>JAGDQP010000010.1:143147-288752 GCA_022664845.1 Lepisma saccharinum
TGGACCGTTGACGACTGGAAACGTGTGGTATGGTCGGATGAGTCACCATTCACCCTATTCCAAACCACGGGCCGTGTTTATGTGTGGAGAACGCCCAAAGAAGCGTATGATCTGCAGTGTCTCCGCCCAACTGTGAAACATGGCGGCGGCACGGTGATGCTGTGGGCCGCAATATCATGGTTTTCATTGGGTCCTGTGGTCACACTTCGCGGACGCATCACTGCCAACGATTATGTCGCAATTTTAGGAGACCACTTGCATCCTATGGTCCGGATGTTGTTCCCGGACAATGACGCCATATTCCAGGATGATAATGCACCCATTCACACAGCTGGAGTTGTTGCAGCGTGGTTTGAGGAACATCGGGATGAAGTTCAACACCTCCCCTGGCCCGCCCAATCCCCAGATCTCAACATAATTGAACATCTGTGGTCCATCTTGGAAACACGACTCCGGCGACGATTTCCACCTCCATCCTCTCTCACAGAACTGGCCGATGCCCTGCACGAGGAATGGTGTAATATTCCACTTGCTACCATTCACGACCTCTATGCCTCCATCCCACGTCGCATCAAGGCTGTTCTGAAGGCGAAAGGTGGCCCGACACCATATTAATCTGGTAAGTTGCACTTTCGTTCAGGTGTTTCCATTATTCTGATAAGCATCTGTATATATATATATATATATATATATATATATTAAGTCCAATGAAGTTTTCTTCGCTGTTGTTGTCCTACCATACTGCTGCCATTGAATACTCAATTTTCCGTCACCTTCTATTCACACCCTTTGAAAGGTGTAGAATGTATGGTCAATATAGCATGCAATACCCGAAATATATACATTAGAATTATGTAAACTTTACAAAGAGCAGAATGAAAGTTTGAAAGCTACTGATTGAGTTGATGATACGTTAATTTCTTTTTCTTACTTTCATGGAATGAATGAAACAAACCAGATTGGAGCACATGCATATTTAAAGGTTTTGAAAGTAAAGACGCTCGACGCCAGACAGCTATCTCAATGTTAGGTTGCGTGTAATAGCATCAAGGACATCTCAGAATAGTCGATGTCACAGAAACAACTGTTACTTTTAACGTATAGCGATCATCAACACACAGTTGGCTTGCTGAGCAAAATGCGCAAAGAGTGAATGAAATCATCTTCTATCATAACTCAATCTCTAAAATACACAATGGACATTGTTAGGCGTTCAGGAAACTTACCACTAAAAATATATTATGAATGATGTAGTGTTCAAAGCTAAAGATGTGCAAGTGTTTCATTACACTTTCATTTACCCCATCTTCATTACGTATTTTCTGTTGAAGACAATCAGAATTTCTGTGAAAACCAAGTACGCGACAACAACTTTGAGACGAGCAAATCTTTTTAAAATCTCGTAATGTCCATGTTTGCATCTTGTGAATATAAGAAATAATTCAACAAAATATCCTACATTAATAGAAAGAAAGGAAAATAGTCAAGAATGAAAACAAAATGGAAGTCGTAATTGTTGATACGCAGTCATTTTTAAGTCGTAAAGACGTATATATACTACTATTAAGTCATATATCCAAGAGCCAAACGACATTTAAGTATTTATCTAAATGTAATTAGAAAACAAGGAGTCAAAGCGTATCAGCAAGTTAACTATGTCTCAAACCGAGCCGCCATAGCTCAGTGGTAGAGTGTTCGGGAGATCGTGGGTTCGATCCCAGTGACTGACCACCCTGACAGGTTTTTCCAGGGGGATTCCTCAGTCACACCAGGCAAATGCCGGTATGGTACCTTCAACATAGGCCCTAGCTGATATCTTCCCGAATCCTTTTCCTATCCCGGCCTAAGCCTTAGATGCCTAAAGGACATAAATAAAATTCTAATTTGAACTACGCCTCAAGAATGAGCGAACCAAATATTTAATTTGTGGTACTCATCAAATTATGGTATATCAAACAGATGTTTTAAAATGAATCCTATTCGAAATTCTCTTCTGCACAAAATACATGTTAACAACAGAATGTGATAATAACTAAGGGCACACACATTTGATCAAGTCAATTACAATCAAGTAAAAAAAAAAAACCTTCAAAATCTAAAATTCTCAGTTTTTACTTTCATTTAATCATTGTTACGAATTTTAGTGTAGAGTTCCTGGTAATAACGTTGTTTTTAGTGTAAGGATCCTACTTGTTGCATTGTTTATATGAATTTAAGTATAAAGATTCTACTAGTAACGATGTTTTTATGGATTAAGAGATAAAAGTCCATACAAGTAGATACTCGTACAATAAATGAAGTCCTTTCTTGCTAGTGAAATCTACATCTCAAGCAAGGATTTAATCCAAATAAATAATTTGTGTTGCTAGCAAGGATCTAATTCAAATAACACCTTTGTTGGTAGCAAGGATCTAATCTAAATAACTTGTCTGTGTTGGTAGCAAGGATCTGATCTAAATAACTCGCCTGTGTTGCTAGCAAGGATCTAATCTAAATAACTCGCCTATGTTGGTAGCCAGGATTTAGTTCAAGTAACTCACCTGTGTTGGTAGAACGATAAGAGCGACGCATATCATGATGACCATAAACAGTTGGGACGGCCAAATATCCGGAACGAAGTCACCGTAGCCCACAGTGGAGAAAGTTACTACTACATAATACGTCGCTTGGAATAGATTCAAGTGTCGATGTCCCGCCCGCTGACAATGCTGGATACCGCACACACTAAAAGAAAGTTTCAAACAATAACCATAAATAATAATACACAGAAACACACGGTACATATGCATAAGACAATCAAATATGCTTAGAAATAGCTGG
Organism: Lepisma saccharinum; assembly: GCA_022664845.1. Classification (NCBI taxonomy): domain Eukaryota; kingdom Metazoa; phylum Arthropoda; class Insecta; order Zygentoma; family Lepismatidae; genus Lepisma; species Lepisma saccharinum. The sequence continues at coordinate 145,968 of JAGDQP010000010.1, forward strand.
AGAGAGATATACCAAAAAATACTGACGATGATTGAACTGAGTTCGACTTATTGCCTTCCATCGACCATGCATTAAGTACCTATTTGAGTAGATGGTATAGAACGTGTCATATATAGACAAATAAAAGAAGACGAAAAAAATTACGCACATACAAAAGAATGAAGTAAGATACAAATTAAAACAAGTTATTTTAATTTCATCGAAGAAGTGGAGATAGTCTTCGACAGAGTAAAAAGTATAATTTATTAATATATTTTAAACTACAATTTTTGTTGTATTTTGCCTTTATGAGATCTTATAGCTTGCTATAAAGCGTTATCCCATGAATTATGACTATTAAAATAGTTTATATTCTATGTCTGATGACTGCTAAGTTGTTATGCTTCTTTTAGTTCCATATCAATGTGTTATAATATTTTAAAGCTCCGTTTAAAATTTCCTTAATGTAGCGAAGATGTATTCTTTTCTGCGTATGTGCATTATAAGGAAATGTAAGTAGATTCAGTTGGTTAAGGTTCAATGGAAGTAGATGTTTCCGCCTATTTCTTTCTCGTACATTTATTATAGAAACTTTCGTGCACGTAAGTAGAAAATAACTTTCACAAACAGAAGTCCATTTCATAATGAGCACAATTAGTTTGTTTTAAAGAAATGTAAGCAGTAACTTAATAATTATTTGTAGACACTTTTGGAACAGAATCATTGAGACACTTTGGTTTAACTCTTCACGGAACAGTCAAAGAACGGTTCTATCATTAATGTATTAACAGTTGTAGAGTCGGCCTGTGAGGAGCTATGGCAGTGATTTAAGTTACTGAGTTGTCCTCAGTTGAGGTAAAGTGGATCTTTTATATTGTAAACTCTGCCTATCCAATTTACGAATTAATTGTAATAGAATTTACGAGTTTGCACTTACGAGACAGATAGAATTCAAACCTTGACCTGCATTTTTTACATTAACCGCCCATAAATAAAACTACTCCGCAGAATAGTTTAGGAAGAATGGTAATTTGGTGACATTATCGAAGATATTGTGTTGTTCTTTTATAAGTTTGAAGCTAAGAACAAAATTTCTTTTCTATTAGAAATGCAAATGCCTGCATCTATTTGGTGAAGGAGTAAAACATTGATTTCGTGTTGAACGAGCTGAAAACGTTTTTTTTTTAGACGAAAAAAAGGAGTAGACGTTATATATTCTGCCAATGTATTTGTAATGAATCAAGTAGGCAGACTTGCAGGACGTGACTCTTGACTCTTTCCAATAACCCAACCGACAGTAACGTTACACGTGGAATACCAATTGCCCTCCTGCACATTCATATAATATATTTTTCCACACTTCTTTATTAAGTGCATTTAGAATTGAAAACGTATTGGGTTAGTGCGAATGAAATGTCCGTTCGCTTTACTAATCGTCCGGTTTTTATCGGACATGTCCTGTTTTTTAACCTTTGTAGTTATGTCAGGTTGAAAATTTGGTTAGTAACATTTTTTTTTTCTTGAAAATGTCCGGTATTTTAAAATAAAATTAGCAAGACGTTACCACACCTGGGCTTGCATTTTTTGTGACATTTACGGTAAACTCGACGTTCACGGGCGGTAATTTGTCGTTATTTAAGGTTATTGTAAAGCAAGATCTCCAACAAAAGATGGCAGCACTATCTCCGTAAACTCTAATGTATTTTTATCGTTGCTTGAAATTTTAATGCTGCTCCTACAAATTCAAGCCTACAGAGATCAAACTTTCAGGGAAGAAAATTCATAACCAATTCAAGAGTTCTATCCCTGCCGATTTTTTAATTTTTTTTCTTGCTCATTGTTGAAATCGCTTCATTGTTGTTATAGATATCCAAACCTATAACAATGAAGCTCTTTCAACAATGAACAAGAAAAAAAACCGGCATTGATCGAACTCTTGAATTGGTTATGAACTTTCTTCCCTGAAAGTCTGAACTCTCTATGCTTGAATCTGTAGGAGCAGCATTGAAATTTCTTGCAACGATAAAAATACATTAGACATGTACGGAGACAGTGCTACCATCTTTTATTGGAGATCTTTGCTTTACATTAACCTTAATAACTGCTAGTGTGCGTGGCTCATACTACTATCGATATATAAAAGATCTTAACAGAATTTTGTACTAAATAATTCCTAATTTTGTAGTTATTTGTGAGAGGTTTTTTATTTTATGTAGATATACTCTGATTTTCAATTTGAATGTTAAGGCCTTAAGGCAACTTTGACTCACGCCGAATATATGATGAGAGAATTGGTGAAATTAAGAAAGTGGGAGGAAACGGGGGAACCCGGAGAAAACCCACGCACTTGGTATTTGTCCACTACAATGTCCACATAGCATGAGAAGGGATTGAACTGAGGACCCCATACACCAGAGGTGAGCGTTCTGCTATTGAACCAATGCGACTCCATGCACTCTGATATTGTTGTTGTTTAATAGGAAAGCGGCTTAATACAAAGATACACAGTACATGGCAAACGTGATTCTGCCAATAAAAATGTTCATTGCTGTAAATTTCATTGTGTCCGACATTTTATTAGAAAGCCCGTCTTTTTTTCGGAGTTTGATCCCCTATTTGACAATTTCCAGTTGATAACCCTTTCTCCAGGTGCGTTACGACTAAAGGCAAAACAGAAAATGAAAACTACATGACTTGGTTAATCAAAGTAGTCACCGTCTTCAGCTACACATGTGTTGCCATTGCTCAGCCAACGTTGGGATTCCGTAGCGAAAGAAGTCTGGAGTCTGAGGTACGAAGAAATCCTCTACTGCATGTTGCACCGCCCGATCATCAGGGAAGTCTTCCCTGCCAAGAAGTGATCGAAATGCCGGAAGAGGTGATAGTCAGTGGGAGAGAGATCAGTGGAATACGGCAGGTCAGGAGAGGTTTCATACTGCAACTCATGGAGAGCCTGCACCGTTCTTTGCGCGACGTGTGGGCGAGCATTGTGATGCAACATGAGTACACCATGCCTGACCATAGTTGGATGCTTGCGGACAAGTTTGCTGAGTATTTCATGTGAACACTGTAACGATCTGCAGTGATGGTTTTACCACTTCTGAGAAAGGCATGATGGGTCACTCCCATCATAGACCATTATACCGGTACTAACACATTCTGTGGGTGCAGAGATGGTTTAGGACGTTGATTACGACCCAACCATTGTCCTGACCGTTTACGATTGTCATAGCAGATAAGTTTTTCATCTGAAGTGACAATCCGATGCTGGAAACCTTCCCGCTTATTCCTTTTGTCAGAGAAATGCACACCTCCAGACGGCGATTCTTGTTGGTCGATGACAACTTATGTGGCACTCATGAGTCCAACTTTTTCACCTTACCAATCGCACGGAACCGCCGACTGACCGTGGTATGCTGTATGTCTAGCTCGTCTGCAATGACACGAACAATTTTCCGAGGGTCAGCTTCCACGGTGTTCCTGAGCAGCTCATCTGAATATGTTGGCAGGTGCCCACGAGGCTCATTTTGTGTCACCGAAACGAAACTTGATAAAGCAACGACGAATTCGCCATTCCTGTCTCAAATGCACTTTTTTTTGCGACTTGCTGTGCAGAATACCCTAGTTTGAATTCATAAAGAGAAATCACTCTCAGTTGTGTGTTCTCCATGGTGCACTTTCATACAACCCTGTTAAACAACCCACTTCCTCCTGACTGTCTGGGTACACCAGCCTGATTGTTGTACGCACGCAGATTTTGTGACGTTAGACGCGAGAGCTCAGTCAATCCCTATGTTATGTTGCTGAGGTTCGTTTCCTACCAGGCGTCAAAGCGGTAATTTCATTCGCACTAACACAATATTCACTAGAGATAGGTCGATACCAGAATTTCTCAATACTCGATACTCACTCAATGTTTCACAGTGTTCAACGTATTAATTAATACATTAATTATGTATAATTAAAATGTAAGTGCACAGCTTTCCTATCACTTAAATCTACTACTTTCTTCAATAACTTCCGGTTTATAACAACTTTAGTATGGCAGTAACTTTAGTGTCTGTGTCTATGTATACGTTGAGTGTTTATTTTCGGAAGAACTACAATACAACGAATCCTTGAGAGAACGAATTTAGCTTTTGTTAGAAACAAGAAAATTAGCCATAAATGACCTCCCCCCACCCTTAAAGAAACAAGAAAATGTATCTGTGACCCACCTACCAGACGCCAGATCGCTGCTTATTGCATTGCAGGAACAACAGTTCCAAAAGGAACAATGAAATCTTCACACTTAAATGTGAAAGTCAGAGATAGATAGATAGATAGATAGATAGATAGATAGATAGAGAGAGAGAGAGAGAGAGAGAGAGAGAGAGAGAGGAGGGAGGGGGAAGGGTAGGGGAAGAGACAAATCAAGCAAGGAAGGAGACTCGTCTTTCTGTTCTAGCTGTGTGCGTCTTTAAGATTTCTTTTCCTTCGTGATATGCCCGGAATATCTATGTTATGTTCTATGGCAGGATGGATATCTTATTCTTTGGAAACAGGTCCTAAAAGCATTAATTTGAAAACTGGACTTTTTTTTTTTTTAACAAAAGAAGGAAATGTTTTCTGTTTGTAGGGAAAATAGCCTCTTGGATGTTCCACCAAAAGGCTCCAAAAGCATACAATATAAAGAAATAATTGTGTGAAACTTGTTTGATATTGTTTTGAAGGGTTGAATTGAAGAAGAAATAATATAAAACAGTAAGCTATTTAAAATTAACAAGGAAACAACTACTGTCATTGCTGTCCCTTCTACTCTGAAACTTGATAAAAACTTTGGTAAGCTTTATTTTGTATGGGCTACTTGAGTAACTTTTGACTTCGGTCCATCACGATTATACTGTGAAGATATTTGGAACTTGAGACTAGGACTTAATAATATAGGCGCCAAAGCTCTGAAAAATCGACAAATAAAATTTCTGAATTTCAGTAGGAAACCTATTAATAATTTATGTTCAATCACGATCTCCGATTGATTGATTTGTTATTAATGTCCTAAACGAGCTGGTGAGATTCTAAGGACGGGACGAACAGTTTCTGATAAAGTGGGCTTTCACATTGGAGGAGCTCTGGAGTTGATACCAGCGTCAGACAATCCTGACTGAGGTTTTCCAGGGTATTGCCTCATTCACACCAGGTAAATACTGGAATGATACCTTCAAGTTAGGCCCTGACAGACAATTTCCCGCATCCTTTTCCCTATCCTATCCAGACCTAAGCTATAGATGCCAAAAGGCTATAAATCAAATTAACATTTAAGAAGTATTGACTCTGAGATGTAAGTTATAACGTGTTACCATAGGATTATTTTTAGAGAAAGAGATCGGCGTCAAAAATATATCAAAGTATCGAAACCTTCTCCTTTGAAGTAATTTTATTTTGAAAATTTAAGAAGCTTGGTACGAAGCGTCAGTAGCTCACGTGGTAGAGCGCTGGTTTCGCATTCGGGGAGTCCTGGATTCGATACCAGCAGCCGAGCATCCTAAGGTTTTCCAGAGTATTTTCTAATGTATACCAGGCAAATACCAGAATGATACCTTGAAGTTAGGCCGTGGAAGACTCCTTTCCGCATCCTTCCCCTATCCTAATCCTGCCTGAGCCTTAGATGCTAAAAGGCCAAAAAATAAATTCAAAGTCAAGAAGTTTTGACTCGGATGTAAGTTATGTTTTATCATGGGATTATATTCAAAGGAAGATATCAGTGCTGAAAACATATCTCAGGAACGAAGTAAAAAAAGTCTACAGGGAAAAAAAAGTACCCATATTCTATTATATTTACCATCATAAATTTTCTTTTGGCTCTCCCGTAAAATTTTCTGGAGTGGAGATTGCAGCTTTTGCTTCTAAGCCCCCAACACTTATACTTTTTGTGTCTCCTGTAAACTTTTGTTTTCGACATGCGTCCTTTTTCAAATTCAGCTTATTTTGCTAATATGTTGCCTTGAGTCCTCCAAGATTTCCGTTTGGTTGCTGGGAGGTAAGATCTAAACTGATTCCTGTAGTCTTTTTAATACGTTAAAATGTCGAGTTGGGCGGGGGATTTTCGTAGTTGGAGGTTGACACCCTCATTAGGGGATCTGAAGTAATTACTGTGTAGCACCAACTATTGTATTTGAATCTAAATAATTTTAACAACTAATATGAATTATATACTTTTAAACGTTAGTATTTTTTTGTAACAAAATCACCTTACATTTAAGCAAAATGATCATGTTTGTTGTTCACAGTTTTAATTTGATTTCTTTTATCGTAGCCAGTGAGATAGATAAAATTGTCTAAAGAAGAAACAGGGAGGCTTTAGACTGACAAGGGACATTATCTAAGTTTTCGCCTCCGATTTTCTTGAACTTGGCACGTTTGTCAAGGAGCTAAAGTTAGTAGAGGTTTTTTTTTTTTTTTTTTTTTTTGTGGGGGACATTTGAAAGGGACAAATAATCTCCAAATTTCAAGAATGACACAATCTGGAAGTATTAAAACTAAAAACGTAAAGTGATGAAACTTTGCACGTTTGCAGAGGGGTTACAATTAGCACACATGTACTTTTTCTTGCGGGTCAAAAACGGTTTGAGGAAGGCACCCCCTCCAAAATAATAGAATATCAAAATGTGAAAGTGCTAAAAGGCAAAATGTCCATCTCAGACTTTCTTGAAACTTTGCAAATGTGTAGAGGGGTTAATAGACACGTATTTTTGGTTTGGGCTGATGTGTATGGATTTAGGATTTGGAAATATTTTGTGAGCAGATTTCTCGATCTCATACTGTTACTACACAGTGACAATCTATCTCCACGAACGAAATATTATTAAACTACAATCCCTCACACAAAATCAGTTGTCTCCTAGATTTCGACATGTCTTCCAATATGCATTGTATAAGAGATACTATTTTTACGAAAGGTCACCTTCAATCAGGAATCCAGTGGCATTCTGTTTCGGGTATACAATAACCCTACAATGTGATGATTGTGGTGAAGTCCCAGTAATACGATGTGCATAGTGTCAATGAATATTATGCTTACATTTTTTGTAGAGTACCATTAATGTACCGATTATGTATCTTGAAACCTTACCAGGAATCAAGTTTCAGCATTCTTATTTTAATTTCTAGTTCATTTATATTACTTTGTATGGGCAGAAAGTGATAAATGTTACACACACGCTGTGGCAGCTTGTGTATAAAATTTTTGTATATATATTTTGGATTTGAGAAAAATATTTGAGGTGTCAGTATCAGGAATAAAAGCTTTTCATTTTCAATTTTTTGCACGACTACACTCCTCTGGCCCTTTTGTTCATATATATCAATATGCTTTTTATATAGGGCCCTTTTCCTCCATTGTCGTGTTCAAACATAAGAAACAACTTGTCTTATTTTGGCATGTCTGTAAAATTGCAACGCCATTGCTGGCTATTCCTATATTTATATGCTTTATGTGTTCCGTTACACCTTATGCGTTATTCACGTGCAAATTTTACCCTTTTCGGTGTACATTCCTTTGACTTTTGGCACTTCCACATTGTATTATTTTTTAGCTTTGAAGGGAGTTTGCTCCACATACCGTTCTTCTGCGAAAACAAACAAGAAAATACGTCCTTCTAATTTTAATCCTTCTACAAAACTTTAAAGTTTCAAGCTAATCAAAGTTGGACATATTGTATTTTGGCACACATTGTATCATTCTTGAACTCTGAAGGAAATTTACCCCCCCTCAAATAGATTTCCGCTCCCCAAAACAGTCTATCTCCTAATTTTAAACTCTTTACACACTTTCAAAGTTACTGGAAAATCGGATATGGACGTTTTGTGTTTTAATACTTCCTCATTGTACAACTCTTGAACTTTAGAGGGGAAGGGGGGGTTGTCCCCCTCACACAGTTTTGGGTCGAAACAAAACATATGCGTCTACTAATTTTAGGTCCTCTAGAAATGTGCAAAGTTTCAGGAAAATCGTAGTAGGACACTTAGAGTATGTTCCTTGTGAGGACGTTAAGTATAACGAAGATAGAATCAAATTTGTGTAGACACTAACTAACTCTATGGTTTATGGAATTCGCAAGTTCATCGCCGCAGTAACAAACGTTCGCCATTGGATTCTATCCTGGGCAGTATCAAGCCAGTTTTCATCACGAACACCTACTTCTCGAAGATCTCTTCTAATATTGTCCTCCCAACGACGTCTCGGTCTTCCCAATGGCCTCTTTCCATCGGGCCTTTCAACCAGGATAGAATATAATCTTCGTTTTTCACCCATCCGAGCTACATGCCCTGCCCACCTTAGTCGTCTCGATTTCATTATTTTTACAACATCTGGTGAATCGTACAGTCCGTGGAGTTCTTCATTATGCAGTCTCCTCCACTCTCCAGTCATCTCGTCCCGTTTCGGCCCATATATCTTTCTCAAAACCTTATTTTCAAATACACGTAATTTATGTTCATCTGCTAGGGTCGTACTCCAACTTTCGCAACCGTAAAGTATTACCGGCAGAATAACCGTTAATTATTTCATTTGTTAGCATTAAATGGACCCGTACTTAAGTCTCAAAAGGGGACAATGTTTAGCAGGTAGAAACCAACAATCTAAAAGGTGAACATTATGGTTCAGACAGAAACTAATCCTTAAAAAGAAGTTACTTTTAATAATAGTCAACAATTCTTGAACGACTTGCACATAAAGTAATCATTGTGCATTTCAATTCCATATGGACCAAACAAACAAATCATTCACAGACAATCCTACATTTTTCTTTCTCTACTGAAAGGACAAAATCTGCATTCTTAAACTGAGAGTGGAGTTACAGAACTAGAATTTCACACGAACTAAGTAAGAAGTTTACAAACAAATATTACATACCAATTGGTTTAGCAAAATGTTATCAAAATACAAATTATTAAGACTTCTTTAATTATTGAAATATATTTTTGTGCTCTGCTTCTATTCTACAGAATCTCGTTCACCTTTTGTCAGTTGGATTTCTTTCTAAAGAACGCGGTGCAAATATAATTTTAGTGATCTTACCAAGTAATGGAACTAAAGATATATATTTTTACGAAACTTACATAAGAATATTTGGGGTGAAAATGACTTACCTTGTAAATACTAGGCACAATAAAGTAGCCGATAAGATCATAAGTTGTTGCGAGAGTGCAGATTGGGATTTTTGCATTGCTCGGTGAAGATCATTCTGAAAAATAATACAGAAAAGAGAACAAAGACATTTAGAAATTAATGATAACAGAAACTGCAATATATAATCAAATGACCATTTTCGGTGCAAAATTCTCATAATTACAGTTAAGTCTTGAGTTGTCAAAGCAATCACATTACTTGCATTGCCGATTGAATGAAATGCCGTGTTTAAATTGATGAAGATTCCAACCAGTATTTTCATATTCGTTAGTATTTTGTACACAGCAAAAAAATAACCTATTGAGTAGAGCTTTACAGAGGCATTATGGAACAGAGTCACAATGCAATTCACGTATGAGCAACTTATAAGCATGGAATGATTCTGCCATGCATATATTATTTTTGATCAGCGAAGACTACAAACTGCATAATACGTAATGTAATTATATACAAGGATCCCATTAATGGTATGATTGCAGGAAAATACAGAAGCATTAAGACTGGTGGAATTAGGCAGTACGAAGGAAGAGAAATCGTTAAAAACAAGAAGCACTTCATTTCCTAAACTCTCTCTCCCAAAGAAACTCTGTACGTGTTTGAGCTGGTAAATAGTTAATTAAAGAACCGAATTGCCAGTAAGAAAAAGCACCCAATTACTTTCAGGACTGGAGTAACACAGATCTCATTACTCTTAGTCCAGGCCCTAGCTATACTTCTGTAGGAAAATCACAGTTGACGAAGTTTCCCACTGAATCTAGTTAATATATTAATAGTCAAAATAAAATATGTGAGGTAGACATTCTCCTTCCTGGGCATAAGTCTGGAAGACAGCTGTATTGCAAAACGCTGAAAATAATGAAATTTATTTATTTAACACACTGCGACATTTTTTAAAATGGGTATTACAGAAACAATGAAGGTTCTGGCTTAAAGCCCAACGAACAGTAATTCAAATTCAATTTTCAAAATATTTTAAGGTGTCCATTTGGGGCCTGCGGGCTCTTTAAGAAAGAACATAGTTAACGATTTCGTGAAAACAAAATATTTCCAGCATGTTATTTTATATTATAAAAGATTTAAAGGCCGGTTTAAAGTCTTAGAGGCATCGCCACGTAGTTGGGCCAAGCATAAGAACTTTCGGATCAAAAGTTGGGCGAATATAGACAAAAATAGTTAAATTATCTTATTTTCAAAGTGGTGGCCATTCTTAATGGCATTGCTTGCTATATTTCAGGAACTGTTAATTTGTTGTAGAGAAATAAGCAATACCTCTTTGGAATTGTCCCCACACACATTTTTATGTAAGTCAAGAGTATTTGCTTTTTCTTTCATTGTTACGAGAAAATTGTAGAAGAGAGGAAATTTCATAGCGTGTTGACAAATAATCATCCCTTGGTAATTCACTACCGGTCAATCAAAACCAAGCATCCGTTCCTGAAAGGCCTTGGTTGTGTTCTGAAGTAATACCACATCTTTTTTATATAATTTTATAGTGTTTTAATTTTTTGTTGAAAAAATACGTTTCGACCATAAAAAGATCAAGTAAGGTGGTATATTGTTGACAGTGGGTGACGATAAAGACGCGGATGACTTTTCAAGTGACGAAGAATACGTGCACAAACCGAATTTGTTACTATTGAAACAGGAATTGGAGACTGTTCAATGCCTGTATCTGCTTACAAATGTACGAAAATACCCACATAGCAAAATGACGTCCCAGGGATATCTGAAGGTTCTCCTGGCAGGATATCGCGACGTCCGTAGGACGTCCTGTTTAAGTCCCGTTTACATCCATGGGACGTATAGTTATAATTAATCCTTCGTATAACTATACCAAGGCATATCCTTCGTATAGTTATAATTAATTAAATAATAATAATAGTAAGGTCGATTTAATTTATAGAAATTCCAGGTAGGTAATCCCGCACGGCTTTCCGGGGGACATCCAGGGGACATCCATACGGGACGAACTGTTTGTATTGCCCACAGAGTTATCCCACGGACGTCCTTAGGACATCGCTATGGGAGCAGGACCATTCTGACGGTAATGGGATCTAAATGGGACGTCCCAGGGACGTACTCTGCTATGTGGGTATAAAAGTAAGTTCGAGATAAGACGAAACAACTCGAGGCCAGACAAGCACGTCTTTTCGAGGCCAGACAAGCACGTCTTTTCGAGGCGAGACAAGGTTTTTACGTCGTCTCCTGTGGTCTCTTCTTGTCTCGTGGGTGACACCTGTCGTGGGCTCCGTACTTCCCGAATCGCGAGGTACGTCCAGAAGTTACTGAGATTCCACAAAGACTCTCGAGACTTCCTGAGATCTCAGAAATTGTCGACACCCTCAAGTCTTCCCGCATACCCGTTTTTAATCTATCTGTGTTGGTGAAAGGTTATTTATTTCTTGTGCTGGACTCAAAACAGGAGATACTTTATTTACTCCCCCTTCTGCACTTGTATTTGTGAATTAGCAAAAGGAGAACAATAACACTCTTTACACACATCGCCATGGTTAACCGGCGACATAGTTCGTGACCAATTTTGATAGAATGAAGAGACGTGAAACAGAGGATTTACGTCAGTGTCACAGTGCATATGAGCTACCTTGTTCTACTACAAGGAAAATGTGCACAGATGACTCTAAAGATACTGCAAGAGGCAACTTCTAGAATGCCAACGGGTGCTATTAAATCCGCAGTGTTTCGAAGACACACAGATCATGACGCTCAACCAAAACCTTATGCACCACAAGAAGCTTTATGTAAACTAAATTGTGTAGGCAACAATACTTGACCATTCGAGCTGGGGCTCAAGACAGAAACGCTAATATAGATCTTAATTACCACAGAATCCAGGAAGACAAAGGATTGGGTTAGCTGTGTAATAGCGTAATTTTGAATTTTATTTATGGCCTTTAGGTATCAAAGGCTCAGGCCGGGATAGGGGAAGGAAAGGATCCGGGAAGGTGTCGGCCAGGACCTATATTGAAGGTGCCATCCCGACATTTGACTCTGTGACTGAGGAAAACTCCTGGAAAAGTCTGTCAGGATGGCCGGCCGCTGGGATCGAACCCACGGCCTCCCGAATGCTACACCAGCGCTCTACCACTGAGCTGTAATAGCGAAAATTTTCTGTTAATACTCAGGCTGTAATAGGGTTACAAGTTCTATTTAATCACACTTAAAGGCGATAAATAAATTTTATTTCTATTGGATCACACATGTTCGTTGCGTCCTCGCCAAATGAGAATGTTAAACAAAATGTATCTTACAAGTTATACATAAGTACGGTTTTGATGACAATTTCGGCAGTCGCTCCGAAGAGCTCAATATTAAAATTTCCCTATATCCATGGTACAACATGTTGGTGAGTGCCTATAAAGTACTTCTCTATGGAACAGGAAAAATTCATTCTGCCGTCCTATTATCTGAGGAGACACTGGATATTACTCGCGAACACCTAAAATACTTTTAAGATAAAGACATGCGCAAGAGTTTTGGAGTTAAAATGAACAAATATTTGTTAAAAGACATCTTTCTTGGTTTGTTTGTTTCTTCGGCCACTCTAATAATAACGTTACAGAAGAAACGCACGGAAACAGAACCATCAATGAATAGCTTCTGGACTACCACAGCTTCTGGACAACCCATTACAAGCAACTACCACAGCACATTTGGATTCGGATTCAGACATCTGGTGCGATACACAAGATGATTATATCAGGGACAATAACTAACATGAACAGACAGATACATATCCGTATATCACATAACTATATACTGTTTTTTATTTCTATGTTCACCTTTTTCATGTAAACTTAATAACTGAACACAGATGTAAATATCTGAAGCGGAAATATTTTGTTTTGGATTTTTGATCAGGTTTCTCGTCATTTCGTCCTACTGTGAGGTGCACCGAGGTAAAAAAGAAAATTTAACCACATGTTATGGAGCACAATAAAAATAGATTCACGTCGTTCACAGACGAAAGTTCACGACATCCCTATCAGAGGGGAATGAAAGGTTTCGGAACTTCCCGAAAATCGGTACCGATGTACAACGAAGTCGAGACCGGTACTGTCAGTATTTTGCCCCGACTTTCTCGAAATTTCCGGTAGCCACAGACTCCTAATTAGTTCTATTAAAAGACTGGCGACTGTATTTTAACGAGATAAAGAAATGGTTAAAAGTAATCTACTGGAAAAAACACAAGAACAATTCTTCTCTTCTGATGCTCTAATACACTAGTTCATTTAATATGTTTAAACTTCCAAAGCGATTAATAATAAAACATGTGAAATGACTGTGGCTGGTAATATTGTTTGTTGAGCTCTGACATTTGTACATCCATAATTAAAGTTCAGGGAAACGAAGGTCAGGAAGATGAGAGACGAGCAGCATCTAGAAGAGGAAAAACGAAGGTAATCAACTTGATTTGCCTTTCATCTGTTACTAATGAACTCGGCCTTTCGTCAGTTTACAACGATAACCATAGCAACAGACCGGAAACATGAAAAAAAATTCAGAATTAAAAAAAAACGAGACGAACTAAAAGAAGAAAAACAACCAGCCACTCTAATAGCCATTGCCTTTTTTTCAACAACAGTTATAACAGAGGAAACTGGGTCATCCCCTTCTTGCAGCGGAAAAAACATTGAAACACACTGCAGTAGGAGCTTCTTTTAATATTCTACGGGGAAACTAGGAGTTAATTATTATAATCTTCATCCTTGATGCTACCTTATAAGTATGTTCATTTTCTATGTTCAGTTAATAAATTTGGAGCAGCAGTACAGGTACATTTACGTTATTGGACTACTCCTTACTTAGTCTGGTGTTGAAATTGAAGAAAAACATTTCCGCAATCAAAGATATATTTATTTATCAAAGATATATTCTCACGGAAACGACTCTTCTAAAATTATTTCATCCATTTGTTATCTATTACATATTTTCGGCTGCAGAAATTTTTTTATTTGCCATTGTCCATTTCTGGCTCTTCCACGTGAGAACACTGTCTGTTATCGAAACAATCTATGACAAAAAGGAAGTCATCTGACTGATTAACAGAGATCAATAAATTTAATTATTCTGCAACAGCATGTATTTTAATTTATTTATTTCCAAAAGTCTATGCAACATCATGTGACTTAAAGTACATCAAGTATGACATCAAATATTCTGGCGAAATGTTGATAAAAAATTAATATAATCAAAATATCATAATGCTGAGGGGGGGTGGGGGGTGAACTCAATGTCATCAGACTCGGACAACTAAATGGGAATAAATTTTAGGGATTGGGCAATCAATTATAGCCTAAGATGGTCAACTTGTCCTTCGGCGAGCTTATTCGAAAAATAAATGGAATGGAAAAGATAGCGCCATGTGGTTATGCTAAGCACTATCCCGACATTTAGTACAGGGAGATTTGGAAAACAGAATGACCGATAGAAACACTTGCCGCTACGTATCTCTCCAATTCCACCATTCTTGCCCTCATAAGAAACGTAGAGGAATACTAGCAGAAGAGGAAGCAGCAGTGAAATATACGTTAACGGGGTCCTTAAGTAATTAATCTGAACCTAACTTTGATTCTTGTATTAAAAATTAATTCACGAGGTACTAAGAAGGAACCATCCCTTGGCAAGAACAATTGAAAGCATTTGTCCCCACCCCCGTGGCATTCTTCTATTGGGACTGAGAAATATCTTGAAGAAAACTATATCAGGATGATTGGTAGAATAAACAAGGTTTGTAATTTCATAGCATCCCCTGTGCTGATTAGACCTCCCTTGAGGTTTATTCGAGTTTGCAAGAACAAACAACGTACAAACGTTTTTTTTAAATCTCTGGAATCGAATTTCAAATGTGATAACTGTGTTTGAAGACAATAATTTGTACAGAGTGGTACATGCAATTTATTTATTTATTCTAAGATTTACAGCAGGCATATTTACCCAATTATTGTAGATTACAACCATATTTACAATTTTACATCAATTTTACAATTTTTTACTCCAGATCCCATTAATCTATGGCATTCAGATTATTTTTAAATTTCTGCATATTTCCGCTGAAAATATCCAAGTCATTCTACCTAACATTTAGATTATTAAAAACTCTCCCCGCTCTCCATAGGAATGATCTTCTACGTGATTCTGTCCTAAATCTTCTGATATGGAATATTTGTCCCTTCTCTGATCTGATTCCTCTCATTGACACATAAAGCTCTATTCTTTTTAAGATTTCTGTCTAATCGTACTCGGAATGCAAAATTTTGAACAAAGTTAGCAAATCTATTTTTATTCGTCTAGTCAAGGATGGAAAGTCCGAAGTTTTTTTTAGTAATTCCTTGTATGATACATCAGAAGGAAAATACGAAGTTCGTCGGAGTGTAACCATTCTTAAGAACTTGGCTTGTACTCTTTCGATTTTCTTCTTGTTGCCTAAGTGCACGTAGTCATCCATACCGGTACCGTGAATTCCAATATGGGATTTACATACATTTTAAACAATTGCAGCATCGTTCCATCAGAAAAACCCAGCCTCGTACATCTCCAAATAAATCCCATTACTGTGTTGACCTTCTTCACAATTGCCTTTACATGATTATTTACACTTAGGTCTTTGGTATAGCTGACCACTAGATTCCTGACACAGTCTACTGTTTTTGTCTCCTTTCCACCTATCCTATAGATGTATGTCAGTTCGTTTTGCTTCCTTTGAGATACTGACATCTTCACCGACTTTTCCTGATTTATTTCGAGCCGATTTGTCTCAGCCCATTTATCTACTCTATCTATGTCTTCTTGCAGTTTAGTACAGTCTACTATCTGCTGAATTCTCTTGAAGATTTTAACATCGTCAGCATATATTAATATATGACTAATCTTTATTTCCTCGTGTAGTGTTAATGTAGATATTAAAAAGTAGAGGACCAAGTTTAGAACCCTGTGGGACGCCTAACCTCGGCGTGTATTTCGTTGAGAATACACCTCCGTATCTCACTACATTAATTCTGTCCTCCAGAAAAGATTCTATCATTCGTACAAAGTTAACAGAAAAGTTTAAAACTTAGTTTTTCTAATAATTTGGAGGGTACTACAGAGTCGTAGGCTTTTGAAAAATCTATGTTCAGTGTGTCTATCTGGAAGCCGTCATCCACTGTGGATGTTGCCTCTTCAAAAAATTCTAGCAAATTAGTGTTGATGGATCTTCCCTTTATAAATGCATGTTGTGCCTTCGAGATGATTCTACCAACCTGATTGTACAGCCTATCATATAATATTGTGTCCAGAACTTTTGCTAGTCCAGAAATGACTGCCACCGGCCTAAAATGTTTCGTATCATTAGGTCTAGCACACTTGGGTACTGGCACTATTAATGTCTCCTTCCATTTTCTTGGATATTCTGCTAACTCTATAACCCTGGTTAATAATATCAGGAGTTGCTTTCTCAAAATGTCTTCACACACCTTGATGATAAAAGTTGGTAACTTGTCTAGCCCTATACGTACCTTTGGTTTAAGTTTTCTGATTGCTGCACTGACCTCTCTTTCGGTGATTGGCATTAGATCTAGCATATCTAATTCGTCATATCCCTATATTTCCGTTTCAGGTTCCACTTTTCCATTCTTCCATGTCTTCTTAACAGATTCACTACTCTCACTTTCCCCATAAAGTATTTTTTTTAATGCTTCCGCTATTTTCTTATCATCTGTTAGATCCTCCCCTTTGTGCTTTACTGCATTACCTGTCCTGTCCCTTCTTAGATTTTTAAAAAATGCCCATAGTCGATTCGGTTCACTTGTAACTTCCTCCTTCATCTTCTCAACATCTCCTCAGGTGCTTTTTCGTTACCCTCCGAATTTCTCTTAACTCTTCCTGTTGCTCAAAGGTACTTCCCTTCATTATTTCTCTTCTTAACCTTTCTTTTCTCCTCAGCATCTCCCTCGCTGTTGCGTCCATCCAACTCGGGTACCTCTTCCGCCTTTTTCTCATCTTCGGAACAGATTTCTCTATTGCTTCGAATAGCAGTTCGTGAATTTTTTCAACCATATGGTTTAGGTCTTTCGCTGTTTCAATTTGCCCCCAATTACTTTGCCTCAGCTCGTTGTAGAGTTTATAATAATCTCCATATCTATAGTCGTATGATTCAGACCACTCTTGGATTCTGTCCTAATCAAAAGATCTAACTTTATCTAACAAGATGAGATTCTTTTCTGCTTCTTGCCATATTGAAACCTATTATTAAGAACTAAATTCCAGCCCTATTAAATACAAATTGAAATTGAGATTAAGTATACAGACTTTTGAAAGGCATTGATTCAAGTTTTAGAGAAACCAGTCTCTCGTGTTCTCGCTTGAAACGGAAAAACTGAATGGGACTGAATTCAGAGGGTAAAATGCAAGTACATAGACTGTCTGCTACTAACCGCACTCCTGACATGCTCCGAAATATTAGAGTCCTGATGTCCGGGATGAATCCTTATTCAAAAGTAGTTATTGGTATGAAAAGATGGATCTGATGGTACTATTAGCATATAATCAAAGGGGATTTGAAGAGGTGCTTCTCAACCATATTGTAGATTGCTCAATCAACCACAGAAGCTTTTTAAGCGTCGTCTGGGTAGCAATAAATCCACGCACACGTTCACATTGAGCAAGTGTAACAAATGTCATTTACCACAATTAAAGCTTGATACCAACTTCCAAAAATGGTGTGTAAAGAAATTATTTCCAACATCTTTGTGGTAATTCCTAATTAAAGCTATAAGTGGATACTTATCTATAGTATATGCCCGTGTAAATGACACGGTAATATTTCGCTCTGCCCATTACGTAAATATCTTTCATGACCTAACTTAGTGTTCCAGAATTATGCTTTTGTATGATACATATATTAATCATGTTTGTTTGCTCCCAGACCAGGTCTGTTCATTGATATTCTTGGAAAACCACCAGGTCATCCTCAATACATTTTCATCACTTTTAAATGGTGTAAAGGACACTGGAAAACAGACGACAGGGGGCAGTTCGATGGATCCTGAAAAACTTAATAAATAAGTAGTAACGAATTAACCTGACTGTATTTCGATCTAACCTTCTCTACAAGAGAACTACGATACAAGACGAAAACTAAGGTCGCCGCGAAAAATCAGTCCCGAATAACGCAGAAGTAACACAAATAGCAGACGGCTTCACCTTTGTCATTGGCTGCTAGTGGAACGTGACTCAATAAATAATATTTACACTGAGAGTTTCAATTGCGTCAACTAAATAAAACATTTGCGTCTGTAGAAGCTTATCGGTTGTTTAAGTACATATCAAACGAAAACAATTTATAAGATGGTGCATTGTTGCTGATTATAGCAAGTAAAAAGGACGAAACAAGAACTCTGACTGAAGTTTATGTGGGCAACCTATTTCGCAACAGCGCGGTTGGGAATCTGATGTGGCATCTATAGAGTTTAAGACCATAACATAAAGCCCTCGCCGGTGATATGAAAAAAAAAACTGATACATGAATTTTCTTCCTGAGATGGAAAACAGTCGTTGTAGAAAAATAAAATCATCATAATCTTTGCATATTTATCAAAGTGCATAGCTCAACGTACGGAAATGAACACTTAAGTGAATGCACTCAAATAATAAAAAGAGAATTTGAGAAAATTCTTCATTCATTGCTATATAAATTTAGAAACGCTGACAAAACGCGCTCACCCAAGTAATTGCTTTAGTGATGGAGTTTCGAGATAAAAGCTGTAAAAGACAGACGGATTCTCAGCTTATTTCAAGTTTCGTGAGTAGCAAGAGAACGTGATAGGATACGGTGAGAAGCTCGCAGAAGAGAAAAGCAGCAAACCAGTTAAATGAACTTTTAATGAAGAAGGATTAGAAACACGGAGAAACAGACTTCACCATCTGAATTATCTATACCCAAGGTGCGAATTCATCAATCATATTATCTTGCTCAGGGCAGAAAAGTTTGGAGGAATATTTTTCACAAGGTGAAACGTAAATTTCACTTTAATTTAAACAAAGTATCAGAGTTCAATAAATGGTACATTTCGTAAATTGAAATAAATAAATAAAAATAAAATATAAAAATATTTTCATACATTACCCATTTCTTTTTATTAAATTAAATTATATTTTATGGTCCTAACAGGCAGTTACCTAAGTACTACCACCGATAAGAATTTATTTTTTACATTTTTAACAATACATTCTATTTTTATTTACAAAAAACATTTGGGTGTGTCATTTCACTTTAGACACATGCTGGTCTGCCTCTCCTCATCAATGTCACTCCGCTTTCTGGACAACTATGCACCTAGAATGAGGTGTTTTCTTTCTCATTCATTACAATGTCGAAAACTTGATGACACCGGAAGTGGGGTTTATAAAAACGACACGTGCGCTTGACGTATGGAATTTGTGATTACATAATTCGATTTCCCTCTCTCATTTAACCCTGACCGATATTACCTAACATCATATTGTTACAAACAGACGGACAGAGAAATAAAAAAAGCAGTATCCTAATGAGACGGCTAAAATGAAGGCCTATTAGCGGTGTTCAATCCTTTTGTTCGACCGTCAATACAACAAAATAGAAATAAGATTTAGAGCAAGAATTTTCGTCATTGCGTAATTGAGTTTAATTGACACTTCCTGTCTAACGGAAGTGACGTAACGAAATGCCTAAGGAAGGGAGGAAGAGAAACAAGAGGATAAAGAAGAAATCAAACAAAAAGAGACAGAAAAGGATATGAAAAGAGATGTTAAAGGGAAACCCAAAGCTGGAAGAAGAGAAAATACATGAAACACAAAGAAAAAGGGTGGTTGGTTATAAATACCAATAAAGTACGACTTAATATATTTCCCAAATATAGGTGTTTCTTTCTTTCACTACATATTGGGATTATCCTACGTGCACGTATTGTATTTCAAGGACAATTGATGTGATGCATAAATTGGGTATTGGTATTAATGGAAAATCTAAATGTTATTGAAACATAATCTCAAGGGTCACTGAATACTTACAAACATATTCTGTAGGGAATGTTTCGCCAGCCAGCAGTTGATGAAGACTGGTATGAAGAGGTTACGGAGTGATGGCCAAAATATCTGAAATGGAAAAATTTTTAAAAATAAATCACTAATGACTAATATATACAAGATAATACATATGAGTAATCATAATATTATGTTTACGTAGGTGCTGCTTAGAGTAAATTTTAATTGTGGAATATATTTTAATTTTTATGGGGCTCTGACTACGCAAAACTATTTGGATGAACAAATGTATGGAAGTGGTTCATAAATTTAAACAGGGCTACAGAAATTTCAACACAGGTTTACTTCGGAACAAGGATAGATAAAAAAAATAAGAAATTGCAAGTGCTTTGTAAAAATTACAAGCAGATGGCGCTTCAATTGGTCCCTTACCGTCGAGACTTCGTTCTTGACCCAATGGCCTTAGTTATACCATTCTTCTCCCCGAGCAGAGGCATTTCTTGTAACTTTGAAGCCATTTCTCTCCATCTCTGCTTACGGTCCTCCGAGTAAGATGAGGGGAGCTTATTAGGGGGAGCTTAAAAGCATTTTCAGAATAATACATTATAGAATTTATATTTTAAATATAAAACGAAGGAATACTCGGAAATTTATAAGTTTCAGTATTGGAATAGATTTGTATATTGGAATTAAGTATTGTGTGATTTAGGAATCGTTATTCTTCTTTTGAGTTATTTGTTTATGGCGATAAAATTAAGAGGACAACAAGAACTTAGAAGCCAAATGGAAGTCACAAACTCTCGTGGCAGATTCTACAAGCGAATGTAAGTGGGAAACCTGGGTACATTAAAAAAAAAAAGTTAAATTCTTCATGTTTTGTTTTCGATTTGTGGTATTACTTGAATTTTGTAGATTGACAAACTGTCTACGAAACATGTATTTATTTTAGACTGTAGGAATATCAAGGATGTTCATAAATCACAAGTAAATTGTAAGTTGAAATAATATTAAATATTCATTAGTTTTGTTGTGAAGATTTACAATGATTGTGAAGAGTTAGAACGTTCAAAGATTATTTCTGTATTAAAATATAAGATTTTTCTATCATGAATCTCTGATACCAATATGCGCTGCTTCACCATTTCAGCTGAGTTTCATTTGAAATTACTCATAATGCCAAATACGAAACCGATTAGGAAAGTGACTGTTATGTACAGTACAACCACTCCAATATCTTCACACTGCTTGATTTGCAATGGCGATTTGTTACGTCAGGCAAAGTAATTAACATTTTTTCCCCCTGTGCAATTATGTATTCAAAAATTGAAATTCGAGATTGATGAGCTCAAAGAAATTAATGGCTTATACCTACATGAGAAATTACATTTGATTGTAAGAATTCATGCTTAACGTACAAGTTTAGATTAAATAATTTAAAACTAAATATAGAAATGGCTATAGAATGAAAAAAAATAACTGTGTATTTACAGAAATGCGTACAACTGATGAAAAGTCCGGCAGATACTTAAATTTACAACTACTTACAATAAGAGATGGATGGTTGATAGATGAAATCAATAATAACAGAAGAAGGATATTTACAACAAAACTAATACTTAACATTTGCATAAATATATAAACTTAATATTAATGATCTATTATGCTATAAAATAAATATATTTTATAAATTACAGACACAGGAAATATCGATGTGCTAAGAATTATAAAACAACTAATATTCAATGCTTCAATATACGGATGCAATTGATTATAATAATGTATTCTTACCGTGAGAGTAAACGGAACGGTAGTACTAAGCTCCAATATGAAGTGAAAGGATAGAACCTGCTGCCATATGTTACCCTAGAAAATAAACGAAAAAACTATTTTATTAAATAAGTCAATGTATGCAATTTAAAAATTCCATGCTATTACTATTACTGCGTCTAAGTCATTTGTAAGGACAACATTAGATTTTTGTATTATAGAGTCTCTTATTTCTCGGAATGCTCCTAATACTGTCAACAACGAAGCTAATTTCGTTTGAGAGGACTCGTAGAAGGTTTAGAAAGCAACATATATCAAAGAGCCAACATATAGAAATTACCGATTATCATATAAGAACGATGTTATTAGCATGAAAAAAAAAGTAATACTATTTATTGATTACGCCTGCAATGAAATTTTTAAACGAACAAGAACTCGCATTTGGAAAAGTATGCTAACTAGAGCCTAGTTAAGAACTACCCATTAGCCCTTCTTAAGTGGAAAGCTTTTATCTTTCTTTTATCCGCTCTGTAGGAGGAAGTAAAGCCGTACAAAGTAGCTTCACTTACACATCTAGTCCAATGAGTTTTTCTGACGTTTCTGTTTCCTTGCTAATTATCCAGAAAAGCACTAACAAATATAACATTTTTTTGACGCACTAATGCCAGAGGGACAACTTCAGACCTACCGTACCTATGTTGCATTTCGGGGTACGTTGCTACTTTGCCTCCGTTCAGATCTAACTAGCTTCAATCTTTTTGTTTCGTTCTGATACATCTATTATGTGCAATGTAAATAAGTGTTATTACTACATCGGTTGTAAATTGGATCGAGTTTTCATTCACAGCGAATGACAAGCAAGATTTGTTTTAACGCAACCAGTTTGCATCTCCCCACTTCTTTAATAGAACAGAGTATATGGTGTGAGAGTACAAATTGGCAACATTGGAGCTACACAAATCAGTCAGAGCCAGATAGATCTTAAAACCACGTCATATTGAAAGTACGTTATAGTATCACCTACAATACTCAGGACAGAGTCCTGAAAAACAGTTAAGATGTTTACTTTTGGTCTTTGATTGTACACTACCACGTTATACAACTTGACGTCTAAGCTCTAACATATAAATCCTATACATGTATAGTTGTCCAATAATCCAGCGCAGACTTGTTGATTTATACGTTTCCGTTGAAATTCATTTAATTCAGAAGCGCGACAAATCAGTTTAAAATGGATTATGGGTTCGCAATGTCCTACATTTCCACCACCTCTTCCGTACTACACTTCAATATGAAAAATACTATTACATATTTATTAGCTATTAACAAATCTAGCGGTGATTTACATTCATTATGTATCTGAACATCACATTAATCAACATGCCATGAAAAGAGAACCCTTCTTCTCTCGCACACATCACAACTATCCATCCTCCCATACATACGTAAAATTACTTTTTTTGTAATCGCACAAAATACATTTCTGCTTGAAGTTTCAACATGACATGCAAATGACAATGATAAATTTTCGTTCTCAATCTATGGTAATTACTCGCAGTTATATTTTCCTTTTTTAAAATGCTACAAAACGGAATCATTTAAAATTGCATGAAGCAGAGAAGATTAGTGCTATCTTTCATTGTTGTTGAAATTTCCGCCATGGAACACACTAATAAACAAAGTTACTATTATCATATTAGAGAGTTGTTTAGTTCATATTTAGAACCAACAGTTAGGCCTTTTCTTTAGGTAAAGTTTCTTCTTACGAAGTTCACCCCGATGTTTATAAGGTAATATAGACATACATGATTTTTCATACTTTTCGGCTACAATCATAGCTATAATTAGGGAGCTGTTCTATCAGATTAAAAAAAGGACCGTTTGTTGTTCCTGAAAGAAAGTAGCCGTTCTTTTAGTACCCAATGAGGTAATTTGGTGAACATGGGCTGACTTTGTGGTCTAACTTTAAGCTATGGGACACTGCAAAGTAGGAGATAACATGAAACTATTAAACTATTATTCGTCTTTTCACCGCATAACTACCTAACGATTTATCACAGATAAAAATCTTGGCAGTGAAATATTCCCCCTCCATTCGGATTTAGGGAGGAGTAAGAAAGGAACGAATTGGCAAGTTTAAACGAGTTTTTAATGACGTATCACTATCACTCCTATAATAATAATAATAATAATAATAATAATAATAATAATAATAATAATAATAATAATAATAATAATAATAATAATAATAATAATATAAGTGACCTAGTAATGACCAAATTCAGAAAGTCGTGAATTGTGATAACTTCTGCTCTTCGTGTAAGAAACTGAGATACGCCCACATCATCATAATATACATATGCAATTCTCTCACATTCGAAAAGAATACAATAAATGCATAACAGTTTACACTGGCTCATATTAAGCACATTTTCCTCATTTGAATTTGAATGTATTTTAGACATCTGAGGTTCAAGCCGATTTCCCTCATTATTAGAAGATACTAAATTTTATCTGAGGTCTCCTCCTAATCGGCAGATTATCCTAAGATTTTGGTTTAATCTCTCTGAGAAACGCCACATGCATAAAGGAATAGTACTGCAAATAAAGCTAGCGGAGTACTTTATCTTTTCTGCTTTAACCAAATTAAATCACCAGGAAGAATGAAGTTTTAAGGTGATGCAAAACCTCAAATTGAAGTTTAAAGTTTGTAGAGTTTTATTGAATTCAATTGCTCAGTTACTAGTCTCGTACCACATTAAATAAATAATATTGTTGATTTTATATGTATTAATTGCTTCCTGTTAAGAAACCAAACAGATGACAAACAGTGTGTGTAAAATCAATAAGAAAACTAAAAATATTTATATCCAAAAACTTTACTCATCTACCCAGCCTCAACGCAAATTACTTCAGGAGAAATATGCAAGGAAATATCTCGATACATTGAAAAATCCTTAATCATTGCATGGTACTACCTACGTATATAGCTTTTGCAGGGTTGTTTATAGTGACATTCTTTAAGTTAATGGTATGCCTCAAAACCCTGGAGCCACAGAATTGAGTGACTTCTAAAGAGGTGTATTATTGGTCAATTCGAAGGCCGCAAAGGCGAACTTCCCGAATGCTACAGATCCCGCTTTTCGACATCAATTGGGTGATTGTGCAGCTCGAAGCTGTGCTGCCACGTTTAAGTTTCCTGGACCAACAGCATGGGAACTAAGTGCTGCAAAATGGGCGGTGAGAGACAATCAAGGATGTTCTAATAGATGATTTGCTTATCGCTATCTCATTCCCAGCAAAAGAAAAAAAAATGAACATCGACCAACGCGACGCACCTGATTGGTTAGCGAACAACTAGAGAGCTTGCTGCCATCTTTCTTAGTCGAAAACAATGTTTTTGATTTGATCAAGTGGGCTAATTGAGCGGGACTAAGGTGTGACGTTTGGATTCATGTTCTTCGCGAAATTGAATATCCTCTACTAGAATATCCTTAAAGGCAAACGTTGCAACGCTACAGACGTAGCAGAACACCTTCAGGGAGAGTCTTTATATAGCTGTCGGGTATCATAACAAACTAAGCTACTCGTATTATGAGTGAACTACTAGGCAGGAATCACTGCTCATTGAAGTCAATGAAACAGCGGGCAATGAAGACGATGTCCTTCGAGCTTTTGGTGTGGTGTCATCATCTTAGATGAGTTGTTCAGTTTCCACGTAGCTGTCGAATCTGAATCTGGAGAAAGCCTTGCCAAAAATTCACCTTGAACAGACTGCAATCAACCTTCAAGCATGACTGATTTTCTTGTAGTGTCATTAGTGGTACAGGGCAGTCCGAGCTCAAGAAATGTGTTGACAGAATCAGCAGCGCAAAGTATATCGAAATATAGGAGACGGATCTTCTTCCAATATTCCCAGGTGACGTGCTGAAAAAAACATCTGCTCTGTTCATGCATAGTGCCACACTGCCAAATGATCTTAAGCTTGGCTGGCACTACAAAGCATCCACACGCTTCAACGGGTTAGTCAATCACCGGGCATGAACCTCATCGAACACGTGTGAACTATGTTTGATCGTGCAGTGCGACGACGTTCCCGAAAACCCGCTTCGCGAGAAGAGCTATTAGCGTGCATGGGTGCCGAGTGTTTCAACATCTCACACATCAAGACAACAGGAGTCACTGATTCCATGTCGTACCTGGTTAGCACTTTGAAGAAAAAGCACACGGTGGGCAAGTTTCAATGTTAATATAATTCATTTGTATCCAGTAGCTGTCATTCAATAAACGCGATTGTCTAAATTTCATTGTATTTATTTCCTTTTGAGCTGTCTCTCTACAATATGAAACATACACGTTTTTCGCGGTTATTTTTCAAACGTTGATCATCAAAGTATATTTAACAGTTCTCTAGTAAACATTATCAAACTATTTGAAATTGAAATGTTTTGAATAAATGACAAAATATTATTAAGTGCTAACTAATTATCATGTTATGCCATTCGAAAAAGATGAATTTATCTTGAAAGCCCAAGTGTATTTAAGCTTTTAATTCTTGTTAACTTTACCATGGGTACCTTCTTAAATAAAATCAAGGATAAAGAATGCGTATTTTTCAACATACATTAACTTTTATTTTTTATTACGATTTTGATAACATTATAGAAGGTAATATAATGAAGTCAATGACGATTAAATTACACCTTGGCATTGAGAAAGGAAATTGATGGTGTTGGTTAGAACATTATCTCGCGTCTAGATTTCTCGAGCTGGCTGTCTTGTTTTCTTTTTACAGACATTTATGGCTTGAGGAAAGCAAGATCTTGTTCCTGGAAAGAGGAAGAAAACTTTTAACTAAAACAAATCTGACAGATGACAGAACTTTGAGTGGGTTTCTGAGACGGAATAATTGGTTGGAGGGAGAAAACTTAAGAAAATCTGGAAATAAAGTTCTGATCTCCACAGGAGTGAAATTTTAGATGTTTTTCTTTGTCAATCCCCTACTGTTCGCTTCTCTTTCATAATAAACTCTTGACGAAATAGATTACGCAACGTCTCACAGCTCAGTTTATACACCCACCTGAAGATGATAGTAGATTCATTTTTCCTCTATCTATTTTTGAACTCAATACGTCAGAGAATTGATACGTCAGAGAACTCAATACGTTAAGTTTTATTTCTATCATTGTTGTAATTTCTAAACATTCAATTTTCTTTCCATGGATGGTAATTAAATGATTTGGATAAATAATGTGTGTTTAGGCACAAAATTAGTGTACGGACGGTACACGTTACCACCGCTCATTTTAATGTATGACGTGACAGCCAATCATCTGTTTCTCGCCTGCTTGCGGATTTCTGACTAGTTGATGGTAAATGACGTTCTCGATTTACGTGGACACCTGCCATAATCTTGACGTACAGCGTTATATTGCTATATTACGTACGTTTTTGATTGGAGCAATCGATTGGTATAATAAGTAATTGCAACTTGGAGTTTGCAGAAACATAAATAATTACTATACGCAAGAGGGTCTGGAACGGTACCCACTCAGCTTCGTGATGCAATTGGGGATCTGCTGTGAATAAAAGACAGTGGCGATCACAGTTGAGAGCTTCGGCTCTCCTCTCCCAACCCGTCTGGTCAGCGTGGGAGCAGTAGACCAACTCCTCCCTCCGGGAGAGGTCTCATCCCGTAGTGGATTGACTATGGCTGTGAATTATTATTATTAAGAGGGATTTAAAATATCCCAACCTGATGAAAACCTTATTCGATGATGTTGAAATTTAAGTCAACAGAGACAGAGAATAATAACCGGTAACACTTAGGTATTAAAGCAGATACGAAGTACCCAAAGCGGGTCCCAAAGTAGTAGTTGTGGAACGTACGTTTCATCTTTTATCTACGTCATCACTTCGACGTTTCATACTGCCGCCTGGAATAATGGTGTCAGCACCATAGGCGGTTCTAGAACGCTCTACTTTGGAACCTACAAATGCTTTACCAAAGAGTTATCTAATATTATGTCACATTTGTCTGTTTATCGAGCTTCCCCGTCGAACACGTCCAACTGAATGGGATATGTTTCAATGCCTGCTAGCGTAGTGTTTATAGATTTTTCTCAAAACCGCAAGAGGACAGCTATTAACTTATTATAGCAATCCATTGCTCTCATCAACATCACTCGTTTAAAATATAATACTTGTTTTGAGCATACTTACGCTAAAGACCCTCAGACACCGACAAGGTCCTGTACGTCCTGTTGAAACGAGTGTAAAGTAATTTGGAATATTTTTTTGGTGTCGCGAAAGATGGTTAAAATGGAGTTGACATCAGAAAAACTAATGTAGCTTACTACGTCACGTATGACATAATAGAAAGTGTCCTCAATATCAGAATGCCTCGGATCAACAGGGTGAAAACGATACAGATGTTTGAAGGATTCAAGTAACTTCAGATAGGATACCTATGGTCGGAGATACTATCTTACGGCATTATTATAACATCACATTTCCGAGGTAGTGCTTGAAGGATGTGCAATCCTGTTAGAGTTCCTGCTTCGTCAGAACTCGAATACAAACATTTTGTAGCGCTAGTTTTCATCCATATGTTGGAAACGTGTGTTACAATTGCTGTTTATGTAAAATTCTCATGTAAGATGTGGCATGTGTAAGATAGCAAATGCGTTGGCAATGGAAGTTGGTTATACTCCATCTGGTGGATTTTTTAGTATCTCCAACAACGTACGAATAAAGCGTTGCTCTACTCCGGTAGTATATGAGCGGTTACTTCATGTACTGCCAGAAAGAGTTGTAAACCCATAATTGGAGTTTAACTAGCTTTTTACCAACTCATTTGTTATCTTGCGCATGACACATTTTATACAAGAATTTTACAAATATAGCACTCGAAACGTATGTTGCATAACATACCCATGAAAATTAGTAACACAAACGTCTATTTCCGAGCTCTGATGAGGCAGAAACTCTAGTAAAGTTGTATATCCTTCAGACACTATTTCGAAAGGTTCAAACTGCAGCAATGGCGTAAATGCATCTCTGACCCCCGGTGCTCTATCTCAAATTCTTTTAGATCTCTCTACCACCTGAACCCTTTTGACCTACTTTATCTGAAACACCTTGCACCTATTTACTGGTAGTTTTTTATTTCTAATACTTTTAGGAAGTCTAGTACTATTTACGCCCACACTATGTATTAGTTTATAGAGATTATCATTTTAGAGCAAGAAATCTAAAAACACACTAGTAATGCTCAATTTTGTAAATATAGTGTAGTCGATCTCAAATTTTGGACTTGTTGCTGAACGTTTCCATACTTAGACTCTGCCGTTACACGTAAAAGAAGAAATCTTAGAGTCTACGTACGTAGATAGGAGTTAGAAACGCTTCATTTTCGAAAAATCCGAAACTTGGATTTAAAAAAAAATGAAACGTTTCTAACTTATATCTATCTAGATTCTAAGGTTTTTTCTTTTACGTTTAATAGAGTCATTTGGGTGGAAATGCGATACTCACTGTGTATGTTAACAAAATATGGAAACTACTAACACTAAGAAACATATAAAGTTATGAATGTCTAGCAAACCCTTTCTCATGATCATAAAATAGTGTTAGTTGAAGTAGCAAGGCAGAAAATATCACCTGTTTAGAGGAATGTTGCGTTCTTTGTTCTTTTTCTTGAACTTCGAAGTTAAATTACGAAAGTTCGTTTCATACTACAATTTTTTTCATATGTATCAGAATGATTCTTTTTTTATGATAGAGTTCCCTATGAGTGATAATCAATTCAACAGATGTAGTGAAAAACACAGTTGGACAAAAGATTGATAGTTTAAAGTCACTATATTTGGAGTAAGACGTGTTGGTCTGGTACAGCTGTAGTAGGTGCGAAAATGTCTTCGGAAAATTGGCTGCGCTTTTAGATGACACGTTAAAGAGAAGTTCATAAGAAGTTCTTTCTTTCACGACATTCAAGATGTCCTCTACACATCTCTGAGCCTTGCCGATGACATTCATCTTCAACTTCAGGGTGGTAAGTACTTGACGTAGACTTTTAAATCAGAAGTAATGCAAAAGCATAAGTACATACGCATAATTATGATACCAGACAAAACAATTGCGTAGGGGGACAACTTGAAAATTTCAAGATAGAAAGTGAGATTATTTTTATTTCCTAGCTGATTAAAAGCAAAACAACCTTTAAAGAATACGTTTTTTAAAACCCATACGTATAGCAGTTACAATAGTCAATATTACACCAATCGAGTTACCTGAAAACTATTGGCTGGAGGGCATTAAAACGAGAAGTTAATTATAAACATACATATGCAGAATTACGTTATAATATTTAGGAAAACAATGGTGTGAAGCAGATAAGTTTAAGAGATGAGGGAAGGGGGTAATATTGAAAATTATAATGGAAAATGGTGTCAATTTTCTTTTCGCTAAAAGTACGCTCAGACCTAAACAGGTGTCATAATGATAAAGATTTGACCATTTTTACTGTAGGTAAAGAGAGTTCAAATCCAAGTTCTCTCTAGCAGTCTGGAATTGCGCCAGAAAGATATTGAAAAAGTTACGTAAATATGTGAAACGAGAGTGGAGAATGAGGTAAAAGTTTAAAATCTGCTGATAGAGCGGAAACCACCTTTAAAACTGAAGAAGTGCTTTAAACTACTTCAAACTAATTTATCCTGTCATTATTACTAACAGGAATAAAGCTAGGTCGAACGTAATTTTCCCACTATCTTTTCGGTGTAATTGCAATTCAGACTGATGCACCACATAGCCCCGCTCCCCTTATTAAAACTTCGAGCAAGTTTTAAATTGTCAAGATGACAGCCAGGATGATTATACCATTCAACATTAGTCCCTACGTAGTATCTATTATGTACATTTAGTTTTGATTGTTTGAACTATTAAAAAAAAGGAACATCTCCGCTCCTTACATTGCACTATCTTTCTCCCTACATTTTATTGTTCAGTATCTCCTTTGGCCTTAGCTGCAGACCCCCTGCAAATTTTGTCTCTGAAGCATCTTGATAGGCATGTACTCTACCTATGACCCAAGTTACTTCAAAATAAACAAATTATGATAAGACTAGGCTTGATACTCTTGGGGTTGTTCCGTTTGAGGGATAATGTTCCTTCGAAATACAACTTCCGAACGACAATCTATCACTCAAGCGTCGCAATTTATGCAGTGTTGACAATTCCGCCTAAAATTATTTTCTTGACATGGATCTACGTCACTGCTTTTACATATTTAGAATGAGTGCTAAAAGTAAAACATATTTGACACAATTCACGGAAATAGATTCGGTAAAGTCAGGTTAGATTATTATTTCATTAAACGCAATGCAAACACCAGACACAAACAGAGTGGTACGTTCATTCACTCTCTGTGCTGACGTCAGAGATGATAATGCCCCGAGACGGACGTTAAAAAAAAATGCATGTAAACATTAAATCAGATGAGTCGGGGAACTTTTCGGACAGTTTTCTGGCCAGTCAGCGTGAACGATCTGAACAAAATTCAAGCCAAGTCAGCCTTTCCAGTTCTTAATCGTCGTCAGGGACCTAGCAACCACGTTTCCTGGATAAAAGAAAAGTATAGTCCCCACTGCATTATCTAACGGTTGCTTTTTCTTTGTAACAGGTGTTAGTACATTGATAAATTGATCTTGTATGTTGTATTATGTAGATTTGAAGAAAACATATTTAAAAAAATAAATCGATAAATTATCGGATTGCTAAATTTTTAATTAGACACACATGTTTACCAACAAAAAAACAAGAAAGTCCATCAAGGTAACAAAATATAAAATGAAAATTTCACGCCATATTGAGACAACAGAGGTAGGATATTGGAAATCTATTGTTTCCAACATTTGTTCACGAAATGATTTGTCACTAATTAAGTAAAACACATTGATTTTTAATTTTTAAAGAAATCAAATCAGAGATCTGAGTTCTGATAAATCTGTTCTATTGTTCTTGTGTATGAACACAAATACACGAAGTGTTTTACACACAAATACACAAAAGATGTATTGAACAAATCTTGCAAAACCTTGCACATGAAGAATATAGGGCCTAAAATAGAAAAACTGACACATGAACACCTTTACAGAGTGAAACAACTCTGTTCAACTAAAAAAGCTACGCAAATGTTGATGGTTATTTTCACCGTGAATTAAATTTCTTAGTGAATTTAGGTGCAAATATGTCAAAGTAATTTACGTCACTTTTTGAAAGACTTGAATAATGTTTATCACTCGATTCGTAATCATCACACTCTTAGAATGAATCCTGAAGTCATTCCATCCTGACCGAGATATTCCTATATTTTCATCAGTCACACAAAAGGAATATCAGGATAGTGCATCCAAATAATTTCTCAGTTACTATCACCCTCAGAAAGATTTAGAATATTTCTGGACTTTTATATCTATTAAAATAGTGCCAATATAATGGTAAAGGCTCATTAAACAAGTGACGCAAAAACAAATAACTACCAATTAAGAACTACAGATGATAGCGAAACATCGAATTATTCAAGTTTCTCTAACATCTCTGACAGTTTGAGCCCTACAACTCACTAAATATACTTTTCCCAAATAGAGGAACAGAAAGTACAATGTCACTGACATGTGCTTTCGAAATACCTTTAGTTTAAAAGTATAAACCACTATTAAGACAAAGAGCACATCTTCTTGGCGCAAAAGCTGGTCCAGAAGATTTCGGTCAGATTGTTCTTGGATACATAATCATAATTTTAATTTTACCTAAAACAATGTTAAATTCTTCTAGGAAAATTAAACCTTTAATACGGTACAAGACGAAATTTAATCTTAAAAGAAGCATACGATGCAAGAGCTTGACACAAATACAGTGTTTGGCTGTCCTATTGACTTTTCCATAATTAAAGAAGCTGCTATATGTAATTATAACAAACAAAATATATAATAATAAAACTATTAATCAAAGAAACATATACATGTTTCCAATCACAACAACTGCCATGCCAAACGTTCTATTCAGTTTCAACTGATTGAATGTGAATTGTAACATTCCGGTGAATCACTTTTGAAGTTTAAATATATGGCTTTGAATTCTACTGCTGCAAAGGAGGTGAACCGATGCATAAACAATAAATTCGAATTCTTTTGTAGTAGCAAGCTTGAATGAAGTTTATTTGCCACTACATTCATTATGTTAGACTTTTTTTTTCACACTTTGCAGTACTGCATAGCCATGCTTGTATACACTGCAGAAACTGTACCGATGAATAGTACCTGTATCCCCTAGTTTTCAGAGTCAGGGACGGGCACACGGATTCACATGTTACCATCGTCTATGTTGCTATTAATGTGTTTTCTCCCAGGAACTAGGAGGGAAGAACCGCCCCTCGAAACCCAACTTTGGGTTCGCCACTGCCTCTCAAACATTATGGGTACAAGTCAATTGAATGTACCGCCGAGAATTTTAGATACACAACGTATCCATGACATGTACCTATGAATTAATGGGTACAGCAGACGTTGTAAAATAAAAAAGAAACGTATTTTGGGTACAGTAAAGTCGTACCCAAGAGGGTGCCCATTATATTAACAGAAGGGCATGGTACCCATGAAAACACTGACCACCAGAGAACGTGTCTGATGAAGCCAAGAAGTTAGTTAGTTTGTATAACTGGTACATGTGTTTAGTTTTTAATTACAACGTATTGCTTTTCTCAGTAATGATTTTCTTTTCCCTTAAGTATATAAAGCAAAGCTTTGTCATGGAAACTATCAATTTTCTGAACAGGACGTTGAACAGGAATAATCCACGCACGAATGACACTGCGCGCGTGCAGTGTCAGTACAACTTAGAAACTACTGTTTGTAAGCTTCGACCGTGGCTAAGTAGCCAAGACGTCAGCTTGTTGAATGAAAGAACCCGGGTTCGAATCTCGGAGGGGGGTTAAGTGATTTTTTCTTTCACAATACATTTCTATTTGTTCATATTTGTCATTAATAATTGCTTTCTTGCATTTTTCGTAGGCAATCATGTGTTACTAGAGGTTAGGTACGGTAACCGAAGCTCAAATATATTCAGCAAGTGTATACCTTTTACTGTTTGCTGAAGATTCACATATTCATATCAGTACGTACAGTATAACGTAACGAAAGATGAGGGCAAATGAGATAATACGTTTGCTACTCTCCTGAATTTTATAAAAAAATTGAATTTAATTTTTAAGACCCTTAGGTAATTGACTCAGGCTGGATGGATGATTGGTGGAATGAAGAAGTTGGGATGAAACTAGAAAACCTCGAGAAAAACTCCCACACGGTGTTTGTTCACCACAAAGCCCACATGGCACGGGCAAGATTAGAACGGCGACACCAAGAACCAGAGGTTATTGTTCTAACCGTTTAGCCACCGCGGTCCAAACTAATCTCTTGAGCAATACAACACAACACTATCCAAATTACTCACACATTTACACAATTTAACTACTGTAATTCAATCAATATTTCGTCAACAGTAATCCAATACTTATACTGTATATACACTCGGATTCACAAAGAATGGGTCAACGAGAGTTTTACAAGTCCAAAAGTTTAGGCAACGTGGCAATACCCAACCAGTATTTTACACAGTTCAAATAAAAAATTAATACGTTCTGATTGTGACACTGATTCGGTGTTACTATATTATGCTATTTTTGGAGTAGAAAGTTTCAATCGGCCATTTTCTATAAATTGAGTGTACATAATTAAATTAATTTCAAATCTCTACCCGGAATTATTCTCACTCTTAGGTAGATACAAGTTTCATTCTAAAATGTTGAGGTAGGCACACGTCGTGTACTCGCGTGCACCCACAACTCTGACCTTCTTGCCCCTCCCATATAAATAAATATGCTTTTATTAAACTCTTATTCTCAAAGGAAAGTACAGTTGAAAAACTCCTTCCACCCAAAGTGGATAAATAATATTAATTCCCGAGAAAAGACTAACCAGACTTGAACCTAAATAAATAAGTAAAATAAATTAAAAGAAATAAGCAGTAAATTGATACAAACCTTATATCCTAGGTAGGCTAAAAGTAAAGTTTCTGTGAGGCTGATCATTGCGATGATGAGTTGCGTTATCCACAACACAAAAGGCCGATTTACCCAATAGATGGCATCCCAGTTGATGATCGGTTGCTCCTGGAATTCCTCCTCCGTTAAATTACTTGCTAGGATAATGGCTGTCTTATTTTTTATGTCACACCCATAACTAGAAAGAAAAAAAACGATAAATTTAATTTCTACATTATTTGATTAAAATTATAATACAACGAAAAAACTAATATAAAATTCTATATACATATTTTAAAATTAATCACTAGAGAATTCCAACGCGGTATTTTGTACAAGTTTGCTAAGGGTGTAGATCACCTCTAATATTTTCTCATGTTCTTCCACTCGTTTATATGAGAAATGCTTTTCTCGTATTATGCCTCTTAGAAGTGGAATTTTTAGCAGATCGCCCCAATCCCCCAACAATTTTTGGTCCTTTTTTAAGCCCATCTGTCTGGAACGCATAAAGGAAAACAGATACAAAAGAACCTGACTTTAAATTTTGGTTAAAACACCTCGATTTATACGCGTGTTTTTACTATGGAAAGGTCTTCTCTCGTCGTATTTTTGCATTATATGCATTCAGAACATAAGACCGTGGGCGCGTAAAGAGACTGAGTTTAGATTTGCTTTCTGCGAACTCGATTTAGTATTTTCAATGTGGTGCGACAACAACTTTCAGATTTCGCATTTCAGCAATATATGCACTCAGTTTCCTACGTACACTAGTCCTTAAACGAAAACAGATGCAGAGAAACGGATTCGTTTCCAGATTTGAGTTATAGAGACTTCCGAGTTACTCAGTTGTTTTCAATTTGGTGTCATCACAACCCTTTAGCCATGGTGTTTGGTAACTATTTGCACTTCTGTGAAGTTGGACACACCTTAGTTGGATTTTTAACTATTATAATGTGTCGGAACTTTAAATATTTTCGTAGGAACCCTGCTAACCCCCATAATTTTCGCTTTACGCCCACCAAATTGGAAATTGAAGCAGAATCCTTGATCGCCACTGAAACTTTTCTTTGGGGCTATTGGTTTTTAAACATACTTCAGTAATGTTGCCAGTGGGCCCACCCGAAGTTTTTACTAACATAATTGTGCTTTTTAACTTCCGTCTTTATTTAATTTTTTATCATGTTTAAATTAACAGACCTTTTTAATAAAAATACACGGACAATATTATCCCTTCGTATTGTATTTATATAGTTAAGTATTATAGCAGTTTACTACGGTTTCGGCAATCTGTAGCTACGAATTGTGGTGGAATACAAGTGTATATATAAAATTATTCCAACAAGTCACCAGGAAAGATGCAATATTATCTATCTCACAGATCTGCTTAACATATCCTCTTGAAGGGCTTTCCGCATTATTGATTTCATCATTAACTCTGACATATGTTATGTACTGATGAGATACTTAGAACGAGATAATAGAGGAACTTTGTCTTTTTGCTGGTTGCTGGTAGTTACGACCATTACAAGATCCTCACATTCTGCTGGGGGAGAAGGTATAAAGGAATGCTCATCAGAACTTTGTAAGGGATTTTCCAAAATTTAGTTACTCGATTATTTTGTGAATTGCATAAATTGCTGGAATTATGACCTTAGAGCTGTAATGTACTTTTAGGTAGAATGATGTAACTGTTATTCTAACTACAAGACGAGGTTTATTGATACTTACAAGGAAACCGTCAATGAAATCACATTGAAAACTACACTGAAATTTTGCTAGAATAATCCACGTTCTAAAGAAAGGTAATACATAACAAATAGCTGCCCATATTAAGTTCAAGATACCGAGATAGGTGCTGGAATATTGGTAAGAGGTATACTTTTGTAATTCAATCAACAGAAGTCACTTCTTCTTCATTTTCCTTCCGAAATGATACACTGGCGAGTGGTTTCGTCACCTCCCACACCGCAACACTTCTCGCCAGGGACATATTTAGGAGGTCTGAGCTCTTAGAAATTAAGATTTTTTTTTTTAGTAAAATCCATATAATTTCGGGGGATCCAGACCTCTAAATACGTCCCTGGTGAGAAGTGCTGCGGCGTGGGAGGTGACGTTACAACTGGAAAGTGTTTTATTTCAGGACGAAAGTGACGCAGAAGCTACTTTTTTAATTGAATTATAAAAATATACTTTTCGTACACTTCTTGCCAATATTCCAGCACCTATCTCGGTATCTTACAATTAATATTGACAGCTAACTTTTTGTATATTACCTTTCTATAGGACGTAAATTATCCTAGCAAAATTTCAGGGTAGATTTCGATATGATCTCATTGACAGTTTCCTTACTAGATATATCTTGCCTACCAATTCATGTGGTTTAGTGGTAAAGACAGTGTAGTTTGGATAAATGCTGTATTTAAATCCTGCTCACATCGACCATTCTGAGCGAGTTGTACAGCACTTTCTTCTACTAGGTGAATGTCGGGAAATTGTCTAAAATACAGGCATTGATAAATAGTTGGTTTGACAACACTTAAATGAACTTGAAGCTATGCGTGGATAGGTTTCAAGAAAGTCACATCTTTTCTTTGGCGTGCAGTAATACACACTATGTATAAACAAACAATCAAACTTCAAATGTGCAATAATAAATGAACTTTGTACAGTAAAGAAATTAAGAGAGATCACTATAAATGAAAAAAAAAAAAAAAAAAAAAAATTGGAAGAATGTGCTTTTTAGAAAAAACAAGGGAAAAATATTTTGTTACTCTAACGTAAGTATGTAATCTCTTTTATTCAAGATATAGTGGCAGACATATTTAAAATAATAATCTTGTAAGATGAAAAATATGCTGGAAACATCACAACACAGAACTCAAGATTTATGACGTTTCATGTTCATCTTGTTGCGTAACTTTTCTCCGGAGAGGCCAAGTAAGGTGGTAAGGTCAGAAGGATTTTTTTCCGTAAATCAACTTGTAGTAAAAACCGTACAAATTGATGATAAATATTACTCTGATCTGTACAATTCGACATCCAGATCTAAATCCTGGTTCAAAGTATGTCAAGTTGTTTGGTAACTTCTAAGCAATCGTATTTAAGATTGATCAAGATGAATACTCGAAAATGTTCCGAACCAATCTATTAGTAGAAATCTCTCAAAGCTTCCTTACTCTCAATTATGTTTTGTTCTTAATGTATTTTATCCTGTGGTATTTATTAATTATTGTTACAATAAAAAGTTAAAAATGACTTTTGAAGTTGCAATTTAACACCCACAGCAGTGAATTTCAACGTAAATTAGTGAGTAAGATTTAGCCTATCAAGTATAAATTAAACTAGGTTGTTCCTTTGAGCTACGACCTCAATGAGTTGGAAAAACGCTTTTCTGGTGTGCACTTACGATTGGCAGCTTGGTCCAGTCGGTAGGAAGGTGAATTTCTGACTAAAAAATCCGTGTTGAAGTCCCGCTTGCGGCTTCCTTTACCATTTTACTCCTGATATCTCTGTAAACAGCATGATTTCTGGTTTAAGTTACCGGAAATTTTCATGCAAATACATTGTCTGGCGTTTTCCAGGAATGTTCGTTGAAATTTTTCACAATGTAGGGGCCTTGGCTGCTACGAACCTTACGTTGAAAAAAAATTATGCCGTAATAATAATAATAATTCAGTGAATTAATTAAACTCTGAAAAGTACAATTAATTTTGTGGAAATCTCAGGTAAGACAAGTGTTAATGACTACAGACAACTTGTCAATGAGCGATGTGATGAAATACGTCCCTCAAAATACACGTTTTGGATTCTTATATTGATTTTTCCAATCAAAAGATGAGAGATGTAAGGTATAGGTATGGGGGAACGTTCCCAACAGAATATCTCTGAATTCGTACACACAGTTAACAAATCAAATGAAGTCTCAACCTGAATTCTGTGGGCATTAATATTCCTGAAGCTAAGTAAAGAAGAGTCTGTATATTTAAGCAAGAACATTGCAAAGTATAAAATTATATCAATTCTATTATAATATGAATACCTTTTTTCAGCGGAGAGATCGTTCTACAAATTATTATTTTTAAAAATCTGCTTACGAAGAGAGAAAAAATCTTTTTCTTTAAGGAATGTGTTTTAGGAAATATGATGCAAAGAGACCTATTATATTTTAAAACTCTGTTTTCGTATGAAATTCCAGGACTTCATTACAATTAGGCACACTTTGTTCACAGCTCATTACTAAAATATCTTATGTGATGAAAGAAAAAAATGTAGTCAGATTGGGAAACGAGCACAAAAATATCACACACACTGAAAAAAAATATAGCATAGCTGACCCGATGACAACGTACTAAAGCGTGTACACTAAAATTAGTGTAAATTTTTTTAATGTAGATGGCTAACCAAATGAAAAGGACCTCTCATTTTCAGAATCACCATACCAAAAACGAGCAGATACATCGTGGTCGTTGAACTTCAATCTAAAACCAGTTGTTCGCTGCTTTGGTTGAGATTATCCTGCGTTACGAGTCAAAGTTAATACATTTCTTTTCGTCCGCTAAAAGAGATTTTGTTGATCAGTGTACAGTGAAAAGCATTGTAAGACATTTGCAGCAATTTCGCGTCAGTACTTCTGAAATAGCTGATATACACTTTGGGTCGAAACAATATATGTTTGGTGTGTTATTATTGGACAGAGAAGCATGTATGACTATTGAACTACAGAAGCAGTATCCTACAACATGTATGATGACCATATTTACAATCATACAGGTGGAAACCTCAAAGAAATACTGGTATGCGTAACGGCACGTAATAACAGTAAGCAATACGTATTATTTTCTAACGAGTAGGCTCAAAAGTTATTAAAATTATGCCGTTCAATATCAGTGTTACCAACAGAAAATAATTAAAAAGAGCAAATGCTCAATCGAAAACTGGATAAAATTCTATAGCAATGCAATGGCGACAACTGACGGTTGGCAGAGACCGCATATGTACGTGGCTAATAATATCCTACGTCAATAGCAGTGATAGATTTATACCTTTTCTTCCAGAGAGGGGGAATCATTTATTAAACAAGCAAAATACCGTATTTGATACTTTTCATATCCTAGCCTGGGACCACATTTCGAAACACAGTGCTAGGGATGAGTTTTAAAGAGAGTGGGATCCTCCCGACAACAAATAGAACATTGACTAATAGTGGAGAAAAAAATGTATATACCTATCAATAGCAAAATAGGTGCCTAACGTGCGTATCACAAGAATAGCTAAGATGGCAACACTGCTCTATACTAGATTCCATCTTTCACACGTGGAGTCCTTGAAGTGAAAAAGAAAATAAAAGCAATGCACTTTTGCATAAGGATATTATCAAGCACCATTATCTTTATTTGAGACTTAGTAAAATGTGAGTTTACTCGCTAACAACCAGAGTTACAACACGTAAACAAGAATTAATGTACTGAAACAAGAGAACTTTTAATTTCACTGTGCATTTTTTCATAGAAAAAAAAAAGAAAAAAGGATGAAATCGGAAAAGCAATTTAGATGTACAGAAGTATTATTGTAATCGTGTAACTCTGTATGGAACGTGTGGTCCGTTTAGAAAATGGTAGATATTACACGCTATCACTTAATATCTGTAGTTGTGCTCAGGATTTACATTTATCTTGTATAAATAGTTCACTGTCTAAAGTCATATTATTAAATACCCTTTGATATTTATTCACATGCATAAATCTAGGTAATTTGCATATTAGTGACAACACAATTCAGTTTTATTGAATTTTTTACTTTTCATTACAAACAGGTAAAATAAAAGTGGAAAATATTCATTCTTTTCAGACTCAGTCGTTTATCCTAAAATATCGTCCTACTGCAGATCCGCCCTATTTACTTCTTAAACAGAGAAGCATACACTTTTCTTACAAACATAATCTGATAGGTGTCCCTGAAATATTAGTACAAAACTTTGAGAAGTGGTTATTTACATCAAGACAAGAAAATAGTTCATTAGAAGAGATTCCGAATTCTTAGTAGTTTCAGAGCTACAGGCGTTCAAAGTTATGGCGACATCCCCACAAATGATGTCGTATCTCGAGAAATAATAGCGAATGCAGTAACGGCTTAGCAAATCACACTCGAACTATTACCCCATATTTATATATTTAAGTTATGTTTACGATTGGAGAATACAGCTTAGAGGGAAGAACTAGCCTGAAAATTACATTATTTACCAGTTTGACTGAATCAGTCATCGCCGTGCTGGAAGAGTGTGAAACACAGAGCAAAAATCTCACATTTGTCAAGTTTCCTCTACAAATGAAGAGCAACTAGGCGTAGTTCGATTTCTGTGAGTCAAGGAAAAAAGTGGGACGGAATTTCACAAAGAAATGTTGATGAATGTTTGAAC
Organism: Lepisma saccharinum; assembly: GCA_022664845.1. Classification (NCBI taxonomy): domain Eukaryota; kingdom Metazoa; phylum Arthropoda; class Insecta; order Zygentoma; family Lepismatidae; genus Lepisma; species Lepisma saccharinum. The sequence continues at coordinate 187,413 of JAGDQP010000010.1, forward strand.
GGCAACAACATATACAGATTTTGCAGCAGCTTCCTTGAACATGACAGTAATGAATCTCTGAATATGAACTTCATAGATTCGCCACATTCTGGTTGGCCTTGAACCATTACGTTACCAGCTACTGTCAAAATTAATAAGAAAGTAATTTTGAATGATAAAATGTTTCATCTACGAATTGTCGCAACCAAATTTCAACATGTCCTACGGTATTGCTCACGATATTGTGCACAACAACTTGCGTTTGAGCAAAGCCAGTGAGCGATGGTTGCTCAAAAACTTGCGAGATAATAGAGGAGCCAAAGACTATCATTCTTCGACCATGAAAAAAGACACGACTTTCTAAAGACGGTGTAGATATAGGCATTGAGTTCTGGGTGTACCAGTAGAATAACGAAACAAAGGAGACAAGTATGGTGTGTAAATATCATATTTAAATTTTCTTCCACCAAAGAAATGAAAAACCAACACATTTGCACAGAAGAAGAGGTCCTAATGAGGTGTTCTGGAACATGCATGACATTCTCTTAGTCTAGTTTTTGCCATACGAGCTACTGTGAGTGCAAACGTACTACAAGACGTTATGGCATTCACGTCGACGTTAGAGCGTTACGTACGTCCAAGCTACATCTTGTTGTGCATGACAGCCGCCCAACAGAGACGCTGTGCAGCTACTTCGTAACAACGCTCGACCTCATGTTGCAAAATAAGTTTGTAACCTTCACCATCCATCATACATTCCGGACCTTGCACCTTGGGATTTCCATATCAATGGTCTTCTGAAAATTGTTTTGCTGGCTAACGCTTCGATTCGGCAGAAAATGTGTCATCGATTGTTCGCAAGTGGCTACAAACAGATAAAATGGAAAAGAAAATTTACTGAAATTGGTGCCATGGTCGAAGAAGTGTCTCCAGGGTTTTGGTTCTGATGTTGAAAAATAGCTAAAAGAAATAGCTTCAGTAGGAATGTGTGATTTTATGATTATTTATTACACACTAGACAAACAATTTTGTGTGATGTGAAGGAAAGTTTAAAGTGGAAAATAATACTGTATCATTACAAGTTGCTACTTTGCTGATACGCAGTTTCTTAAGAAAGTGTTTGCGAAACATCTAGTGATAGTCAGCCGAGGTGATCATATGGTATAAATGTTAGTAAAGCACCCACCAGATTCTCTGCTGGAATCAAGCTTAGACGTAGTTATATTTTAAATCTAATGTTGCATATGACATATACGGTACAACATATAGTTTGAATTGCTATGAAAACAAAAAATATGTACACTAAACCTCAACACCCTACCGAATTTAATACCCCCAACACCGGATCTGTCTTGAAAATTTATCACACTGTCTGTGTTAATCCATAACACCGAGCCCCTTTGTGTTAAGTAACACGTAAAATTTGTAGTCATCCTGGTACCACTGCCATCTGTTAAAACTAACACAAGTATATTTTGTAATTCACATGATTTCGGTACTGAAAATGAAGCTAGGGTAGAGAATTTCTGTGGGTTTTTCAAGAACCTGTATTTGCAAAAGATGTTAGTGCTGTCAGATAAATGAGTGAGATTTTTTTTTAAAGAAAATGTTGCAATGACTTTCTTTTGCTTTCCCGCGGACTTCTTTCTTTATATAAAACATCAACTCGATTTCATCTCTTTGACGCATTGAATGTTGCTAACAAATAAATAACCTTGAGCAAATGAAGAACGTTCATTAGTTCCCCAAAGATTTCTTTTGATGTACTCGGTGCATTCATGGATCGGTGAAGATGTTCTAATGGCAGTAGTCTAATTGAAGTGGGATGCCATTCCCAAGTTCAAAGAAAGGCAATTAATTAGCCATCCCTTTAGTTAGATGAAACAAAATAAATAATCGAAGTCAGTAATATAACTTTCATATGATTAATATAATAAATTTACTACTGTTTAAACTAACTTAAAGCTTGTGTCCTACTTCAAATCAAGACCTGAAATTCGGTAATGAAATTCACATATAATGTGTAATTGTTAAGTTCATATTGTGGTCTATCCTGGTTAGCTTTGATGGTAGAACAAGCAACAGATGTGGGGGTGCACAGCTAGCATTATAACTGAGTTCGTATATTCAAACTATGCTATTCCACTCGTCTATATTTTTTTCCCTTTGAAGTTTCTTCCACTGGAACATGTATTATGTCTTTATATTATTAGCTTGTTGTTGTTTTGTTATTGGCAAAGTATGTAATTTGAGTGCTTATATTGAAACGTCAGCAAGAAAATTGGACTTCTTTTTTATTTGAAAGGACATTTTTTTTACTATTGCATGGTTACCCGTATTAACTCTTACGCGTATAACAACTTCTTGTGAATTTTTAATTTCCGATCAATATTTGAACACACTTTGGCATTTCTATGTTAAGCCAGTGGTCTCTAATATTTGTGAGAAGCTTATTTTTATTTTTTGTTCAAAGAAAGGACACATTCCATAAATGTATACAGGGTGTTCAGAAAAAGGTGGTGCATGTTTTGGGAGCATTAAGCACTCTTGAAAATATGACAATAAGTTCAATGAACATAGATCGGCAAACGCGTGATTGCAGGTATACAGGCTGCTGGAAGCGTAGGACAATCACCGTAGCAGTAGAGAAGGTGGTGTTAGGAATTATGAAGGAATTCACACCAGAAGATTCCAAAAGTGCATTCATGAAACCTATGTGAGGGCTGCATAAGAATCGGTGTGTCCCAAAACCCAGCAACGGAAAGGATGTGGGACGTTCAGAATTCCCAAGCAGAGAAACAAACAAAACACATGCGACGAATACATTGTCGTGTGCTCGTACACTACGAGAAGTATAAGGAAAAGCCAGAATATGACTAGAACACCGTGTTATGCTCGGTGAGGAGGGAGTGAAAGAGCTAAAGTGCAAAATGCACGGATAACATCAACCGAGTAAATTAAACCACCGGCGATGGGGCGTTAAAGAGGGCAGTAGAAAAATAAGGAAGAATCAGAACAGGCATAGTAAGAATAATAACAATAATGTAAACATTGCCATACATCGTCCCGAGCGATCTAGATCCGTGGGTCAATGTCCGGATCGGCTATCATAACAGCGTGCATGCGTAGTGATATCAGTGAGTCGTGTATGCTTGGTACGAGCAACAATGTAGTGATTCAACCACTGCGGCTACATCTCGGGCAAATCCATGCTGAGCACCGTGAGGTACGTGACATGCAGAACAAAGGGTAGGTCAAAAAACGTGAAACGAAGTGGCAAGTGAATAGTGGTTACATATCTGAACATATTGGGAGATAACGCTGCACTGTAAGAGAAGATGCTCTTCGTAGTTCCTTCCCATTTATGACCACAAATCCTTTCGCCTTTCGTCAAAGAGTTTCAGGAATTCTTACGAATTGAACTGGAATTTAATTTTTAAGGCCTTTAGGAAACTTTGGCTCAGGCCAGATGAATGATGATGGGCTGTAACAAAACACTAGGATATTGCTGACTTAGACAAATATTTACTTCACGAAATGATTGAGAGAATTTTACAATGATAAAACATAACTCTGAAGTTAACAGAAAATAATAATTAATATACGACTTCCATAATTATAGATTCGAACACAAAATATAAATCTTTTGTTATTTCAAAATATTGCTTCCACATTCCTGTATTTGTCTATTTATTTTCTGTTTCTTTTTTATTTCAAGTATAAACAATTTAAGTTTGAAACGATTACAAACTTTTGTTGCAACACACACAACTTATTGAAAAAAATACTTCTTTCTGTGTAATTATTTGTAACTACTTCTTTCTGAGGTTCACAAGCCGCAGTCACCGAATTGAGCAATTCAATTGCCAGTGCGCCAGGAGAGGTGTTGTATTTCTGCAAGCGACCGTTTCACGACTCCGACATAGATCATGTTTTAGTTTTTTTTATCATCCACGGCGACTTTACAAGTAAAATGGACAGTGCGCGCGCTGTTACATAGAAGTATATGTTCCATTTTCTTATTTAAAAAGTCGACCAGAGAAAATTGTTGGTGGCGGTAGGTCCAAGCGAATGTTAAATTGTCCATACACGGTCGAGCATGTTGGCGAGCATGCTCGGACCCAACATGCTCGCCAGCATGCCCGACCGTGTATGGACGCAATTCCAACATGCTCGACTGATTTGTTGGGTTGAGTGCTCGGCTCGACAGCTACCTCGAACCGAACATCGAGCATGTTGGATCGTGTATGGACAACTGATCGAGCGCTCGCCAACATACACGGACGTCATTTCGTAATTTTCTAGGGGAGCAAGCCGAGGAAATCTCTAGAGGCCGGTCTAAAGATACTTTCGCTGCGGGAAGTTTTGGTGCATTAAATATTCGGTGTTAAAACAGCCGACATGATTCAGGATTGCAGTTATTTTAATTTTAATAATAATAAAAGAAAAGATCTGGCACCAACTACGATGTTTAGAGGCATAAACTAGAGTACTTTTATTCATTGACGGCACCAGACGAAAATAATTCGGGGGCTTTCTTCCAAAATGTAGGGGGGAGGGTTATTATATTTTTTGCAATTCGGACAGTTTGACTTTAGAATAAATTATTATTATTACGATACTGTATTACTACGAATTCCAACATCTACAAATTTAGAAATACTAGTGATTTTCGAAAGGATCACGAAGAACGATGGACGGTTCGAAAAAAATATAAGAATTTCACATTTCTGGTGATAGCACAGACCCCGGACTATATAGGCGACCGAAACTTCCGGAATCGTAATCTACACTTTCATACCTTTCGAACAGTGTATCACACGTCAAAATCGGTGGAGGGGTTCAAAAGTTATTACTTTCTTTAGCCCAAGGACAGAATTTTCACAAACGATAGAAAAAGGCCTCTGTCATTCTCTCTGTCTTATTGCTTTAGCAAAAAATGGTTGGTTCCAGGGGATTTTGGCGGTCAATTGCGGGCCTTGTAGAGGCAAATTGATGCTTATTTTTTAAATAGGAGTTACCGTTTTCGAGATACGGAGCCTACCATGGTCCAAAATCGAACTTTTGTATGAAGACTATGCCCTTTTTAATATGCAGCCTTACAAAAGTGATATCAGTACAAGAACCCCTTCGGGGTAAAGGGAAGAGTGACGCAAGAATTCTATTCACAAAAGAAGTGATATCCATGTTGAGAGTGACTTTCTTTGTGTCACTATGAGGGAAGGGAGGATACTAGGTCTGATTACAAAGGAAACAATTCCGCCATAGTGACACAAAGAAAGTCACTCCCAAAATAGATATAACTTCTTTAGTGAGTAGAATTCTTGCATCACTCTTCCTTTTACCCCGAAGGGGTTCTTGTACTGATACAATAATATAATAAGAAATTATTCACAGAAAGAAAGTTTGAGAGTTTCAAGCACGGGCAGCAGTTGCTGTAGGCTCTGTATTTTCATATTCCTGTTGGTTGCATAACCGCTTGGATAAACAGTTATGTTTCAGACTCCAAGCTCAATAAATGTCAAAAGTGATGATTGGTAAAAGATTTGTTGTATCTCGTGTAATTGATTTTTCCTAGGCAAAATTTCAAATATGTAGTTGGACAAGTTAGGTAAATAGAAACAATGTGCAAATTCTATTCCCAATCAACTACTATTTTATTCTCCAAGTTTCCTATTTATACCAGAAATTTAAGAAACAAAATACAGAAAAAAAGTAGTTCAAGAGATAAACTTGACACAAAATATTTAATGTTTTTTTCTTTCAGTTTTAGGGAAAGAATACGCGGTATTTTTAATAAAAAGTTATATATTTAGCTTGGGGTTACACCAAACGCATCGAGGTTTCCTTTTCTCCTTTTTACGTAAACACAGCACACCACCACATACAGCAACGGCCACTTCATTATCCACTGCATAACTGAAGTTGGTCCCAACATGGTCGATGTGAAGTTCGACTGTGTGTGGGGTACACCCAACATCCACCCCAACGGCGAACCCAACATGCTTGCCAACAGGCTCGACCATGTATGGGCCCTTTTAGTATGTGTAATTAGAAAAAATGTTCTTTGCTTTTATCAGTATTAACATTGATATTACTGACATTAATACATTCTTCAGTCAGCGTGAGATCCACGGGAATATATTAGAATAAAATGATTATAGCCTTGGCTTTACGTACAATTTCTACATTCTTTCGTGGTATGAGTAATTTCTGAACAAGCCTTGTCAAAATGACAAGTCTTCGTACCAAGTGTAATATTCTCATAGCATATTCATAGGCAAACACTCAATGAACCTGGATAGCACCTTCAACATACGCCCTGGCCGACACCTTCCCGAATCCTTTCCCCCATTCCCTATCCCGACCTGAGCCTTACATGCCTAAAGGCCGTAACTTTTTTGCAACACTATTACAATCTAGACTTTGTGACATTACGGAGAATGTTAAATTGTATGGTCAGTTTACGTACATTTTGTCCTTACTATTCTGGATAAAAGTAATGAAGTCACTGATATTAACAGTAGTAATGAAGGGAGACCATTACATATCATGTTAAAAGCTCATGGGGCATGGACAGAAATTTCACGAGGCAAAGCTCATGAGGCAAAATACAAAAAATACGTACAATTTCCCCAGAATAATGACAAAATGTACGTAAACTGACCATATAATTTAACATTCTCCGAAATGTCACAACGTCTAGACGTGACCATATAATTTAACATTCTCCGTAATGTCACAACGTCTAGATTGTAATAGTGTTGCAAAAAGGCCTAGAAATTTCTCTCAGTGCAGATTTTCTTCTATCTACAGGATTTCTTCCTCCTTCCTATATTTAGCACACAACAGGTGCAAGAGCAGTAAAATTGCGTCATTCTGAGATAAACCAATTAAGACAAGGCTGTGAATATAATTGCCCTCATCATATTTTTCTTTTTAACTGGGTCAAAATCTATCGCAAGTAATATCTGTATATTTTTTTTACTAGTGGATTTGATGTTTACGAATTTTGATTGCCCAAGCAATCCAACAGCAATTAGTGACGACGCTGTAACTATTATATACTTTTCTCCAGCGTCATTACGTAAAACCATGGTGTTATATTTGAATAACCTCTTTCACTGATTGTTTTATAGGATGTCAAACATCAACCATCTTCTTTTATGGCCCGTAGTAAGCACTAAAGTTACATATTGCTTTTGCAGGTTTTTAATATATGAAATGTGGAACATTCAGTAGACATCAAGAACATTTTATACTGAGAGTACTACGCAAGAAAATTTCGTTTTAAATGTATTGTAACTTGGAAGAAGCTTTTGCAATTATTACTTTGTTCCTTCTATGCATACACTTGTTACTTTCAGCTTGAATAAGTACTCTTATGAACTGATATATATTCACAATATATATACAGGAGTATATATATATATATATTACTGATTAATTACAAGTTTATATTTCACTTTGTAACTTTGTAGAGTTGCTGTTTTGTGTTTCAGCAGCAAAAAGCTGGGAAGTCTTATATCACGGCTCTGTCTTTTGTCTATCTGTATATCCGTCCGTCGACAACTTTCAACCAAGGAACTAGTAACACAGGAACTGATAGGACTAGGAAGGTGGTTGAGGTGTCGGTAGGATGAGCCGTTCTCGAGATAAAAAGGCCCTCAGTTCTCCACACTAACTAATAAGGAGAGTCGACAATTTTCAATTCAGGCACTACTAGGGCTAGGAAAGTAGTTGTTGTGTCGTTCGTGAGGTTTTGAGAAAACTTTTCCAACAACATATAGATAATCCAAATTGGATGCTCGCTTCCTTCCCCTCAGACTGAGCTCCACCTCACTTGTTTCATTTCTTATTTTCATCTGAAGATACGTACATTTTTGAGACATTAGAGTTTGGTTTAGATATTATTTCAGCAAATTCTTCATTTAATCTAAAATTATGAACACTACAGATATTTATTACTTAAAATTAGGGGATGAAGTATTTCGTCAAGATGATCTTTCGGCAAATTAGATTGGAAAGATTGTCAATTCTACCAGGATAGTGTAAGTTCCATACACATTTTCCTTGTGGGACTGAGGGAATCGCTGGGAAAACTTAGTCAGGATCGATGTTAGCTAAGTCTAACTTGTGTTGACCCCCTCAATGCTAAACTAAATCGATGATGCCGACCAGGTAGCCGTGTGGTCTGAGGCGTTATACCAGCGACTCGGAGGTCAAGGGTTCGAATCCCGCCAGGCGCATAGATGTTTGTGGTTTTTAACTAGTTGTAGATAGACATAATCATGACGGGTTGATGTCAAAAGTTACTAGACTGGCCCATGCAAAATAGTTTATCAAGTTTTACCAATTCGATGATCGAACATATAATTTTGTTTTTATTTATTGCTGAGTAACAAGAGAGTATACACTGAAATGGACACTGTTCGCTCCAACTCAAGTTTTCAAGGGTTTTCTATTAGTCGAGTATTGGCGTGATACGTACTACAAAGATTGATTCTACCTTACGTGGGGGATGTCACCGAGGCAATTAGAAACACGTTTAAGCAATGGAACAACAAGTAATAAAGTAAGACCAATGGGGCTTCAGCGTCAAGAGGGAATCAAAGCATGAAAATAATGGCACGGCTTAGAATAATGTAAATTAAAATTATGTATGATATCAAATCTAATAGTCACTAGATGCCTGTGTAACATAAATAAATAAACACAATCTATGATACTTGAAAAAATTCTAGGATGGTAGAAATATGCTGAGAATTCATAGTAGATTTTTCAGTATTCTAAATTAGGATTGTATGAGGAATGTATGGCTAATAGTGATATGGCTAGTCTAGTTTGTCCACTTCCAGTCTAAACCAATATGGACCAAATTTTCGGATCTAAGTTTTTAACGCTTGGTATCCCTGTGTTGCCCGTTTTTTATTTATGTCTTAATTTTTGCAAACAACATAAATATTATTTACAGTATTTTCTTATTATATGCAGTATACGGTATACTATTATCTGAATAACTTGAAATTAAGACTTAAATAAAAACGGACAACATAGCGGTGAGAAGCGTATAAAACAGTTGGAATTGAAAATTTGGTCCACATTGGATTAGACTGGAAGTGGACAAACAGGTTTAAATATTTGCTCTGGTGTCTATCTTTCGACATTATGTAGTTATTCCAGTATTACGAAGAACTCGATGGGATGCCCACTGCTAGGGTCTTTTTCTGCCTGAACTAGTTGGACTACGCCTGACGTTATTTTAACCCGAGTGTTTCACTCAGGTATTTAACAACCATTAATAAAAGGTTGGGAAGTTCGTCAAAGGTTTATTTAGAACTAATAATAGTTCAATATACATAAGCATGTATTCCCCTCTTCTTGGTACCCAATATGGTCTTTTACATGGACAGGTAAATCATACAACTTACTGTTAGTTGTTTAATTTATGTAACCGACTTCATCACAGAAAGTATTTACATTTTCGGTTTTTCTTTAGTTTGCCTGCAACAAATAATATCGTAATTCTTTGAAATACAATAGTTAATTAACATTTATTCTATATAAACTGACATTAGGCATCTGGGCATACAAGTTATCGTCACACCATCTGTTGTGCTCCTTCATAGTTACGAAATAAACAAAAGCTCTTAAATCCAAAATCATGTATTTTAAGCACTGATGCAACCAAACCTAATGCTGGTTTGGTTATGTCCATTACAACTATAATTTTTGTATTTCACATCTTTTTCACGAACATTATACTATTTCAAAATAGCACTGAACTCCTTAATTGTTCGGTACTGTGCAACCTCCCTCTAACTAAATTTCAATGAACTTCAGCACTGTGTACCGTAATGCGTATGTCCACTGACCTGCATCAGATAGCCTCCATACCAGGTTGAAGTGCATGGAATACTACTATGAATCACTGTCACTGTGTGGTACGCAACGGATTTAGTGTTCCTAATGCGAATCTAAATGAGTTTATATGTATCTGGTTCTGATGTTCATATTGTTATGGTGCAATTCTTAAACAATCCTGTAAAGAAGTCTAATTTTTGTGAAAGTTTTAAATTTTTTATACACTGTGGTAGTCTTTGCTGTTATATTGATCATTCAGCCGCAACCGGCTTTTCCGTATACTTCTAACTTCAGAGCCCTAACAAATTCCTTTGTTTACAGCTTTTTTTAGATAAAAAAAGCAAAGAAAAATCTTTGAAAGGGTCACGAACGATTCTTTGTTTTTTTCCGACATTACTACCACTACAGAAATTTCAACTTAATTTTGCCATTCTATTTCCAAAATAGTATTCTTTTCTTCTTACGGAAGTATATTTCCATAATCCGTCGGTGTTTTTATATTGCTTTGCCCTGTTGCATGATAGCCTTTCATACGCTGACCAGAAGAAAAAAAATAACACTCCAGGGAGGATGCTCAGGAACACGGAATGTCTATTAATAAGATAGAGTCAGGATATCAGAACATGATAGTTTGTTGATGGAGGGAATTGCAGGGTCCCATATTTAGCAAAGTTACGAAATAAACTATAAATAATTTTGACATTATAAAGTTATTAATAATCTTTACTGCAACAACTAACCAGTTCCTGATGTTACATTTGTTCGTCTTCAGGCATGGCCAACAGCTGGCTCATCATGTCCGAGCAGTTGAAAGATAAAGTCTATATTAAATTTCATGTATTATCATTTTAGCTATTAGCTTCGACCGGGCACTTTAAGTTTGATGTAATCGTAGTTATATCGCCGATGACGGCCCATGACTGTACGGGCGCGTACAGAAAGAAGTTGGCCATGCCTGAAACAATACTTCGTATCTGATATTGCAATATCGTAACGTTTCTCACTCAAAACCCTTAACTCATTAATCTAATATAACTGAAACGCCAATCTAATATACCATGGGTAGACCATTACAAAGATCTGGGTATCATATTTGATGAAAAACTCAATTTTACTCCTCACATTGAATACGTAACTTCTAAAGCAGTGAATACTTGGACTTCTCTACAGGTTTACCGATATTAAAGATTTCAGAGCTCTTCGGTCATACACGGTGTATTTTCTCACTTGTGTACTTCCTATTATTGAATATTGTTCATCTATCTGGTCTATGCCTTGTGAAACAAACTTATCTAAATTGCACAGAGTCCAACATTCCTTTATCCGTATTGTACAACACAGGATACCCAACCTGGAACACAAATTTAACGTAGGTATTTTAAACTCTCTTGATTTAAAGAACATAAACACACGAAGAAAACTAAACGACTTAAAATTTCTTTGTAAAATAATGCAGGGCATACTCAGGACCAACGACCCCCTTCCACTTCTTAACCTACGAGTAACCAGACAAAATTTTCGTTCACAACATTTCTACCTCTCAAAACTGAGATTGTGTTTGGTCCAGCGATCTCTTGTATACAGATTATCACATTTTTACAATACTCTTCCTTTGCCACCAGATTTCTGCCTCAGTAAAAGTAAATTTCGAAGGGCTTGTTATATGAATCTAGAATGAATGCAAAAAAAATCTTATTTCCTATTGTATAATTCTTTGTTATTGTTATTATTTTTTTATTGTTATTTCACTTTGTTACAAGAACCGTGTAAAATGGCGTTTGCTGTATCCGTGCTAACTTCTAATAAATAAACAAAGCTTATTTGTTTTCCATTTTCTAGCGTTTTACAAATAAACGTGTGTTTTCAGACTTAGATCACAATAAAAGCGTGTATTCTTTTGAATCAAACTTTTGACCACTGCACCCGTCGTTATGGACAAAAGCACTTTTAATCATGCTTTTTGGAGGTATCCTGATGCACCATACTCCTCTGCCAAGTTTGGTTGAAAAAGCGCTCTTACTTGTTAGATTCTATCCGAAAGCTTCCGATTACGGCGCAAAAACTCTTCGTCTGAGGGGGTAAATAGTTATCGATTTCTATAGAAAATTTCTTCCTTTTTTACATTTGTTAGTTCGAACACGCAACTTTCTCTAACGTGGAATTCAAACTGTCCATGGGTTTGAATTCGAGGTGGAGTTGTCAGGACCATGTGAAGCCTCTCTCCATGAAAAATGACTCTCCGATATTGGATTGGAAAACTTCGCCGCAAGTTTCAGTTCGCATTCTTCTTAAGAAGATACTATTTCTTATTAATATATAGTGAAGTCACTTTATACACGAATTACGACAGTCCATTGGACTACAACAACTATTTAAATGTTCACCATCATACTGTGCAATGAACAAGTGCGTCGAACGATATTGGTATGGTGTGGTGTGCATAGCATAACATCTCTTCATTAAATATAGGCCAATCGAATGTTGCATAGTGTTACATTTTGTTTATTATGTTGGTGTCAAAAATGAAATACAATAACCAAGGGAAGATATGAGACAAACAAAGTGTTACATATATCAGGATTTAATTTTCCTCTGAAATGATTTTATGACAATGACCCATGTTACTAATGTAATATTTATGCATGTAATAAAACTTAAGTTTCGTACTCACCATCTCGCGTATGTGGGATCCAAGTCTGTTACGACTCGAAATATGTACAGAACGCATGAAAGAAGTTTGAAGAATAAATTTGCTATCCGAATTCGAAGACCTGAAATAGAAGAGAAAAAAACATACATTAATATTTTTTTTTACAATCAATTATTAAAGAAATACGAAACAGCACTTTTGGAACTGGTATTCCATAATCACTGTATGAATTAGAAAGGTATGACAAAATATGGAGGACATCTCTCGCTGAGTACTCTTTCATGGAAAGGGATAAGAAGCTGGGAACCTTGGTCTTATTCTAGGCACCATGTCGGCATTCCCCTAAAATGAGAAAATCTCTGGGAGAAGCTTCGTGAACGTGGTCAGTATCAGGACTTGATTTTTGCCTGTTTCCCAATGTTTTACGGAAAAGTCTTCGATAGGGTCGGGGGTATTTATACATCTTTGGTGGATATGATTGATATTCCTTCAGGTGGTATGAAACAAGATCTCATATTTTATTACTATAGTTCATTTGCGGCAACTCTGCACCTAAATTAGTGCAAGGTGAATGGTATATCTGGGATATGAGCATACTTTTCGGATGTTTAATATCAAATTATGGCCTCCCGTACGTTAATGTTGTAAGAGAACTGAACTCGAACTCAATGCGACTCATAGAACCCAAGAAATAATTAAACTCGTACTAAATTATGGTGCAAAGTTAGCACTAATGAAGTATAGTGCTTGAGAATTTTTGGGACGTACAGGGTGTCCGAGGTAAAAGTATCCCGACTCAAGCACAGACGTGTATAAGGAAAGAGGAGCATATATTTCACTCTTAAAATCAAAATGATTTCTTATAACATGCAATGTGGTAGTTACTCAAGCTTCCTGTAACACAATCACAAAGTGGCATCATGATGATGCGGCCCTCGCCGAGCACCAGGGAACCGTGTATGTTGTGTTTTGCAGTCATTCGGTGTTGTGTCAAAATCGCCGTGTGGATGTAAGATTATGTTAGATGAAAGATACTTTTAACAACCGGGAAGCATTAATCCTATTGTACTTTGTTTTCATACTCATCACAAATTATTAGAAAACTTCCTTGAAATTTATGTATAAAGATTATGAAACTGTTGCGTGATAAAGATGGCTAGTATTTCTTATTTGAACTTATTTTAAATTTTGTAACTCAGAATTATTTGTATAAATTTTATTACGTCCTAATACAACTGCTTCAAGTAATATCGTTTATATTGAGAATACTACTTAAACCCACTCTCACATACAGTGCGGAATTCAAAATACATTGAAAACAATTAAAAGTACAGTGTTGCTAAATTTCTGCAAATATTCTAAATTTACTAAAAATATTTAGCATATAATAACTGAGTATAATCGCTTGCTATGACTCAATCCATAAACTCTAAGAGCTGAAATATTTATACTAAATATGATTTCTAAGAGGTTCTTGACACAAAGTTTCAGAATTTGTTTACTTGACCGATTTGCATTTTTATGCCTACATACAGACAAATTTGAATAAGCTGTCATGCTTTAGTACTTGCTGAGAAAAGGAATAATTTTCTAAGCCCCGATTTTTATGTACAGACTTCCTGATGTAATATTAAAACATAATTTAAAAAACTGGCAGCTAGGGCCCATAGCGACAACAGCTCTGTTAAAGAGCTTTTCTTAAACAAAATGTTCTTTTACGGACTGATATTGAACTTTTAGCCTAAATCCGTCATAAGGAAGCGGTCAGGCCCATGGTTAATGTACCATTCTGACATTGGCCTGATAAAACCGAGGAAAAAACCTAAACTTCAGTGAGAAAGGTAGACAGTATGGCTGAAAAATCCACGTGCTTTCATGCCTGATCTGAAGTCAGCGACGTTACCACGGGGGCTTGGTGCTAAGTTGGCTACAGCCATAAATTTCAACCAAGACGAGCTAGGTTCAATCAAATTGATCTAGACGAAGCTTAAATTCAAATTGTTTTATTGCCGGAACTTTAATATAGTTATATACAATGTATGGCATCGTCATTTCAGAGTATAGTTACATTCAGATTTTGGAGCTATTTTGAAGAAATTCGTCTACACTATAAATAGCCATGGCAGTTGACTTATGCTTCACAACATTTTTAAAAATTTGTTGTTTCTAGGTCTTTGATTTTCTTAGGAAGATTATTATATAGTTTTTTTACTCAACTCAACAAAACTATTTATAGTTGTACTTAAATTACATTGACCAATTCTTACATCTGTTTTATGCCTTCTTAAGTGGCTGTGAACAGATTCATTACTTTCTCATTCACTGAGGTTATTCTTTACGTACATTAAACATTCTAATACATATAGAGATGACACTGTTAAAAAACCAAGTTTTTTAAAATAAAGGTTTACATGATGTTTTCTTATCCACGTTAGAAATTACCCTAATGGCCTTTTTTTTTTGAAGAATAAAAATCTTTTTAACATTTGGATCATTCCCCCCAGACTATTATACCATAAGCTAAGTGGCTGTATATATAGGCGAAATAAACAGTTTTAAGTACCTGTTCAGTGACGCACAATTTTAGTTTTCTGAGCATGCAAATACCTTTCCTCAATTTATTACATAAATGATCAATGTGAACGTTCCATTTAAGATTAGATTGTACCGGTATATACACTCCTTTACTGAGTTGATGGAATCAGTTTTTTTCCTTGGTTAAAGAAAACCCTAGGTTGTCTGTTTTATCTTCGTTAACACACAAAAAATTTGCTGAGCACCAGTTCTCGACAGTTGAGTTTGCAATAGTCAGGTTGTTTAAAGCAGAAAAAATATTATTTCCGGTTACCTTTACAGCTAGATCATTGGCGTACATGTAAAAATGACTAGCGTTGCTGTCTACATTTTTCGCTAAATTATTCATATATAATATAAAAGAAACAGGCCCAAACATGGAACCTTGAGGTACTCCCGAACTTAGTTTTAGATACTGAGATGACTCACCATTATAATACACAGATTAATATCTATTTGTTAGTTAGGACTGAAAAAAATCTAAACTTTGATCATTGAATCTATAATACTTTAGTTTCTCTAATAAGATTTGATGGGAAATTGTGTCAAATGCCTTTGACATATCATAGAATCCACAAAGTACTTTATTTCTGCTATCTACATCCTTAATACATTCACTGATGAGACTTACTATGGCATTTACAGTACTATGCTTGGCTCTAAAACCAAACTGTCTGTCTGTAAAAACAGAGTTATTCCATAAAAAATATACTACTTGTTAATTATTACCTCAAATACTTTGAATAATATTGGAATTATTGATACTGGTTGATAGTTATTATAATCTAATTTACATCCTTTTTTATATCCTGGAATTACTTTGACCACTTTCATACAATCTGGGAAAGTACACTCTTCAATGAAACTATTGAACAGGTAGGCAAGGACTTCGTCTATGTATCTTGACCCCATCTTAATTATAGCTGAGTTTAGACCATAAACATCCAATTTTGCTTAAAGTATTAACGGCTTGGCATACTTATTCAACTGTCATATGGCTGAAATTAAAAAAATCAACTCTGGCCTACTATTCACGTTAGTTTTTTTTTTCAAGATATGTGTACATTCTTTTTTTTTAGATGAAGCCACCGCCTTCACTATTTGTTCAATCTTGCTTACAAAATTCCAGTTAAAAGTTTCCGAGGACAGATTGTCATCTGTGCATTTTGGTTTGTCATTGATGTTTAGTGATTTGTTAATGACGTTCCACGTAGTTTTTATTTTATTTTTTGCAGTCAATATTCAGTTGCAGTTAAAATCCAATTTAGCTTTTTTTTAAATTCTGATCTGGTACTCTTTTTTTTAAGTGCTTTATATCGGACTTGTAATAAGTTAAACCAGAATCCTTGTACCTTTCATATGACAATAAACGCTGTTCTTTCAATTTACGTAATTCTTCATTATAACTTCGTTGTTATTCATTTTCTTATGGTATTTTATAGGAAAAGCAATGTCAACAATATTCAGGAATGAATTAATAAAATATTCAAATTTTTCATTTATAGTGGTTAATGAATGTATAGGTAAACAGTTTAGTTGACTCCGTAAGTAGCAAAAATATCGAACATGCTATCCATTGACCTAGTTATAAATTTACTTAAAGTACTAACTGTGTATAAGTTACTATTTTTTTCACTAATTTCGTCAGAATAAATATTTGCTCTCATCACTACTGCATGGTGATCAGATAGTACAGTCTTTTCAACGAAAGCAACTATTCTATCTGAGTTTATGGTTGTGGCAATATTATCAATGCACGTTCCAGGATTAAGTCTACCTGGCCTTGTGATGTCATGTACAGTAGTGTACATACCAAAACTACCTAACAAGTTGAGAAATTCAGACCTGTGGGCACTGTTAGTTAATAATTCTACATTAAAATCACCAGCGAGTGCTATAGTGGCATTACTCTTAATTGTACTGCTTAATTTGTTTAATACATGGTACAAGTTGTCAATGAAAGCATTGAAGTTAGAGTCATCAGGAATTTTATATACAGAAATACAAATTAAATTTACATTTATAATTAATACTGCTGCAATTTTACAAGTTTCTGGAACAGACGTGTTCACTAAGTTTGTCATGAAGTTCTCATATAAGATGAAATCTTTCAGTGAGATTTTTTCCGGGACTAAGGATATGGAAGATTGCAGCTAGGACCTATATTCTAGGTGCCTGTGGAACTAGGAAACCATAGGAAAGCTCAGTAAAGTTTGCTGGCATAAGCGGTATTCGAACACCAGCCACTTCCTCAGAGCTTATCCAGAATCGGATAACCTAACCTCTTGGCCATAAGGGGTTGGGTCACAATCGTATCAAATTGGGTATTCCGAGTTCCTATATCAGTGACAAAATGTTTGGATCTGAATTTTTTTATGGTCTTTAGGCATCTAAAGGCTCGACCGGGAAATGGGAGGGGAAAGGATGCGGGCAGGTGTCGACCAGGGCCTATGATGAAGATGCCATCCTGACATTTGCCTGGTGTGATTGAGGTAAATGCCTGGGAAAACATCAGTCAGGATGGTCGTCCGCTGGGATCAAACCCACGACCTCCTGTATGCTACGCCAACGCCCTACCACTGAGCTACGGCGGCTCGGTATAAAATCATCATACTGCCAGCCATATTTACTGGAGTGCTACAGACCTTTAGTACAAGTTACGAATTATATATTTAAGATCTTGTGCTATTCATTTTATGCTTGCAGGTCCCTTTACTGCTCCAGGTAATGTAAACTAGGGAACCGCCCCGGACGACGTGTTTAGGAGGTTATCACCAGCGGTCGGACTTCCAACTATGGCCACATAATTGGCATAAACGACATGGGAGTATGGCACAGTAAGATTTCCAGGACAGTTGGTTGTAGTTTAACGACTCTCCAACGAGTAGTGGAGAGGTGGCGTAAGGAGATTAATGTTACAAGAAGGCCAGCCACAGGCCCTTTCAGACGGACGAAAGCAATGAGCGATCATCGGGTCTTATTGAATTGAATTGAAGGCCTTTAGGCAACTATGGATCAGGCCGTATGGATGATGATGGGATGAATTGTTGGAATGAAGAAATTGGGAGGAAACGGCAGCATCCCGAGAAAACCCACAAAGTCCACATGGCATGAACAGGGATCGATCCGACGACCCTTAGCACCAGAGATGAGCGCTCTACCAACTGAGCCACCGTGGTCCTTATCATTGATGCTCTACGATGAATCCAGTTTCTAAATGCACAGTCATATTAAGATGGAAAAGTCCGTATAGGAGGAACGGGTTCAGCCCGCTCTTATCGTCGAGAGGAATACGTATCTAATCCCTCAGGTTATAGTGTAAAGGTCATTGCGTGTGTCGACAGGATCGATTTTAGTTATTGAACAGGAACAGTGATGCCCGCATGTATGCAGAATGTGTTTGAAGTCTGTAGTCAGACGATTAACATGAAGGCAACATCACTTTCTCTCATGACAATTCACGGGCACACCTTAAACTACACCAGACAAGCTATGAGAGACTTACAGACCCTACCTGCTCCCCTATTCTGTATCCAAAAGATCATGTTAGCGAAGCTACTGGTAAACGTTTCCAATTATACCAGTCTTCAGTCCGGGATCTTGAAGAACTTGCATAGCACTGCGTCAAGGACAGGGTTGGAATGTTTGAAATAAAATGTTTTAAACTTATTTTAAATAGAGGCGATAGTGTAAGAAACTACCAGGAAAAGAAAAACTTCATGCGCATGTATTTGCTTCTATGATTACATTGCCCTTTTTTATGTTTATGAGGAAAGGACCAGTAGTGAGTAACTGCGGATTTGATAATCATTTCTTATTCGGGGCTTGGAAGTTATGTCGGGTGGTAGACCTTAATAGGTACTCTGCTTCTTTGCTCTTCAGTCAGACTCATTATCAGTGGGTTGAACAGGAAGAGAAAAGGATTTAATCTGGACACACTTTAGTAAAGTTAATCCTTCCAAAAATAATAAAACCGTGAACGTCAAATGTAGACTGTGTAAAAGGAAATAGCAGGTCTTGTTGCCCAAATGAGAGAACATTTCAAGAAGTGTTATTCAAATCCCGGCCAGGACACTGAAGAATTTTTCTTCAGTGTTTCCATACCTGGTGCACGAGATATACTTAACGTAATGTTGTAAATAGAAAAACCCTTTCCCTAAATCTTCCGTTTTTTAGAACGGAAAACCATTAACCATTTTTCTAAAATTTCGTTTTTTTTTCTAGATTTAGTATTTTTTAAGGCGTCAATTTGCAATACTGCTAACATCTCTTTAAGCAAGAATTACTTTTATATTGGTAATTAAGAAGAAATACAACATAAATTAAACTCTAGACTACACTTTCCTGTATATGTGAGATATTCCGAGTTGCCTAGTTCTCAGTGTTGGCAACGTTTTAAAAAATAATTTTTAAAAAATTCTTCCATACCGCATCTGTCCCAAACTAAGCTTAAATATCATTAAACGCAATAGAAGAAAGTTTTGGGTGTCCCCGACCTCAAACACTACAGTTGTCAGTGTCGCCAGTCTATTTTAAAATATAACTTATAGAAATGCCTTTATTCATCTACAGGTGTGCATTGATTTGGACTAAATTTCACATACATGTTTATTAGGTCATACAGGCACCGCAGTTTGTCATGGTTGCCAAATGATTAAAAGTATAGATTTCATATTTGTTACCGTTGAACGTATCTGATTTACGTTGCATTGGTTTACATAGAACTTGACATGTGCATTAGGTACTGGGACAGTTCATGTGGGTACTTCCGTCGCCGCAGTTGTCTGTGTTCCCAAACAACCTTAGAAAATGAAATTTTTGTTTCCATATCGTTGAACGTATTAGAACCAAACTTTCCGTATTTACGTACTGAGACGCGTCATAGAGGTACTTCAGGTCCCACAGTTGACAGTGTTGCCAACCAATTTAAAAAATTAAATATTTACTACTTTCATACAGTTCGACATATCCGCACCAAACTTTGAGTATACATATTCGACACGATCGAAACATACTGTGGTTGTTCCCTGTCATCAAGCACCCAGTTGTCAGCGTTGCCACCCTATTTTAAAAATCAAATTTTCAAATGGTCTCCATACTGTTACGTGCCAATAGCTATTTCTATACTTTCGGAAAAAGCGCTTGGGGATCCGCGGGACGTACCTACGTTATGATATGCTTTGAAATAATACTTCTCAGAGAGCCCTACTGCAACAGACACACTAAGTTAGAAGAAACCTATATGTAGTTGCTTGTTTAGAAGAGCATTCATTATGCATTTATATAACTCTTTTGATATATGCATATAACAAAATATTTTTTGTTACACTGTTTCTATCTATATATATATATATATTCACAGTATTGGGCAAGGCTTGGAGTCCGGAGCATGAGGGGAAAACACAATGTACTTGTAAACGCGCAAGCATATATAGGCCTATCTGCCTTTGAATAGAAGCAGGGTATTTCCCGGAATTTTGAGCTAAAATTAACTGATTTTTGGAGACGGTAATTATGATCAAAACTAGATATATTCCATGAATAAAACCGTAATTATAAATTAACGCATTGTACTGTATATACGGGATGAGAGCATATTTTAGTAAGAATTCATAGTTTTTCAGTTTACAATAAAGATGTCTTCGAAGTTGTATTATCTCTTCCTAAACTTAAATTCCTCGTATAGATCAAAATATTTGTTCAGTTCCCTGGAGGTTTATTAGTAACTGTAAACAATCTATACCAAATAACTTCAATCCATATGTCTTTAGTTAATTCCTTATGTTCGTCAGGGTGAAGATATAGGAAGTATAGCAATGTGGCAGTGAATGTATAAATAATCCCATCGTTTGCCTCGTAAGACTGCAGGAAAACAAAGCAATAAAGATTGGGATGAATGTGTGAAAGCTTAACTCCAATCCTGATGATTACATTGACTATCTGCAGCGTAAAGCATTAAATACTTGCTGTGTGAAAAATACAACATTTTGAAAAGAAAATATGAAAAAGAAATGAAAAATACTAAAAAAATACAACATTAACTCAGCCTCCTGTCAAATTGAGTACCACAGAGTCATTGGTATTTCTGGAAACTTTGGGAGGTAAAGGCAGCCGAGCGTGGAACTGACCACCTGACCTCACTTCGTGCCGTTGGTCGATATGTGAATCGCTTATATACTCCCCCATGCACCGTTCACGGCGCGTGCGCATTGCACAGGGTATACCTTCAACTTTGTACCTTTTTTAATATAATAAATAGCTTTATCTAACTAACTCCATGGCTTATGGAACTCGCAAGTTCATCGCCGCAGTAACAAACGTTCGCCATTGAATTCTATCCTGGGCAATATCAAGCCAGTTTTTATCACGAACACCTACTTCTCGAAGATCTCTTCTAATATCGTTCTACCAACGACGTTTTGGTCTTCCCAATGGCCTCTTTCCATCCGGTCTTCCAACCAGGATAGAATATAATATTCGTTTTTCACCCATCCAAGCTACATGGCCTGCCCACCTTAGTCGTCGCGATTTCATTATTTTTACAACATCTGGTGAATCGTACAGTCCGTGGAGTTCTTCATTATGCGGTCCGCTCCACTCTCCAGTCATCTCGTCCCGTATATCTTTCTCAAAGCCTTATTTTCAAATACACGTAATTTATACTAATTTGCTAGGGTCGTACTCCAAATTTCGCAACCGTAAAGTATTACCGGCAGGATAACGATTCTGTATATTTTTAATTTCAATTTCCTTGATATTAATCACGATGTTAGAAGATTTTGGACTGAATAGAAACATGCGTTCCCCGATACCAAGCGACTTTTTATTTCTTCCGTGATCTCATTCTTGCTTGTTACGTATGCTCCCAAGTACTTAAATTTGTTTACTTTCTCTATGATCTCATCCCTAATTCTTATGTTCATATTTCCTTCATTTCCTGTGTTTCGGCTTATCATGTATTTTGTTTTATCTATGTTTAAATTTAGACCTATCTCATCGCACGCTTCTAGTAAGGCATCGTTGTTGCTTTGTAGTGCATCTATATCGTCCCCTATTAAATCTACATCATCAGCGTATACAAATAGTTGATTCAAACCATTCAATGATAGCCCCTTTTTGTCCCCTTTAATTTTTAAAATAGTATATTCTAACGCAAAGTTAAACAGTAGTGGTGACAAGGCATCGCCTTGCTTCAATCCGTTGCGAATCTTGAAACTATCTGACATACCGTATTATTACCTATCCGTACTCTGCTTATGGGGTCGCTGAGAGACATTTTCACTAGTTGAACCAATTTTTTCGGAATTCCAAATCGTATCAGGATACTGTATAACTTTTCCCTTTTGATAGAATCATATGTTTTCTTAAAATCAATGAATAGCTGATGAACCGCCCCACTGTATTCCCATTTCTTCTCCAAAATTTGTATCAAGGTAAAAATCTTGTCTAACGTGGATCTATTTCTTCTAAATCCACATTGGTGATCTCCAATTATTTCATCTACGTATACACTTAAGCGTGTTAACAGAATATTACTTAATACCTTGTAACAGGTTGGAAGTAACGAGATTCCGCGGTAATTATTACAGTCCGATTTATCGCTTTTTTTTTAAATGGGAACGATTATTGAGGTTTTCCATTCCTTTGGGAGATCCTCCTTTCTCTATATAGCAGTTATCAATTTATGAAGTTCCTTGATTAGTGCCGTTCCTCCTGCTTTAATTAATTCGGCTGGAATATTGTCTATTTCTGGTGATTTGACATTTTTCAATTTGCTTACCAATATTTCGATCTCGATCTCGATCTCGATCTCGCCTCGCTAGGTTCGGGAATCCACGGTTCTGCGGTATGGATTTCAAATTCCTCTGTTTGTTCCCCGCTGTGTACATTAAGAAGTTTGTCGAAATAACTTTTCCACACATCGACAATTTTAGTCGGATCAGCCTGGAGATCTCCTCGTTCATTTCTAATCATTCCTAACCTCGGTTAGTAACCTTTCCTTAACAGGTTTACACCTTTGTATAGATCTCGTATGTTATTTGTCTTCCCGATTTCCTCTATTTCCTGAATCTTATGCGTCAGATATTCTCGCTTTTGTTTCTGAACCCGAGTGTGGCGTTTCGTTTTGCGTTACTGTAGTGGTTGGTATTTGCTTCGCTTTTATTAGTTAGCCATCGTTGCCTTGCTTTTTATAAGTTCCTTATGAAGCTTAAGGCATTCTTCATCAAACCAAGGTTTGTTTTTCTGTTGTTTCTTCTCACCTACGTGTTCCTTCGCTGCGCTTTTAATTGTTTTATGAATTACCTCCCACATCTTACTTACTTCAATGTCATTATTAATATCATCATTATTATTACTCGAGTCGGCTAGGATTTCGAACCTATTTGAGAGTTAGATTTAGTAATCTGCTTTTATGCTCGGATTATTTAATTGTTTCACTTCGAATTTAAGTTGTTTTGACCCCTTGCTTTCTCTGTTCGCGAAGCACAACTTTTCCCTTACTTTTGTGATCACTAATTGATGGTCGGTGTCAGGGGTGCCCATCCCCCCCAAAGCTGATGGCGCATTCGCCCCAAAAATCAACAATCTTTTCCCCCCTTAAGACTATTACCCAGAACTTAAATTTAATACAATGTCCAACTGGCGGATTTGGGTGGATACCTTCCAGAACCTGCAGCGGAAAATTTTTGAAAATGTTTTTCTCAAAATGGTGTTTTAATGCTACTCAGACTTTAAAATCATAAGCAAAGTATTGTGCTTATTTAAGGGAACCTTTTAAAACTTTTAGTACAATACTACAAAATAGAACAGCTTAAGGCTGTGAAAATTTATTTTCTACGAAAACATGTTTATAAAAAAGGTTAAATTGTATTTAAAAAAATGAGAATTGCTAAATTTCATATTATTTTAAAATAACCTGAGACTTCAAAATTTTAAATTAAGAAAAAACGGAAAAATAAATTTAATGCTGTTCTCTTAAAATTACACAGCTGGATCCTGGATCTATCGAAGACTGTCGAATTACTACAGTAACTACTACCATACCTTAGCACAGCACACCTTATAGTTATTATGTACCTGTGAAATAAGTAAACAATAGGGATATCTAAATAAAATATTTAAGTTTAGCAATACCTTTTACTGAAATGATATAATTCTTGCAGTGGGGTTTGAAGTCCAGAACCTCGGAGCCATCGCAGTCCGCATATACAGTTTGGGTTCTTATTATTTTATGATTATTAGGGATCGAAGCCCGAAGCCTTGGAATTCAATAGGCACTTCCTTTAACTTGTGCGTAGGGGCCAGAAAGTCTAATATTTGGGCTGATATATGTGGTATATTCAGTGGGAGCCATTTATGTAACTTTTCAAGCTGAAAAGGGCTCCAGGTTTCACGAATAGTTCTCAACCCCCAGTAGCTCGTAGCTGCTAGCTTTTATATGTTATTTTTTAGGTTTAGGTGTTTACAGGCACTTTATTTTGGACTTCGAAGTGTGGCGTATGTTCACCTGTCTCTCAAAAAGGTCGAATATTATGTCAATTAATCGATAGAAGTTTTTCTTTCATATCTTTGTTATTTGGATCTTTCCGTTTGTTTCTGAATTCATATGTGAGTATTATGTCCTCTTAAACGAACCTCGCCGTTATGTATGTGGATTGACTGAATTTCCTTACAGAGATTTCATTAGGAGAGTATTTGTTTTCTCCGTGTTTGTAGGTAAAAGTTTAGGGCATTTCCCTTGTTTCATTTTTTTGTAATACATATTTTTATTAAGTTTTGGGTACTAAGCTGTTTGTTTGGTGAAATCGGTTTGTTTTTTGCAGCAATATTATGCTGCTATGTTTAGCTTCGAGTGTTTGAAGCTTTATGTACATCAGAAATGTTGTACTAGCTTGGTAGTCATTCCTGAAGGCTTGAATATTTTTTGTAGTATATGTGAGTTTCATACACAAATTTGGTACTGCACATTTTCATCTCCCGAAAAATATATTCGGTTTCATCATTTGATAATCTTTCCAGATGCGCACCTGTTATCTTGAACCAATGTGGCTTGCAATATTTTGTGGTTGCATTTTATTTTTTGGTTTGGACTCGGTTTTATGTTTGTTAACTATGCACTAGTAGTATTTGAGTACGTGTAATTAAGCAGCAGCGTAGTCCACAGTAGTGGCTAATAATAGGTGTTATCCTTTTAATATGTAATTTTTTGCAATAAGTTTGACATGGGTGATAGTGGGCCCCTTTTTTGTACATTTTTTAGAAGTTCAGTTCTGGAAAAAGACCAAACATTGGTGTTTAGTATGCTCAGGGACACAAAACCTAAGCTTAGAGTATCCTAACAGAGCGGGCTTGTTATATTCTTTGTAACTGTTGTTCATTTGTGTTTTGTCTCTAACACAGAAGTATTCGGGAATATTCCACGAATAATCCATAAATTCTTAAGATTCAATGGAATAGATTGTGCTTGTATCATTTTGTGCTGAGGATAACCACAGAAGTGGTATCGCAAGGGGTAAACCTGCTATCTTTTCTTGTCTATTATTAGTGTTTCACCTAAGCGGCAGGTCTTTTCAGGTTTTCTTTTCTCTTCACCATTTACTACTTGTTTCAGGCAGAGTGAAAAAAAATCTTTTTCAACAATATTTATTTTATAAGTTCTGGCTTGATCTTGTCCAGAATAGAATTCTATGGCAAACGTTTGGTACTGCGGCGATCTACTTGTGCGTTCCGTGAGCCATAGAGTTAGTAATTTGTTTAATAAGGAGTTGAGCAACCCTCAAGGGTTCTTAGCTATTTTTGTGTTTACAAATGTTAAAATTTCCCTATAATTGTAGGGCGAGTTCGCCAAGTTCCTGCGAGAAGGTTTATATTTTTGTCCCCAGACAGGAATCGACGTAGTGTTCCCAGAGTTTCTGCTGGGATTGTAGCGCTTTTCATTGAACAAAGAAGTTGGTAATAGAGTAAACTTCGAAACTAATTGAAGTGTATACTTCAATGTTTTTGTTTTTTAAAATATAATTTTTATATTTGTAACTAACTTCAGGTGGCTACTTGCGCAGTACTTCATTCATCGAGTATCCAAGCGAGTACGGGGGTTCCAATTTTAGGGCGAGTACAGGGAATCACCCCCGGGAAATGTTTGAAAATTAGCTTCTCAAAATCGCGGTTTAATGCTATTCCGACAGACGACAGTAAAATTGCTAGTTCGACATTAGAATCCCCCCGAATTTTTTATTCCCCCAAAAAATATTTCTCAGTGGCGCAACTTGCGACATACATACCCCCTGTGGGCGGTCCTGGTCGGTGTCACCTTCCGCTCCTCTGTACGACCTAACATCCATCATGTTGGTGTGTCTTCGTCTGTCTACTAATACGTGATCGATCTGGTTCAGAGTTTTGCCGTCCGGAGATACCCATGTGTATGTCTTTGTGTTCAAAGCACGTGCTCTTTACCAGTTGGTTTTTCGAAATCGCGAAAGTGATCAGTCTTTCTCCATTGTTGTTGGTCTTTTCGTGAAGGCTGTATTTGCTTATAGTAGGTCTATATTTTTCTTCCCTCCCTACCTTTGCATTGAAATCACCCAACACAATTTTCGAATTATTCTTCGGCAGTCGGTCAAACAGCCTTTCTAGCTCATCGTAGAATATATCTTTGTCGTTATCAGTAGCCACCTCGGTCGGAGCATAGACGTTTAATAAAACCGTGTTGGCCCATCGAGTACGTATCGTAACGTACGATAGTCTTTCGTTTACGAACTCTAGTAGTAAACAGCTAATTTCAACAAATTTGGTAAAATAGAACCTACAATTTCTAGTAAGTGCTTATGAATAGACCGAAAGCGCGATTGAAAAATTATAGAGGCGACTGCAGATGGAGTAACTATCATAACCCCTATCATTTTTTATTTTTAAGAAAATGCTAAAAACCTTTTAAACATATTTTTTTTTTAGTCTATAAAAACGTGTTTGAAACCAAACAAAATTACAAAAAATGCGTTTTAAACATAAGTATTGCTTTTTTAAAAAAGAAATATGTTTCTTTCCAACCCTGGTCAGGGATGAAGAAAAATCTCGCATACGACGTCAGAAGAGTATTTTTCAATGCCATTACGTGTACAATGGTGTATTCGTGTGACGGAAAGTACATCCTGTATTGGTCCTGGATATCTGCCATGCTACATAATGTGCGAATAATTTACACATTTAATCTTTTTCATTCATGATATTCGACGGACACCATCATTCTGTTTCTTGAGAATTCCAAATAATACTTCACTGTATAACGCTTTCAGTTTCCGACAGCGTACATTATGAGGTTATATAGTGCTGTATGGCTAAGCACGCCGCAAATCTGAGAGATTGCATTCTTCTTCGAGAAAGACTTCCTCGCTGAAAGGGATGGAGAACGTAGCAACAAGATGTTCTATTTTAGGGGCTATCACGGATTTACTAGAAGAAAACCTTTTAAAATGGCAGTGAGGATGGCCAATGGGAGTCCGATTAGAACTCGCACCTTCATTTTAACATTGATCAGCAGTCAGGCTTTGTCACTTGTCCACGAAGACCAGATAATTTGTTATGAACAACATGAATAATAATTCATTTATGAGTTTTGTGGGTCTTATTACTATTATTAGATAAGTTATAAGTAAAACGTTCCATTACAATTCTACGAGAGTTATTTTTTAAACAAGACCAAAATAGTAAAAGATTAAGTTCTGTTTTATATTTTGCTATTTTAGTAACTAATATGCCATTTTAGCCATTTTACTAATAATCCATAAGTTCGTCTTGTGTCGACTGAATACGTTGCTAAGTTTAAACTTGCCCAAACATCCATGTCCCTTCGAGATCTGAACCCAGGCATTCGTGAAATGATATCTAACAAGCAAACATACTGATGGGGCAGAAAAGAATTATATATTTTTTCTTCCGTCATGATTAGAATGTCAAACTATGTGAGCATGCAAATTTTTACCACTCGAACGCAATTGTTTTTGGAGATATTAATTATATAAAAGTCAAATTCTATCTTGGAAAGTGATTAAAAAATGTGGAAATATCCTTATGTTTTTAAACTAGTGAAAGAAATGGAAAACAATTACACAGCAATGGATACTGGGTGGAAGATCCTATCTGTCGGACGGTATGTTGTTAATGGCCGCCATATTGAATCTCGATTGATTGTCTTAAATGGGAAATGTGTCGTGTAATATGTCAGTCTGGGCTGGACATTTACGAGAAATACATTTGTGAAGTCAGTTGCCGTATTATATTAAGGGGTATTTGGTCCTACTATAGGGTAATAATGCAATAGCCTGAAAAACACCCATTTCGTTTTGTAATAACGGAAGAAATGAAACCAAAATTAATACAAATCCATATCCATATGACACTATATCCAGGAACAATTTTTATGCATTCGGTTTTCATTGCCTTTGTTATTTCAAAACAAAATGGGTGTGTTCAGGCTATTGCATCATTACCCTATATCAGTGCAAACTACCCTTTATCTATCAAAATAATACATTTACGACAAAACTGACTTCATAAACGTATTTCTAGTAAAATTCTAGCCCAGAATGATATATTACACGTCCGTTTTCCCGTTTAAGAATATCATACGAAATTCAATATAGCGGACTTCAAGATGGCGTCCATGCCTTCCAGTAGGTAGCGTCTATTACCCAGTATCCTTTACTGTGTATTTGTTTTCCATTTCTTCCAACACTTTAAGATCAATGTTATTTTCACATTTTTAAATCACTTTCCACAGACAATTGAACATTATATCACCAATATATCTCAAAGCAATTGCGCTCGAGTGTCCAGAATTTGCATGGTCACATACCTCGACACTCCAATCATGACGGAAGAAAAATATATATAATTCTTTTTTGCGCCAACAGTATGTTTGCTTATAAGACCACATGTCTACCATGGGTGTCTTTGCGGTTTCGTTTTTTAGGTAAAGTATACCTTTGTTATAACCGCAAAAGGGTTCATTACAAGAATCGATCTATAGTACTCGAAGAATTTGTCAAGCATTTTAATTAAGAACTGTGTAAACGTTGACAACTGGTGAGATTCTTTAATGTCATTGAAGTAACACTTCCGTACAAACACCACTCCACTTCTGCTATTTTCAGTGGATTGTTTTAAGATAATGATCAATGACAACCTCTTAGTAAAACTAATGAGTTGTCGTGCAAATTGTTTTATTATGCTGCACGTGTAATTATTGATCGTTAGAGAACGCCATAAACCATTTTCACGTCACAGAGAGCCCTGTTCCATCTCCCTTTACGACATTGAAAGTTACAAAAAGATTCAAAGATTCAAATTTGACTTACTAAGGATACTGAATTCTTATAAACGACTGTTATTAGCTTACTTTTATGCATTTCAAACAATAATAGTTTATTTAGTATTGCTTACAAATATCATCGGAACAAATATAATGGGAACGAGGAATTAAATGTATTTACTTAATGGTTAATCTTGCATACCTTTCTATATAGAAAAATGAATCTTACGAACATGGGAACATTGATGATACTAATGGCCAATAATGTTGTCAGGTGGAGGGAAATTTGCCGGGAAACGGGAAAATCTGGGCAAAAAGAAAAAAATTGAAAGGGAAAAGAAATTAAAAATCGGGAAATTTTGTTAAAACCTTTTGGCACATATTTTTAAAATTTCCATGAATATTTAAAGGAAACCCAGAATCCGGGAAATGTTTACAAAAAACGGGAAATTTTTCAGTATTTTGAGGGAAATATTACGACGGGAACCTTAGCCATGCAGTCAACTAGCAAAGTATATACAGTCGATGTAGAAATAATAGAATGTAGGACCTTGAACATGCGAAAGCTCTAGCAAATTAATTAAAAGGTTATTTTGGTCTTTTCACTTATTTCATACGTCAACACCCCGAACCTGCGAGAGATTTGCGATTCCCTTTTCAGCCTCTTGAACCAAGCGAGAAGCTTACCCTCCATTCATCCTACACTATTCAAAGTTTCCGAAAAATTACTGGAGAAAGCTAGGCAACCATAGCTGCCTGGACATTTCCAGTAACTTAATAATAATAATAATAAAACAGCCACTTCTTAAGTTTTAGGAATACTGGGAGCAAGAGAGAAAAAAAGAGAAGCGTGAGAGAGATTTGAACACAGGTTGATTCTTTACCGACTGCATTAAATTTACAGACATAACGGTGATCAGATCCAAACAACATTTAAGATCAGAAGTGCGTTGTCTGGACCCCGAAGATATAAACTAAATTGATCCCACGACTTACGCACATTTTAATCACTTTTGTATTTTATAACTAAGGATTGGAATTCCTTTTCACTGAAAACATCTAATATCTTTGTAAATGAAAGGTAGTCAAGATGGAGGGAGCAAGTACTGATCAGAATTGCATTCTCGGCTACGATACGAAACATTTTTTTCACTGCGCATGTGTAAAACTGACAACTGAATGTCCTCCTCAGCGATTTCAATGAAACAATTTGAAATACTGAAACTTCTGCCTAACTTTTCTGAGACTTCCTAGCAACATGTACAAAACTGTTAACAGTGTAGTGAACCACTGCAAGGCGTTCCAACCGTTTCAGTCTCCTTACCCAGTAAGAGGCTTACGGAATAAATTGGACATTTCTTATATTCATGGGGCTAGCGCATGTCTCGTGTGCCTGAAAGGTTCCCTCGGTTTGACTTCAGATTGGACTGAAGGATGGTTGGGACATTGAAAAAGTTGGTCACATGATGCGGTGAGGGCTCGTTCTGTCCGCCACATTGGATTTTATACGAAGGCGATGACGTTTTCAGAGAAGTCGTAGGTTTTTAATTAAACAGTTCTAGCATATGCTGTAATTGCCATACAGAAACGAGTTATACCTAATTAGAAACGCAAATATCAACACTTTAAAACTGTATGTTTTGTATGTATCACGCAGGAGGGTGTAGTTACGGTGGGAAATTTACAGTAAAAATTTCCTGTTTCCTAACCTGACTCCTTGGCAACCCAGAAAGCAATGAACAACACAACATTTCAGAAAATAGTAACACTATATCTGCAACATTTCTGGAAAGTTTGATGAAGATAGCTGCAGGAGGAATACAGAAAAAAATATTCACAATATGCGTTTTACACTTGAGTGAATAGGATATAGTTTATCAAGTTTCCTAAAAAATCTAAGGGTTTAGCGTTGAAGTGGAGAGTAGTTTAACTCGGAAAATAATCCGTAGTGGTAAAAATCACATACCGAGGTAAATGGAAACAACAGATGCATCAATATGGTTTCGTGCAGCCTCTAGATCAGTTACATTTACAATAAGTACAACAGTTTAAGAAGACTTAAACTGTCAACTTTTTTTTAATGTCCCAACCATCCTTCAATCAAATCTGAAGTCAAACCGAGGGAACCTTTCAGGCACACGAGACATGAGCTAGCCCCTATACTATTAGTGTAAGAGACAGGACACAAATGACTTTTTAAATCCCGCTGAGACGATTATTTTAATTGAGATGTGCAAGTAGCTGGAGACAGGGAGTAGTTCAGATGCCTTTCCGGTAACATTAGAAACTCTTAAGTTCATTGTCCCACATTTTCAACAGCTCCAAAATGCGACAGAATTTCCATCCAGTGGCTAAGGTCCCCCCTTACCACATTTTGTGATCAGTTGAGGTTTATCGATGCATTCCAACTACCCTGAATACTGCTCTACCACAAGTTTTTTCCAGTTTTACTCAGTTTCACCACGTAAATGCCGAGACAGTACCTTCAAACTAGTCTCTGACCAACTTCCTTCCCAGATCCTCTCCCGGTCTTTGACAAAGATAGCTAAGGACCATAAATGCAATTCCATTCATTTTCAAGAAACCCTTCTTCATTCCAAGGTAAAAGCACATGAAAAAGTTCTCCAGAAAAGTAATTTTATTGTAAAAGATATAAGAAAACCCGAATAATTTTATTTTCTGACTACGTCTAATGACAAGGTATTACTAAGGAATGAATGTCTATGAATTCTGTCTCAATTCCTCGAGAAAATACTTTTCGTTGTTTTACGGGTGTTTAACACGAGAACTGAAAAAAAATACAGGTTGTTACGCTCGCTGTCACAGGGGATAAATAATTTGTTAATTGACTCTCAAAATTATTCGAACAAATGAGAAAAAATATCTTATACATTAGAAAGTTTTTAACGAATTAGAGGCTTTTTGTTTTCTTCAGCGACTCTACTTCCTTCGAATTCCGAATCAGGATGACGATCCTAATTTTAACAGGCGATTAAGATGACACACTTTCAAGAAGCACTGTGCCGCAGAGATGGAAGTTATTGCTGCTTCGGGCGGTGTTTCTGACCCGGGACAGGCCACTAATCAAGGAACGCGCAACCAAACACAAAAGGGAAAGAGGGAGGGAAAGGAGGAGGAAAATTAGTAATGTCGTGGCTCCCGCTGCATATTGCCCGCTTTTCAAGCCCAGCTGATCCCTTCACTCCACCCACCTGAAACCAAGCTTTAGAACATGTCAACTTAAAAGGCACGTAGGTAAGTTTACATTTGATTCAGAAGCGTTATTCCTTTTATATTATTTATATTGGGCATAAACTGGTAAAAGCAAGGGAAATTAAATAATACAAGGTGTGATAAAAGAAATACGGTTTATAGCAATAACTGCTGACGCTACATACATTTAAAGTAATAAGTCCAATGGCCTGTTCCGTTCAGATAGTGTCAAGTTTGAACAAGTTGTGACTTGTCAGTCGGCTTCCAGAGCCGGAAGATTGAGGTCGTGTTTACAGTGTCTCTCGCGCATCATGGATTTCGAACAACGTGTTAACATTAAGTTTTGTTTTACTCGTAAGTTGCAAAAAGGTGTCAAAGAAGTTAAATGTTAAAATCAGTGTATGGCGATAATGCGGTGACTCTGAAGACTGTTTACAAGTGGTATGAGCGATTTAAAAGCTGAAATAAGTCATTTGAAGACGAGCAATGCTCGGGACGTCTTTCCACCTCAAAAACAGATGAACACGTGCAAAAATGGTTCGTTTAAACAGGCGATTGACTGTTCGAGAGCTTACTAAAGAACTGAACATCTCGTACGAGTCCATGCAAAGCATTTTAACCGATAATTTGCAAATGAGACGAGTGAGTGCGAAATTTGTTCCCAGACTTTTGACTGTTCCACAAGTGTTTGGCCGAAAAAAAGGTTCCTGTCTGTGCTCATCCGCCTCACTATTCGGATTTAGCACCATGCGACTTCTGGCTCCTCAAGCTAAATCACGCTAAAAGGAAATCGTTTTGGCACCATTCCCGACATTGAGGGGGCCTCGACGGAGCAGCTGAAGGCCCTTCCGAAAGAAGCTAAGATAAGATAAAATAAATTTTATGGGCGGTAACAGCACTATGGCTTACGTCCGTCCCAATACGGGAGAAGCCCCTTATCTTG
This sequence comes from Lepisma saccharinum, assembly GCA_022664845.1. Classification (NCBI taxonomy): domain Eukaryota; kingdom Metazoa; phylum Arthropoda; class Insecta; order Zygentoma; family Lepismatidae; genus Lepisma; species Lepisma saccharinum. The sequence goes on from JAGDQP010000010.1 coordinate 220,944, forward strand.
GTCATTTCAAAATTTAGCTGTTAATTAAAATAATAAAAGAATATAAAAAATGAAGATGTAAAAGGTCTTCACAATCAGCCCACTGGTGTAATTCCGAAAGAAGCCTTGCGGAAATACTTCAAATAATGAAATCAACGTTGGGATAAGTTCATCGCTAGCCAAGGAGAGTACGTTGAAGTAGATTAATTCAAATTTGATGTAAGCTTATTACTTTGTTCGTAATAAAATTATTCACCGCATTTTTTGATCACACCTCGTAAATAAAATAATGAAATAGTGTTCGGAAATCAGTGTACACTCTGCGCGGGATATTCCCGTTCCTGATTGTGACGTCACAAACTTATCACCGGCCTCCACTGAATTGCATAGACTCACCTTGACCTCGCACTACAAATTCAATTTTCGCAAATACAAGGTAACCAAAAACGTTTTTGCCGCTCTAGAGCAGTGAGAAACAAAGAGCAATACAGTGGGCAGTACGTACCTTTAGGTTTCGACGTAAGCTCCATCAGCATCCAACACTTTTCGACAACGTTTCTGCAGTTGCACAATACCCTGGTGATAAAAGTCGGTGGTCTTCGAGGCAAAGAAGTCCGTGAGTGTCTTCCGCAGATCTCCCTTATTGGCGAAGGATCTCCCACGGAGGTGGTTGTCGAGAGAATGAAATAGGTGGTAATCTGTTGACGCTAGGTCTGGTGAATATGGTGCATGGCACAGTGTCTCCCAGCAAAGTTGCTGAAGGGTCTCCCGGGTCCTCTTTGCCACATGTGGCTTGGCATTGTCGTTGAGGAACAGCACACTCCTGCGATTCACCAATGCCGGCTCCTTCTGCCGCAAAGCACGGTGCATCCTTTGCAACTGCTGTGAGTAGAGGTCAGCAGTGATGGTCTTACCATGTGGAAGGAGCTCGTAATGCACCACTTGGCGACAAGTCCACCATACAGAGAGCATAACTTTTCGTAGGTGCAGAGGTGGTCTTGAGGTATGAGGAACAGGGTCACGTGGCGACAACCAATGTCTGGTACGCTTGGGAGTGTCGTTTGTAACAGAAAAAAACATTTTCTCCCTAACTTGAGTTTATATCTTCAGGAGATGAATATTCCCGGAGATGGTGTTTTAATTTGAAAGAGCTGCCCACATATTCAACGTAGCTAATGAGTTTCTAGTGTCGCTTTTGTCTATTCCTAGAGATTTTTTAAACTTTGAACTTGCTAGTTCTTAGGGGCGATGTATTGGCGGGTGGATCGATATACTGACTGACAGATACCGGTACATAGGATGGTTCAAGTCTGTAAATCTACGTTTCTTTTTTCTACATGAAGAGAAGTGGCAAAAAGGATGATCAATAAATAGCGAGGAGAAAATATTATGACTTTACCATTCTTTAATTTATTTTAAATTGTTTTTGTATGTCCTTATATGATATAAGTGTCTTGCGTGCTTGGTGTTTTGTAATGTAATTGTAATTTTTAGATTTGTTTCAACTTTATAAATGTATTTAGAAAATTTTAATGTTTTCTACTGTAATTGTTAATTTTTTTTGAAAATTTATAAATGTATCTAGAAAACTTTAAAGTTTTGTATTGTAATTGTTATTTTTTATTTTTTTCCCTCTAGAATACTTTATAAATATATTTAGGAAATTTTAGTGTTTTGTATTGTGATTGGAATTGTTAATTTTTAAATTTTTTCTTCTTAAAATCTTTATAAAGGTATTTAGGGAATTTTAGAGTTTGTAATTGTTAAAATTCTAAATCTACCAAGAGACTTGAATGTGTCATTCGTAATGTTAGAAAAAGTAGAATCCAAAAATGGTTAAGGCTAGGATTCTTCTTAAAGCTGGATAAAAGCCGTGAACGAAATGTAATAACAATATTGTAACTAATAAAATTGAAAAATTGTATTACCTTCTTGTTCAGTGTAATTAACATATTTTTAAAAAGTAGCCTACAGTCATTTAATTAAAATTGCTCATTCAATTTAATGAAATTATTTTGTTACAATATTATTGAAACGTATTTTGTAAATAACCACATTACCAGAATTAAATAATTATCTCGTTATTATTATTAATGGCTAGAAGACGGAGGAGAGTCATTTGTCATGTGAGGGGAGGAAGGTGAAAAAGGCGGAAGCGGTGAGAGTGGAGGGACGGGAGCGCTGGAAGTCATGGGCCTAGGGTACCTAGACGTGTAAACCCGGCCCTGCCTGTATGACTTCCCTATCCCATGCAGGTGCAGTCTGACTGATTCAGCGGAAACAAGGAGCTCTTCTGCAAGTTCATAACACGTTAGACCACTGTCCTCCTCGATGGCTGCTTTCAGGGCCTCGTCATCCAACACGTGGTCGTCCACTGCGAGGTTTATCAGCAAGGCTCACATCTCCCGACCGGAATTTCTGGAACCAATATCTGGAGGTGCGTTCTTTCACAGCATTCTCACCAAATGCCTCGCATATGCGGCGACTTGATTCGGCAGCTGAAAGGCCCACTTTAAAGTTATACAACAAACACACGCGAACAAGCTGCTTCGATACCTCCATTTCTCTTTTACACTGGACGAGCTATGATTGCTGTGTGTGTGCACGGTGCCTGTTTTACTGAAGGTCGTTGGTCAGACTAACTCCTGGTTGCTTGGTAGGCACGTGCGTCATTTCGTTTCTTCTCTGTGAGCGCATGATTAATGGGACATCAAAAACGGCAAAAACCTTTTTGGTTACCTTGTATATAAATAAAAATAAAAAAGGCGGCCGTAGTGTGCTCTGTTGTGACAAAAGATACATTGTTGATTATAGAAGGCTACTAGTATCCTAGCTTTTTGTTCATAGAAATATCAGGACCTTTAAAGGTATTAAGTAAAAACTAAAACGCAATATATTTGAGAATACAAAATTTATTTTTCTGAAAGTAAATTCCCATTTATGGAAAAGGAAACTTATTTAAGATATTGGATGCATACAAGTAGGATCAAAACTAGTAAAACACAAGCGGATCAACTCAAAGTTCTAAATTGTCCTTTGGACAGCAGCATCAAATGCAACTCTGGACAAAATTTTATCGCGCAAGCTGACAATTTTCGTTCTGAGTAGGATCAAATCCTCTTAGTTCAAAGGATGTCTACTGGGTTTAACCATAGGACCACGCACACAAAGGAAGCCACGCTCAAAAGTGCGGGTAACTAACAGCGAAAGCGCATTGAAGAAATATTGATCACTTTCTGGCGATGTTTGTAAATTCATTCCCATTCTTTGCCCGGTCGAAGAAAGGAGTGTGCATAAATATTTTACTGGCTTTAAGATTCGCGGACAAGACTAATTTTAAAGACCTGGTGTAGAGTACTATGGCTGAATGTCAAATCGACGAGAAAACAGATCATTGGAAGAAGTTGGAAGATTGTTCTAGAAGCCTGTAGAAACTTAAGTATCAGCGGATTAAATTCGTGTGGAAAGTGAGGGGACTGCAGAGAAGCAGGTGATGAATAGTTAAACACCCATGCATTTAAAATGTGACAAAGCGTTCAAGTTGTAGATTATTCTGCTATAAGGCACTTTCGAGACCTGAAGGAGAAAGTGGTTAACGTATAGGATAAGGACATTTGTTTTACTTCGAGGGCTCTTCTAAATGTGAAAAAATTCCAGCTGATGAATATAGGGATATACGAAAATTCTGACATATCCAAAACATTTACATCGCGAGAAGAGTGCAATTCTTTTGCAAAAATACCTTTATAACCAGAGCTATTAGGTAAAAAAATCTACCTTATTAAACATATTATAAAGAGATACTGTTCTCATTATCTTGAAAATCGATGTTTTGAGTTTGTAGTCTTCGCTATCAACACTTTAATTTTATTTTCCTTTTGCCTGCATGTTATCCAATGTTTACGCTCCTAGCTTGTCTTCAAGTTTCTCGAGTTTAATGTGTAGTGGAAATATTTTGAACTTGAAAGAAAGTTCCGTCGTTAAGTTTTAGGACCACCAATCAGTGAAAGATAAGGATATCAGTTGACTTGCTTCAAATTACACGTAAATATGACCGCCAACAATATTGGCAGTAAACAGTATCAATGAGAAAGAATTCAAATAAAAAAAAAATAAATAAAAATGATTGGGCAACTCAAACTGACAGAAAAAAATACTTGAGCGACCATCCAGAAACCTGCATCAAGGCTTTCGAACATCCCTTACTATGAAATAGCTTTAATTATATTTTCTCTCCAATTTACCCACTTTTTACATAAAAACGTTTTCGGTGAGGAAATTTAGGATGTTGCTAATCTTCTGTGTCAGTTTATTAATAAAATACTCCAGTCCAGCGATTCTCACTATTTTACCACGCGACACAGTAGCTCCCTATGTTTGATATTATGGCACACTTCACAATGGAGTAGTACAACGACATAGTACTCATATGAGACTCACTCAACGCCGATCAATAGTGGGACCTCGGGTGTTCGAAAAGAACGAGAGCGGATTTGTATTAAATTAAATTATAGTACGAGAGCGGATTTGTATTAAATTAAAATCACGTTTAAGGATGTTTGTGAACCTTACTGATAGCAAAATGAATGAAGGTAACTGGTGCTGAATTCTTCAATATTCCAGGTTTTAATATGTTCTAGTTGAGTAGCAGAACTTTAAGAAATCTAGAGTTTTCTGTTCCTTTTTTATACGCTTAACATTAACTTGCTTTGTAAGTTCTCTCTGGTACAAATCATGTAGTTGATTTTAACTCATTTTTCATCATCCGCTTTCTTTGAAATTTTGTAAACTTGCTTGCTTCCGATGACAATACAATATTCAATCATTAGATATACGACAGAATAATCCAGTTAACTGTAATTAATTCATTAATAAAATAATTGGAAATAATCCTTAAATGAACGCAACGCCGCATCAATTGTTTGAAGTTTGGGTTGCATATCTTGCAATGTTTTTCTTAATAATATTCATCTATTATACAGAAAAAATAATAATTAAAAAAGGATTTTTTAAAAATACGCTGCTTTATTAAGATGCACTAAAAAGTAAAAAGTAATAAATTGAATTAATCTTATGAATCGGAAAATAAAAGCGTGGGTTCTCTTGCTTACCTTATCATAAAATCATATCTAAGAGCACCCACGCTTTTATTTTCCGATTCATAGGATTAATTCAATTTATTATTTTTACTTTTTAGTGCATCTTAATAAAGCGTATTAAAAAATCCTTTTTTAATGCAGTAAAGTGAACCATCTACAGTTCTGTTTATTCTAAAACCTTTGCTTTGAATCGAGCTTTCCAGTTCTTTAATTTCAAGATCTTGTTTTGTTTTCAGTTTTGAAAGAAGTTTGTTTTACACGATTGTTGATTACTTTGGTCTACAAGAATAATGTTTCATGAAGAATATTGGGTAACAGAGTTTATTAAGGTGATTTGAAGGATGAGACGCCTGTATTATATTACAACGACAGATACAAGCTGGGATACTTCCGAAAAGTATGTATTGATTATATTTATAATTTCTAATGCCATTACATAATAGTGGTTACTCATGGTTTGGACCTACAATACTGAAGTCTGGTACCATTATGCAATGAAGGTAATTAGAGAATTTAATGTACGTTGATTCAAGTTTACTTGTTATATAAAAAGTTGAAAGTTATTATTCTGCCTTTCCTTGTTGTCCGAATTTCGTATAATTAGCATAGCAGAAACGTGGATTTACTTTAATTGGCGCAGTGACGGAGGTAATCATGAGTAACCTAACGCAAGTTACTTTTGAAAGGTATGATCTTCAGACAATGGAAATTGGAGTTCATTTAGAGCAGTTTTCAGCATTTTGTGAGATGTGGAGTATAGCTCCAGAAAGGAAACAATCTTTTTCATCTCTTCGATAGGTCACAATTTATCTACATTGTTGCGGGATTTGTTGGGCCCTGAAATAGTAAAGGATCTCTTTTGAAGTAGTTTCAGCAAAACAAAACGTTTTGCCTGTAAAACCAACATCATAGTAGAACGATCTAAGTTACACAGTATTGAGCAAGCCGAATTTCAACCAACACGAGATTTCATTATGCAGTTGCGAAAACAAGCAGTACAACGTGATTTCGGAACAACCTCGGACGATATGATTCGTGATCAGATAGTCATACGCGTTTATGACGAAGGCATTAAGAAAAGGTTATTAGCAAACGTCAAATTAATAGTACAACAGGCAGTTGATGCTCTAAAAATTGAAGAGTAGGCAGAGAAGGATGCCAAGTGTTTCCATCCACAGTTTAGTTCCAGTAGAGACTGTTTCCAAACTAGGTCAAGGCAGTTTAATAAAGTACACCAGTCTTATCTAAAGTCAAACAGAGCTATCGGTACAGGATGGACATGCTTCCGATGTGGGAGGAACCATTCAAGCAAGGAGGAGTATCCTGCGATAGGGTCTGTCAGCAAATTTTGCTAAAAAATTGGGCACTGGAAGGTTGTCTGCTTTCAAAGGCAAAAACAAATTCGTGTTTACAGCAATAACGAGGAAATACCTAGTCAGGAAAGTAATGATTCTCAGCCTAACTTAAGCACGGGTTTTGTCGACGACTGTCTCTGTATGGATGCGGACAACAAACATTCTGGTGCTATGAAACTAGATATTTCTATTAATGATCAGTTCACGGGGCTTCTGTACATACGAGCTCAAGTATTAATTTAATATCCTGGTCGCGTATGGTCTCTCTTAAGTTGACGGATCTTTTTCTACCTAACCTAACCAAAAGTACATTATTTAGCGGGTATACTGTGGATTACATCGGTACAGTACATGTTAATGTGGATTTTAAAGGTAAATCAATATCTCTGCATTTCAATGTGCTTCCTTTTGATTTACCTGTAATCATACCGGGTCGTTCCACCATTGACAGATTAATTCATGGTTGGTATGAAATATTTTACAAACTGGAAAAAGATATCAGCGTAGATAATAAGGTCATTGAGGTTAGTGAAGCCTTACCTAGTAAGGCTAATATTAGTCAAATGACAGATTCCCAACTAAGCTATAATCAGGAAATTGAATAGAAACTTCTTACATTAATAGATGGACAAAAAGAGGCTTTGTTGCATATCACGTCTTGTTCCAAATCTTTTGACCAAGTAATGCACAAACAAAATTTTCTTGAAGTTCTGATAGCTTCAGTAGATAAGCGACTCACGATGTTATATGATACGTCTAAGGCTTGGAGCTCTGATACTGTTGATTCGGCAGTCTCAACAGCGCAACAATTAGATTCTGCTACAGTGGATATAACAGTAGAGTCTGAATGAATCCCAATTAAATAGTGCTGATGTTTTACCTCAGCGTGATTCTAAGGGAAAGAAAAAGCGATCTGATAAAAAAAGATCGAGCTGTTACTAATCGAAATTTGGAAGAACTTGAGGTTGACCTTGAGCTTAGTAAGTGGGCCAGTGATCAAGAATTTGCTCACCGACTGATGAATGCGAATTACGAGAAACAGAAACAGAATTTATGAACGAAGAAAATTATGAACTCACAAGTCAGTTACTGAATAATTTATGACTGATGCTGGTTATCATATTGGGTTTTTACTGGATAAATTAAGCAATATCTAGATCAAATGAGTATGGTGTTTTTAATACATGTTCGAGTAAATCAATTCTACAGTTTTTCATACAAGAGGTTATGAACTTTTCACAAGAACTTGGATTTAGTTCATTTGCTGTTTCCTACTCTGAATTTTGAAAGCAGAAAAGATGAAAGAGAATGTATTCTGGTAATTACTGCAGAAATTTCTATATTTGATGGCACAATGCACTACGATAGGTCTAAACACACACAAAACAAGAAACGTCTAAAAGAGCCGAAATGATCTACATGTGCTATCTTGCTGTGCTTAAATAATTGATTTGCAATATTACTGCCAATGACTAACTAAAAGCGATACTGAAGTGATTGCTTCCATAGTACATTTCATGAATATTTGAAGCCAGGGAGGGATACTATCTCGTTTGTTCACTTCCAGTCTAAACCAATATGGACCAAAGTTTCGGTTCCAACTCAGTTTTTACGCTGATGTCTCTGTGCGGCTTGTTTTTTTTATTGTCTAGAGCAACGACGCTGCTTTAAGTTTTTAACATCGAGGGTTAATTTACTAGAGCAACGACAGGACGGAACGACACAAAACTTTGCGTATACAGAATTTTTAGAAAACTACTTTTGCGTATGCCCATCGCTAACAGGGTGATGTCCCCCCCCCCCCCCGGGGCTAACGCCGCCCAGATCCCTTCGGACGCACCCTCCCCCCCTTACACACCTCGCTGTCGCTCGGTGTGCATCCTGCTCTGGTGGGTTTATATACATCCTAGTTTTTAGTGGCCTCTTTTAAAATTGTAAATCACAACTTTTATTAAATTTCCTTTTGTGTATTTACATAGAAAACGAAAAAACCTTTTCTTTTTAAAAAATATGCAAAAAGTCGACGCCAGGGTTCGAACACGGGACCTTTGGATCAGCTTCCTGACACCTTGACCACAAGACCAAACTGCAGCTGCCGGGCTGAGTGCTTCTCGCTGTTACTTGTAGTTCAAGCTACGCGAGAGTGAAGATTTCCGTCGTTGCTCTAGTAAATTAACCCTCGATGTTAAAAACTTTAAGCAACGACGGTTTTCCGTCGTTACTCTAGACACAACCTTGTCTTAATTCTTGCAAAAAATGTAAATATTATTTGGAGTATTTTCTATTGTACGCAGAGTATACTGTTATACGAATAACTCAGGAATTAAGACTTAAATAAAAACGGACCATACAGCAACAAGAAGCGTATAAAACTGTTAGAATTGAAAATTTGGTTCACGTTGGACTAGACTGGAAGTGAGAAACGAATTTAAATAATTGCGCTGGCGTCTATCTTTTGACACTAAGTAGACGCTCCAGTATCGTTTACATAGAGTTCGATGGTATATATTTTTATATTCAACCAGATATATTCACATAACATGAAATATTTTTGATACACTTTCAAAATCTTTTCCTTATTTTCGAAACAGTTTCATTTATGAAAAATGATAGAAAAACACTTTTTAAAAATATTTTCTGCTCTACTAGAAAGAATTTTAACGTCAGCATATTGTTCACAATACATACTACTCCAATATGGTTTCATGCTAAAAATAACGTGCACATGTTTAGACAACATGTATAATGACACTTTTCATAAGCCTATGTTGAACAACATTAGGGCTGTTTTTCATTCAAGCTTACGTTGCTTACTTTGCTTGCGATTTGGGTGAGTATCCAATTGAAACACATGCTTTATTGCGTGTTTTCTTGTAAGGTAAATGTAACACGTGTTTCAATTGGGTACTCACTCAAATCGCAAGCAACATAAGATTGAATGAAAGCCCTTAGTCCATTTTGAAGTTTATCAACACAGAATTTCGAGGTTTCACGCACAAAGCCAATGGAAACAATTTTAGTTCTCAGTATCTGACAACGCTGTGAACAGTAATAAGAGAAACATTGCAAAATAGTTGTGACTATCGAGCTCTATGTAAACGATACTGGAGTGACTACTTAGTGTTGAAAGATAGATGCCAGAGCAAATAAAACTCATTTGTCTACTTCCAGTCTAATCCAATGTGGACCAAATTTTCAGTTCCAACACAGTTTTATACGCTTCTTATAGCTGTGTGACCCGACTTTTTATTTTAGTCTTTATTCCTGAGTTATTTATGTAAGAATATATCTCTGCATAGAATAAAAAATAGTGCGAATAATATTTACATTGTTTTTGCCAAAATTAAGACAAATAGAAAAATGGGCCACACAGCGTTATTAAGCGTAAAAAACTGAGTTAGAACCAAACATTTGGTTCATATTTTTTTAAACTGGAAGTGGACAAAGTAGATTGTGTTCTCTGCTCCCTGGCTTCATATAGTCATGAAATTTTCAATGGCTGCAGTCAGTCCAGTATCTTTTTTTGATAGAGGTCATTGGTTGTGACAGTTTAGAAATAATTTCGGATCTTTTAGGTGCTTCTATATGTTTAAACGTACAGTAGTTCATTATGCTACAAATATCCTAGTTTGTATAGTAAATATTGACGCGTACTATATTTATATATTCTCCTATGTACAACTTGTCTCTTACTAATATTTTTCTTCTTATTATTATTTTTCACGAAATATATATTGTCCAGTCATGTCTGAGCATGTGTGTGAGTCTGTGTGTGTATATTGTGTATAATTGTATTGTATTCTATTACGTCAATTTTGAGTTTGCAGTATGTATGTTAGGCAAAGTTGCTTATGTTTTCAGCATATATATAATACCTTAGAATTGTAAAATGTATATTGTTTTAAACACTGATTGTACTAGGTATAACACCTATCCTCATTGGGGCAATTGCTCTGTGATAGGCGAATAAATAAATAAATAAGTATGCATTTTCTTTGTTTCGTTTTCTGTTTTCAAAGTCCGGAGTAGCAAAGAAACGACCGATGATTTCGCCTTCTTAAGACAGTCCTCACCAACATGTACACGAGTAGCAATTTGGTCTAATGTAGACTCACACTAAAAAAAATGTGTTGCAAGTAAACTCTCAATTGACGCAAGAAGAAGTAAAAGCAAACCTGGGTATTCACTTCAGGCTACAAAATACTTTACTCGCGAGTAAACACTTTCGAGTATTTGCTTCTTCTTCTTAATATCACCCATTATTTCACAATATTAAAACAAGAACATCTTTTCTAATCGCGTAATTTCGTAGCACACTAGCGTACCGGGTTACACACTTAAAGAATCACTGCTCTAGTCAATATAATTTGAGTACAGTTCTTGCAACTTACAGAAAATCACTTTCTCTGTACGTTCCATGAAACTACTTAAATCGGTCTATCCATTCTAAAGTTATTCGGAGAAGAACGTTTACGATGTGCTACAAACTTTTGGTACTGATTGTACATTTTCTTTGACATATTTAATATCTTAATAAATATAGGCTTTGAAACGAAGAGCGTCATAGTAAATAAAAGCTGACAGGTTTAGACAAGGTTGTTTAATTCTTGGCGCGCCTCGACCATCTAAATCGAAAAGATTGATTCAAATAGAAACGTATCACCGATACCTATAACGCCATGAAAAGTGAAGATTGGTTTTAACTCAACTAGAAGGTTGATTCAAGTGACCAAGAAAAATAGTACACCGCGTACCATAAACCGGCAGAGACACTGCTGCACATCATGGACAAACGTTAAATATTTGGATCAGACATTTTTCTTCAGTATTTTTCAGTTTTTTTCTATGAATAACGGATTTCCAAAACAGTCACGGATTGAAATAAACGTTTAATATTATCTCGAAATGTAGACCTTGTATGTAATAGTAAGAAACAACCATTATTAAGTTAGAACTTTTCAAAGGAAATAAATAAAAAGAAAACGTTGCAAGTGACATTATATAATTTTTTTCTTCATCTTCATTCTTTATGTGAGGTATCAAAAACCAATATTGGAAACCACTCGCTACAGAAGACTTTATGCGGACTTTTTCACCCCTCCCCGCACCCGCTATCACTTTTGCCCATCAAACATTTTTGTTTTATTTGCACTCAATCTGGTTCAGTTGATCCCAGATTCTCTCAGCGGAGTTTTCCTCTTTTTCCGCAATCTTTTGAGTCCAGATTTCAGTTTCTAGGCTTTTGGTCCCTGGAGTACCATTCAATGGCAGAATCTGACCATCTATCATACTTTCTTATCGAAAGAAAGAGGAAAAGGTATTTCCACGCCAGTTCTTTAACGCTCTGAACTTTTCTCTACCTCGTTTTTGACCTTTTATTTTTATGTAGTTTCCGTCAGAGTTTTCGCGAGGTAAACGAATGTAGAATTGATTTTCTTTAAGAAATATATTAAGCACAACTAGGTCAACTATAGTGAAAGTGGTCAAATAATACCTATAGCAACATGAATGGAAAATATTGATTGTTTTAATGTTTTCCAAAGAATTGTCGTGATAGCTTTGTTGAATAAATTGTTCATTTCGAGGTAATTTGATTGTACATTCAAAATGAAACAATAATTGATATAATGAAAAACTATACACCAACATAAAGTGAATGAAAGATCTGCAAATGGTCAGCAAGCAATGTATCACTTGTCAAAGGCATGTTTCAGAAGACTGTGAACCCAACGATTTCCACGAGAACACACCCTTCACCACTCCTCCACTAGCCCAAACGGTCCTTTTTGTTTACAATTTGTTACATGACTTCATCAGCCGCGAGCAACTGTTAGAGCTCCTTTCAGTTACCAATGCAGGTGACTTTAGTGGTCAAACCGCAAACTAAAGAATCAACAGCCACGGACTTACTTTCAGTCGAAGTGAGGATGCAGTAGTGCTAACTGAAGAAGTTTCGTGTGAATTATCATACAAACCCTAAAGCGCTTTGTTATGTAGGTTTCTGTGTTCTGATTAATAGCCCAAATTCGAACGGATAATAATAATAATAATAATAATCATCATCACAATTTGAAAGTGAATACGAACATTATGGTAACTATTTTGGCCAAGCTGTTGTGTTGGGAAACTAACTGTGGAAAGAGCACTGAAGTGTTTGTTTTCATGAACTATGAATGCTCCTCTTTCGCTGACAATTGCGTCGGAGTTTTAAGAAAAGAAGGAGAGAGAAATGATGCACCACACAAGTTGTCAGAAAAATGGGGACAAAAGTAGTGGTATGGCAAGGCATATTTTGATTTCTGTGATAAAAACAAGAACGTTGTATAATCAGTTTGTAGAAAAACACGAAGTCAAATTCTCTGGTTAGGATTAACCAACGGAAGAACGTCATTAAAAGTCATTCTGTATGGCAGTCATTAGCAACTCATTTCCATTCGGGACTAGGGATTCTATCATTGGTTTTAATTTTGGGGGAAGTAAAGCCAAAACAATGTTAGGGGGAGTGAGTAGAATTTGCAGGACTTAAACCTATTTGTAACAGTAAAATTTTAAAGGTGGGGTGTATGCTCATCGATTTCAAGGGGTGACACCCCCAAGTGAGGGAGCCTGGCAGAATTCCTGATCATGGGCTTAGCTGGTGGGCGCGAGAACGTGTGGTATTGGAGTGCTAGGATCTTGCATGTTTGTAAACTACAGCAATGTAAAATGAAACGTGAAATTCGCTTATATACAATGCAATAACAAAGAACGTATTTGTTTTAAGTATTCATTATCATTAACCAATAGTGTAGATTATACGGAGCGACCATAGCTCAGTAAGTAAAGCGACGGTTTAGCAATCGGAAGGTACTGGAAACGAACCAAAATATATAAACAAAAAAGATTATCGGGCTATTGGTCGTTATAATCTGTTTACTTATGAACTTAAGGCATCTCTGATTCAGGCCAGGATAAAGTACGCGAAAGTATTGGAAAATAGTGTCCAAGGCCTTACTTAAGGTTCTATTCTGGCATTCGCTCTTAGTGGGAAAACAGGGAATTTGAAAAAAAAGGTTGATCGTCCACGGGGATCGAACCCGCGTATCTACTTACGAATCAACTGTCTTGGTGTGAGTGTATAACTGTTTGTATAGAGTTTCCCCGATGCCAGTCTGAGCCTAAGATGCGTAAAATCCATAAATCAATTCGTGTCCCTATTAATTACCTAATTATAATATGTAGTAGCTCTTGTGATGTTTGGAACTCTTTCGTAACAAAGTAGCAATTCCTCAGATGGTAGAGTACTGCTTTCCCTACTCGAAAAGTAAAGGAATTAAAATCTCAGACGAACCATTCTCTTCCGATTTACTCTTTCAATCACTTCCGACCAAAATAATACAAGAATAGCGCCATAATCAAAGCAAAACATCCCCCTCCTTAACTAGTGCGCATAGCGGGAATAAAATATGTCTATTGCTCTGCGAACATATTTTGCAGATTTTGGGAGGAATATTATTCCGGGGAATTGCACAGCCATAATTTTCAAAGGTTTTATTGATTTGTTATTAGCTTCCTAAACGAGCTTGTAGGAGCTCACAATCAGTTTTTGCTAAAGTAGGCTCCGAATCATTCCGTTTAATTCCAGTGGGAGTTGAACCCGTGACCACGCGCACAGAAAGCGAACGTGCTAACCATTCGGCCACTTTAGTTCTTATTGTCTTTGTGTTGAAGAGTTCGAAATTACTTTCTCATCCGGTAATTTTTGTGATTATACTTTGTTGAATTTATGGCCTTCGAGCACCTAAAAGGGATAGGGGAGGGGATCGATTGCAAAAAGATAACGCCATGGTCTATGTTGAAGGTGCGATTCCAGCATTTGCCTGATGTGACCGAGGACAAACCCTAGACAACCATCTGTCAGCATGGTCGGCCGCTGGGATTGAACCCACGATCTCTCGAATACTAAGGCAATGCCCTACCACTGCTACGGCAGCTTGGTTGTGATTATACTTCGTGTTTTATCTCTTGAATTGGCGTGAACAAGATTCGAACTCGTTACATTTCGGTTACTAGTACGGCATGCAAACCTCTGGAAACGTCGTGTTTATCTTAAAAGAATGGATAATGTGGATAACAGTGGATAATGTTCGACATAATGTTTAACATTAGATATAGACTTCTCACTACCCTTCCAAGACGAATGAGACCAATGTCTGATGTACCGTCATGCATCTTCCATTAAAATACGAAAAGTAAAACGTCTTGCACTTTACTTTTTATAATAGAAAAATCAACTAACAGGTATCTCTTCCTTCCCTTACACTTTTTCTAATTCATGAAGGCCTGATATAGTTTTCAAATCATATTCTGCATTGGAAACACTGCTTCCAAGAACCAGTTGCGGCTGTAAACACAAATGTTTAGTTGATACTAGCGCCATCACAACAAATGCATTCCTATCTGAAACAAACTGTACCCTAACTCATTGGACGACGTCACATTTTGTCAATCTTCTAGGCTCCAACTATTACAGTGTTGACGAGCCAGGCGAGGCGCTGTGTTCAATGTTGTAAAGTTCACTTTGATGCTCTACTGCGTCATATGCTGTCGTCGTAGGGTTAAGAGACACTAATGCGTCATATGCTCCCGTGTCGTAGGGTTAATTTAGGCATTATGATGCGTCACATTCTCCCATATACAATGGAAGGTATAAAATCATTGCAATGATCTATTGGATAAGAGTTTTTTTTATCTCCTACATTGGATGTGGAAGTGATATATAAAATCGTATGCAACAGAATTTCTGGTATGTAGAAAACAATTCTTTCTCTGCTCTTGAGCCAGAAAATTTCATAATTTTTAGACTCCTAATGTGTGTTATATTTTGGAATCTGATAGACATAATCAGCTACTACAAATGTTTCGGTAAGCGTAAATTAGACTGGTGCAGGATTTACGGTTCATTTTGCAAATATTTTCCATATTGTAAAATTCTGTAGCGAAGAAAACTTGTCTCACCAAGGGCGTCTCCAGGAATTTTTCCAAGGGGGCGTAATATTAAGAGAACATTATATAAATATATATAAATCACAGCCATATTCCATCCACTACTGGATGAGACCTCTCGCCGGAGGGAGGAGTTGGTCTACTGCTCCCACACTGACCAAACGGGTTCGGAGAGGAGATCCTAAGCTCTCGCTGTGATCGCCACTATCTTTTATTCATAGCAGCTCCCTAATTGCATCACGATGCTGGGTGGGCACCATATATATACAGATAAATCATGAAGAGCAGCAAGTTATAGGCCCTACTCATTTATTTATTTATTACATACAATTACAGAACGTTCATTAGACTACAGTTTACACTATTTACTTAAGATAAAATTAATTTATGGGCGTACAGTTTTATTAAACATCATTTTCTCCTTCTAGTAGTACTATCGTTTGTAATGGCAAAGCAAGAAAGTACACAGCAAGATATGACTGTGTTAACACTTTTTGGTGTCCCAGGGCGACCGTCATTGTTTGTGTAAAATCAACACAAACAAAACGTTATTGAATTCGGTGATTCAACGCAATGGATGTGCTTTTAATGCTGATTCAACACAATATTAGTACTACCATAGTGATTAATTACCGAAATCACACAAGAAATGATGTTAAAAAATAAAGTGGTGGTCTCTTCGGGACACCGAAAAGTGTTTAATCAACACAGTCAATTTTTGCTGTGTAGCAAATTCGCTATTTATGGAAAGGTGGAAATTCCCAGGCACATTCATATACTTCCCCGAAACCTTATTTCTTTCCTACTTTCTAGGAGAAAACTTGCTAGTAGTTTGCTGAACAATATAAAATAATTTCAAACATAAAATTGAAAACATCATAATTTTCAAATTAACTTAATGGAATCTGAATTCATAACATAGTACAACATTTTTTAACAGTGACTTCTCAGTAACGCCGGACACTAACATATCCAACATCTTTGAATAGTCAGGATCATCATATGGCTGGCATGTTAGAGCTCGTTGTTCCTTACAATATAAATTAATGTGGTGTGATCAATGGCTATTAGATAATTTGAAGTCACAAAAACTGAGATGGCATAACATTATCAGACATAGGGGGGGATTTCAAAAGTTCAGACAAATTTAAAACGGTGAGTAATAGCATTTATCAAATCTTGTGTTGGATGTCGAAGATTACAGAAATAGCATATTTTCACGCACATTAATAGATAATTTCTGTGAAAGAATTTCTATAGAAGAAAAGGTTTGCTAGGTAAACTTTCTGTTCTGCATTCTCGCAGCATTATCCATTCGGCTTGAGCCAAAATTATCTAAAGATCTTTCAAAAATTCAAATTCGCTTTGAGAGGCCTTGGTAATCAGGCTCATTAAAAAAAAATAGTAAAAACCAACGGACAAATGATAATCAACAATGGCATCTTAGAAAATGGATTGGATAATTTTTAAGAATATCTATCAAATGAAATAATCCATAATTTGAAAATATTTGTTATTGATGAGAAACTTGAAATCCTGAGCTATGCCGGCTTAAGTTATGACCTTCAAATATCTCGGCTTAAAGAATTAGCTTCAAAATGAAATAGTCCATTTCATTAATGTTAATGTTAGATGAGTCGCTTTTCAAAATTTCATTGTTTTTCTTGATTTGTTCGGTAATTTTAAAAATTAAAATTATTTTTAAAGAATATGTATTTTAGGATTACTTTTTAAACTGTGTGTGTGTGTGTGAAAGCGAGAGAGAGAGAGAGATTCTATTGACTTTTTATTGACTTTCTAGAGGAACTGCTTCAACTTCATCAAGCACAATACGTTCACAAGAAATAAATCTTACATAATAGTACAATAATAGCATTCATGTTTTTTCTTTCTATGTTTTCACATTTTTTGTTTGGTGGGTATAAATTGGCGTAATTGTGATTACATACATTGAAATAATTATGGTTGAGGAAATGTAACGGGAGAATTCCAAACAGCTTCTTATGGAATGCATGCAGTGAAAAGCATAAAAACGTATATGAAATATAAGAAAATAGAATAGTATTTGGTATAAAATTTGAAATCCAGGGGGGAAGGGCAAGTGCCCCCCATGCCCTTCCCTGCCGGAGCCCTTGAGTATCACCTGGAAGCTCATAAGCTTGTTGAGGAAATTGATAAGAATTCAACCAAAAAAAAAGGAAAAGAAAATGTAACTCTTTCTCATCATATGTATCTATCGATAGTTTGAAAATAAAAAAAAGTCTTAACATAATAAGAAGATAAAAATAGTCCATTCGAAGAAACAGGTATAACAAAGATCAGAAAAGTTAGAAAAGAAAACGACGATTATCATAGAGAGTAAAGTGTCCCGATAACAGGTTATTCATAATCCTCAATTCGTTAGAGGAAATATTACAATGGTTACTCGGTTATAACAATGAAGGTGAAGAAAAGATAAAATGCACACAATGTCTATTATATTAATATGAGTGTGTGTGTGTTTGAGAGAGAGAGAGAGACAGTTAGAAAAGGAATTCTTCTTGCGTCACGAAGTTTGCCTTGCCACGACCGTAAAATATTGATGATTAGCATTTTGTAGTAGTACATTTTTTGTGACATTTACGTCTTGTTACAAGTATGTTTGCAGAACGAAAAAAAAGTTAACCATTATATTTTTTGCGCTTCGATCTATTATTAATGTCTTTTTCCAAAATAAGAGCAAATAATATTTTTTTTCTGTACACATTTTCTTGTCAATACAAACACAATATTTTCATATTTTATTGTCATCGTGATTCTTTTGACTATATTGTTAAAACTCTCTTGTTCGAGAAGACATTTCAGTAGATAAAGTAAATAGGAGCAAATAAAATGTTTATTTCGTGGTTTAGAGTTCCATCATACAAATTATAGCTCGTATTCATACAATAGGAATCAAGCGGTCGTATTTCAGTTGGTAGAGCACTGTATTCACGTTAGGAAGGTCCTGGGACCCAGCTGCTAATCATTCAGATCGAGGTTTTGCCGGAATGATGCTTTCAAACTGGGTTCTGGCGACCTCTCTTCCCCTTTATCCTAACCTAACCCAGAGATACCTAAAGGCTGAAATTACAAATTTATTTATAGGAGGTATCATTAGGCAAGACTGATCAAAGTCAACTTTTTGCCGAAAAATTGTTTTATACACAAGATAGTATATAATGCACTGCTCTTTGTTGTAAAGAATTTCTTTCCAAATGCAGAGAACTTCGTTCCAAATGCATGTAGCAGAACTTTATGCAGGATAGCCAACCTTCTACATTTAACACTTGAACTGGGTTCAGGCCAGTTGGAAAAGTGTGTATGTGTTTGTGTCAAGTGATTAGTTTACTCCGTAAGAAGTAATAGTAATAAAAGCTGAATTTTATTGTATTTTTAGGCAAATAACAAGATCTAAAGAATATTATATATTTTATATTTTATAGTTGGATCGAGGTAAACATTTAAAAGAACAAATTTTGATGCTGAGTGTATCTTGAGTCAAAAATCCTGTTTCTTCACGAATAACAGGTCTTTCATTTGATAGTGTTGCAGGAACTTCTGCTTCACTTGAGTTCATTAGCGGATTAATCTAGAGAAATGGAGTCTTTAGCTTACCGGACTACTTTTACATCGTAAGTTGCTGTCTTATCTACATCTGTGCTAGATGTATAAATGCAAGCAAGATCATATTAATTTTTTTATTAAAAGAAATAGAAATAGACGCGGGGTGTGTTCCGAAGCTTTAGTTCCATTTGACACAAACAGTCATGAAAGCGAACAAGAATATTGCACAAACGATAAGGTTCTTCAAACACAAGTGGAAATTTAATATGATTTAAACAATTTTAAAGAATTATAAATCAATTTTCAATTACCAAAACGATGTTCAAGACACCTTCGGGTACATTGAACTGTTAGTTCTTTTCACAGTTATTGTTTTTGAAGAATGAAGCACGGTTGAAGCTGAATTCTCGATTACCTTGTAACAGCATCCATACTACATCTTCGCAATTATTTGTTGAAGAGGTCACAAAATTTCACTCGAAATTGAAACATATTAAGATAAAATACACATAGAGCTCCAAAGAGACACACAATGTGTTGTTTACCCTTAATTGTAGACTATACTCTTTTAATTCTGATATAATGTTCTTGAAGATTTTTCTTCACTGTAGGAAATCAATTAATGTTGATCCAACGAAAATAGTGGAGGCAATATTGCATAAAGAGAAGTTTTACGGCTTTAATAAAAATGTCAATAGCTTAAGAGCGCGATTCGCAATCGGTATGCGGCGACAAAATAGTGTCACAAGGATAAACCAGAGGTGCCGTGAATTGAAGATAATGAGTTGATAGTCTGCTGCTTTGCCCTCAACACATAGTCAAGGATTTTTCCACGTGTGGCCACCATTCTGGAGCACGGAAAATGGAGGCGGTTCCGGTTGCTAACACAACCTATTGCAGAACTGTAAGTATTCTATTCTTTGGAGGCCATTATATCTAAAGTTTCGAAATGTCAGGTATACTGCGATGATTGATCATGCTCTGTAATATGCCACACAACAGAAAACGTTGAGAAACAGTAGGTTAAGCACATTAAACCTGAATTAATTCGAAAAGTGATTATAAACTGAATTCAGTCTCATTTCTTTTTGCGGAAGAATGTTCCCAAAACCTTCAAACAGTTGTGGAGAAGTAAGAAGAAATATCCTTCTTGCTCTATTCCGCCAAGTGTAAGAGTACTTCTCTTCTTCAGTCAGGTTTCTTTTTCCTCACTCACTTTAAATTAAAAGTCTAAAAGGGAATCTCGATGTAGCATTGTGCAAAATAAATTAAAAACATATGTATGTATTTATTTATGTATAATAGAATTTGTTGCCAGGAACAACTGTTCTCTAAAAACTAGCGAGAACATAACTATGCGTTTTTTAAAATAAGGAAGTGCAATTGGATCCTACATTGCCATAAATGTAAATACATTTTTGTATTGAGTCTTATCCCTTTTCTTATACAAAACAAGCCATCTCAAGCATTTTATCATGAGATCAGAAACTAAGGTAATACAATGTTAAGACAAAAACTACATTTTCGGGTATAAAAACGGATCAACTGAAATTTCAAAATAAGTTATCTATTTAGTCTTCATAAATAGATGTTACCAACAATTTAAATCTGCTTAAACTAAACTAGATACAATTTCGAGGATATCACAACCTGTTCACAGCAAAGGAAAATAATTTCTTCAAATCTGGATGATGTAAAGCTATGCTAATGTTTCGAGTTGTTGCAAAATATATGATATATGATTTACTTAATGAACTAAGCTCTTTTTAATCTAAAGCGCTCTATGCGAGATAAATGGGATAATCTCTTCAAGCTGTATGCGAGGCAAATGGGATTTATACATGATTTTCAGAATTCTAAGACGTTGAGAACAACGTCATTGAACACACTTAAGATAGTTCTCTCCTCAATCCGGCGGGGCCGCTACCATAGATAAAAGTTTAAAACCTTGTGGTGTGGCAAAGCTTGCAAAACTTCGATCACCATATTCAACATGATATAAGTTAATCTCGAACATGTATCACAGGTACAGAAGTTTCGTTTAAGGTCTAACTTTGATCTAGCTCCAGGACTACCTATGAATGATAACGACATTTCTTCAAGTATACTTTAACTCAATAGTAGAGCATTGGCGTAGCATTCGGAAGGTCGTGGGTTCAATCCCAGCTGACGACCATCCTGACAGGTTTTTCCAGAATTTTCCTCAGTCACACCAGGAAAATGCCGCGATGGTACCTTCAACATAGGTCTTGGATATTTCTGCGTCCTCCTCTCCTATGCCGGCCTGAGTCTTGCATGGCTACAGGCCATAAATAAATTCCAAATATACTTATTTCTTGTTTGTACTAATGAATTCACTATTGAAAATATGACTAGCACTTTTGTAACTCCATGTGCACCATACTTCAATACACACAAACATATAAATATGAACAAGAAATCACCTTACGTAACGTAATCTAAAGAGGTCTTCTAATTTCCACTCAAGCTGGCGAAGTAAACACGTATTTGGAAAACTTAGACAAGTTAATAGTAGGGATATGATAGAACTTCTTGGCAATGTTCCAGAGGGCTAAGTAAAACAAACAACAATTGCACTGGAACAATGTTACAAAACAAGTATGTGTGTAAATTCAAACCTCTTGGGCATAATTGAGTGAAAATTCCCTCTTGCACTCTCTGACATTTCAAACAAATAGAAAGGAAGAACCACTTTCAAGGAGTAGTTAACAATAGCAATAGTTGCGATGGCGAGGCTAGTGGTAATAGACTATATCTCAGATTTAAACTCTTGGGTAGAGTAAATCCACAAACATTCTGCACATTGAGGAAGACTCTAGTGAAACCAATAAATTAGAGCAACGCCAAGGCGATGCTGTTTCCGACAGATAAATATAAGGAAACTAAGACATAGAGCGGAGTTAGTTTATGAATTCGTGTTTGCTTGGAGCCTAAGATAACACCCGCTGAATGCAAGCTACGATAATGTCGCAAACAGAATATATTCAGCCATTAGGCGCAGTAAGTAGGCAATATCAAGCTAATATAGGACATAATAAAAATAGAATTAAGAAATGTTTACAACGAAGTCTTTTTTATATATAGAAACCAACGGACTGTATCTCAGAATCTTCCGATTAGAAGGCAAAGTTGAGCTGAATCACTACGCTTGCGCTTGGTTGAGATGAAAGTCGTTCAGAGGGCTTAAAGAAATAGGTCCGGAAAATATAAATGTCCTTTTTCATTGTTTTTTTTCGAGGATCCCCCAATTTTTGGGTACTCTTTTAATTTTGTTCATCTGTAAAAAAGATTCTGCCAGAATCTTCATGGGGAGTATAATTCTACACATTCTCGAGCATACCTCCCAACTTAAAATTTTCAACTACAGTTAATATCGGTAGAAATCTGGCAAAACTCATTTTAAACCCTGGTAACCCCCTCCCTAATTTTGACCCTGCAGTCTCCACAAAATAGAAATCCTGACCTGTAAAACAGGCTAGTGTCTCAAACAAGACAGGTAGCGAGAAACTTGTTTCAGATTTGAGTTCATCGGCCTTGAATTGTCTGGCAGTTTTTAATCTAGCAGGTCGTTTTCAATTTATTAACTTTCTCCATATTTTAATTTGAATTTTTTGAAATTTTTATGGCCTTTGGTATCTAAGGCTTAGGCCGGGATAAGGGAGGGGGAAAAGATTTGGGAAGGTGTCGGCCAGGGCCTGTTGAAGACGCCATCCCGGTATTTGCCTGGTGTGACTGAGGAGGAAAACCCTCAGTCAGGATAGTCGGCCACTGGGATCGAACCCATGACCTACCGAATGCTACGCATACACGCTACTACTGAGCTACGGCGGCTCGGTTCCATTTTTTAAGAATTCATTCTAGCGCTTTAAATGTCACCAGGTTTAGAAACATACTTTAAATTTCAGTTTAGTGACCTCGACTTATTGGTCCGTTTCTTTTTTTTTACTTTGGCGACTTTAAACAGTGGCAAATCCTTATCATGTTGTTAGCTTCCTCCAGTTCCAAGAATTTACTTACTCTAACCCTTCAATGAAAGCAGACAGAGAGATAAATTCATTTTCATTTTGAGTTCAACAATCTAGATCTTTATTTATCTAACCACTTTTTAAATCTGGTGAGATTTCAAATTTAAATCCTTTTAAACAGAATTAGCTTGTCTCATTTCAAGCTGTATACCTTTTCTTGTGGCGTTTATGTTACACAAGCACCTGCTGGAAATAGGGCATATGATACTGAGTTTTTTTTGGCTACTTCAATTTCAGTTCCACTAACAATATTTTCTCATGCAAGGTGCGTCTTGTCGTTACAACATTTGTTTTACGGTATTTGTGTAGTATACACACTTATAAATATTGAATCCATTCAATCATTTGCCCGAATGACAAACGTAGAACGTTGTCTCTATTAGAAACACTATGATTCATTTTTGAACTTTAGAAGTAGGTCAGGAATGGGAAGAATAAAGTTAAAAAGAATCCTAAAAAGCTTTTAAAATCAGCACCCTAAACTTATATCATGGCTTTCCTTTTCTTTTAGAATGATAGTTTCCGTTAAGAGGAAACTTAAAACTAATTTGAATTCATTAACCTTTGATTTAGCGTGCTATGATAAGGTCAGCCGGGTTAATATATTTCCACCTCATGAACACTATGTTAATAGCTATCCAGAGAGTATTGATCCTTGTTATTATGTTTATGAATATTACATTCGTACTCTTGGGTGAGGAAATTGGTAGGTATCTTGGACAGTTGACCTTTCAAGTTGGGTTTAAACTATGGTGCCAATATTACATAGATGTTTTTATATTCTACTGCAAGAAATGAAAAAAAGTACTGTTCCGATGTTTGGAAATATCCAGCAAATGAATAGTTTGTTATTAAAATGACGACAGTTGGACAGTTTGAGATGCATCCTTCTTTAACGTAGCCATCAGCAGTTGTTCATGAATATGATTCTGATACTATTTTCCTAATTTTATTAATATACCTTTAAAGATTTCACCTCTTATCGGTACCGTATGCTGTGAACTCAAGGTCTGAAAACATTGTGCTAATATTTAAATATATTTATGGCCTTTTTAATCTTTGGGTCAGGA
Organism: Lepisma saccharinum; assembly: GCA_022664845.1. Lineage (NCBI taxonomy): Eukaryota > Metazoa > Arthropoda > Insecta > Zygentoma > Lepismatidae > Lepisma > Lepisma saccharinum. The sequence continues at coordinate 245,063 of JAGDQP010000010.1, forward strand.
AGGGATAGAGTATAGGATGGGGAAGGTATCGGCTAGGTTTGTACTTAAGGTGTCATCCCGGCATTTGCCTGGTGAATCAGAGAAATCTTGGGTAACCTCAGTCAGAGTAGTCGGCCGTGGGGTTCCACAATCCACGTGACTATGGGAGCTATTTTAAAGGCCACAACAGGATTCCAACAGAAATTCAAGAAACTGCTGAAGAAATTACTTAGTTGCTGATTCATGCACAAAAAACTTCACCTTAATATCTTTTTACGCTATAACTTTAATAAGTCTACTGAAACTGGGTTGACAGCCTATGTTCCTAAATTTTCTTCCACACTTTGATAGATAGAAAATGGCCGATGAAAAAATATAAGTTGAAAAAAATATTGACGAAACTGGCAACTCGGAAAGTTAGGAAGTAATCTAAAACAACACATGAAACGCTCACTTTAAATCTGCATTGTATTTTGGTTCAATATCTCCAGAATTTGCAACTTTATGACTGAAAATTTTCTCATCGTCAATTTTCTGTGAATCTGAGTACACGTGCCCTGAAATATAGGGAATACTAGTTGTACACTAGATCATACACATGTATACACTAACTGCAAAGCGACATTTTGCTTCTTTGAATCCGGAATGGCGGAATGCAACACATGTCCTGAAAGAGACAGTCCTAATTAAGATGCATATGGACTCCCAGCGTCAGTCAGCAATGGGTTCGGGAGTTGTAAAGTTAACCTGTAAAGTTAACATAGGAATCCATAGCAAATACCACGTCTAAGCATTTCCTTGACGTCTCTTTCTGCTAACCTGAATATAGGCAATAACTGGAATAGAGCAGAAGATATTTCCGGACTAACTACTTTGATATCGTCCAATGATAATTCAAAAATCAAGGCTTTATCAAGTAACAAGGCACGTATATGGATACAAGATTTCCTCGAAAAGAACTTGAGGTTGAATAATTGGTCTACTGGAAAATACTGTGAGAGAGGTTTATTTGTCCTTTAAATGTAATATTTACAAATTGGTAAAACATCATTGCCCCACATTTAGACTACAATAAAAAATCTGTAGTAATGTAAGTAAATCTTGAACGACAAAATCATTTAAAACCAAAGAACAAGTGAATTTAATTCCGAAAATATTATGTTGTAAAGATAAAACTGTCATAACTAAAATACTAGCCATCATTTGATAGATTTACAAAAACGTTCTTTGATATAAATACTCCCTGGGTACCGGATCAAGGAATATGTGCAAATGCTAAATTGAATCTTATTTAGTCTTGTTTATGTTTGAATGCTATCTTCCACTTGCCTCTCTTGCTTTATATATTGTATGGTTTCTATGTAGTATATATTACATAAGGTTAGCAGAAAGAGAGGTCAAGGAAATGCCTAGACATGGTATGTCGTATGGATTCCTATGTTAACTTTACAGGCCCATAACTCCCGAACCCATTGCTGACTGACGCTGGGAATCCATACGCAGCTTAATTAGGACTGGCTCTTTCAAGATATATGTCGCATTTTGCCATTACGGATTCAAAGGAACGAAGTGTTACTTGTCAGCATTGTAACACGTGCATCTGAAATGAAATACATATACCGGTATATCTACATGGTCAAATTCCAGTCCAAGATAGATCTAATCCCGCTTAAACTAACCTAATTTTGACTTTAAAATGTAACAATTCAGTCATAATTGAAACAGTGTTAACAAACAGGAAATATTGTGAATTTAACTTTGAATGTAAAAAAAAATGTCAGACATGAATGTCGCTCTGGTTTCTGGACAACCATATAGCTAGAATTAGACATTTTCTGCTTTCTACTTTCAAATGTATATAAAACTTTTTATGTGAAAAGTGGTAAACTGAAGAGCAGTTACAAGTTGAACGCTTCCTTTCAAATTTTCAAATTTCCTCAATACTGGTCGACACTATTGAGAGAATTGTTGTTTAACTAATTTTACGCTGGAGTTTTGTTTATTATTAACGTTAATCTGTTAAAAATTATGCTAAACTCATTGCTACAAGAATGGTACAATGCCTTGTTTGTTTAGCCTTTGGACACCAACAGTAGCAATGGAGGTTTGCTGCCATGATTTCTCAGTCGGTTTGTATCATATAAGTGAATGAATATACGTGGAATAGGAATATATTAACGTTAAATATAAATGAGGAATGTATAATCGTAAAGGTCTGTACTATGAATGTACAGGACTATTTTGTGTCCACCAAATATGCTTAGACCAGAAGAGCAGCCTTATATTGTCTACTATGTAAGAGTAACATGAACTTCAATCATTGTTGTTGTTTTAATACAATTCTTTAACTTATTTTAAGAGTATATGTTTTAGCTACATTTATTCTTTGGATGAGCGATGAGGTTTCAATTTTTACCGTGTACAGATTATCAAAAGTGTAATATAATATATGATTAGATTTATTGAAAATTTTTACGTAACCAATAACGAAAATAAGCTAACTACAGTAGAAGCGTTCAATAGAAGAACGGAAAAGCGCCAGGGCTTGCACGTAGGGTGGGGCGAAAAATAAAAAGTTTTTTACATGGATTTCTAATACCTGCCAAAAGTTGTCTTTTGTGATAGTTAGTTAATGTGCATAATTTGACTAATATCGGTTAATATCTTGAGGGTGCGCTGGTGTCGCTAAGTTTTGTTATCATTTGTCACCTTAATTTCATGACTATTTTATGGAAATTAATGCCTGTAACCAATTATATTGCCTGCAATTTACTGTTAGGAGAATTTTTTGTATTAACAACATATTAAATATTTCCCTCACAAACTTTGCGCGATATCTGTTAGCATTTTGAGGAGGGCGCCCTATTTTTTGTTGTGAAAATGCGCAAAATGTGCGAAATATGAGGAGGCGCTGAAATAAAGTCCTTAGCATCATGTTAATTTCAATTGTTTTGAGAAAGTCATGGCCGACTGAATCGACCAGGCGGTGATTTATTTTCTTTTATTTGAAAATTCCCGATAGATGACAGGCACACATATTCACTCCAAACCGTTTAGCTTGTTTCGTTACAGTATAGAAAATAATGATTTGGTTCTGTGTGATTTATGAAGGAAAATGTCTGTCATATTACTTGTAGCATAGGAAGAGAAAATCTAGAAACCTTACCTGTGATTAAGGTGATTGATACAACTTCTCACTGTTGCCTGTCAAGAAATTAAAGTTAAGGAGGCAAAGGGATTTCAGACAACCTTGTACTTAGAGAGAGCGTTGTTCGCGACAAATTTGTGCAAAATCGAATGTTTTACAGTGAGTGAGTGGTTTTAGTTGATCAATGATCAAGGCAGTATTTCGGACATAATGAGCAATGGAAACATGAAGGAGGAAAATTCCCTCGTTGGACTGAGTGTAAAAACAAGGAAAGAACTAAATGATCCCATTTTTGGAGCCCCCAAAACCTTATCTGATTCGGTGTCACCAACTTACGAAGACGTGTTTAAATACAATTTGTTCATTTTGCATGAAAAGAAACCATTTGATACTTGCAAAGAGCCTACCGTGGCTGACATTTCAGAAGTTGTAGCTACGAGGTTGGAAGAAATATGGCACCGATCCTCTATTCCTATAGTTTCTCACACGAATTCTTCAGCTGATTCGAAATTATCATGACAAGTATCAAAATCTAAAGAAAACTACTAACAAGAAAGGTGCTAAATCCGATGCATTTAATGATAAGGTAAAGTTCTTTTGTGCCAAAGCTCGTCAACAACTTTTCGATATCGCTTGTTGTAAATGTGATTTCAGTGCATGTAATTGTGATAAGTCTCGTAATGTCCCTGTCAAGTTTTCCTTTTAGATCAACGTGGAGAACGGAAAACGTATATTGGAAACGTTGATATTCGAACCACAAGGAAACTGAAATGGAAAGAAGAACGAAAAGCAAAGGAAGAATTAAGGACGAAGAGGAAGATCAAAATTAATGGCAATGAAGACACAGAGGAAACAGATATCGATAGCGAATCGTTGATGGAAGGCACTGTCGAAACTGATCCAGAATTTACTTGTACTACTGTGAAACCAACCACTTGGCAAGCAAGGGCCAATCTAAATAACTTGTCAAAGACGTGTGATCGCTATGGTGTGTCCAACAGAGCAGCGGCTGCCTTAGCATCTGCAGTATTGGAAGATGTCGGCGTAATTTCTCCTGGAAGAACATCAGATATCGTCGATCCAAGCAAAGTGAAACGGGAACGTAACAAAGCGAGAAAACGACTGCAACTTCAGGAACACCAAGATCTAAAATGTAAAGCTATACGAGGCTTGTGTTTTGATGGACGGAAGGATAGCACATTGTTCCTGGAACAATCGATGACTGGCAGTTATCATCGGAAAACAAGAGATGAAGAGCACGTTTCACTGGTTATGTTACCTGATAATGCATATTTAGGACATATTTCTCCAAAACGTTCGACCTCGCAAGGAATTGCAAACAGCATACTTGAATTCTTTGCTGTAAATACAATCGATGCAAGTGAGTTATGCGCTATCGGGTGTGACGGTACTGCAGTAAATACAGGAAGCAGAGGTGGCGTAATTTTGCGCCTTGAAAAGGTAATCAATAGACCATTGCAGTGGTTAATATGCCAACTTCATGGCAACGAATTGCCACTTCGCCATTTAATGGAGTACCTAGATGGACCAACATCTGGTCCTGGAGGATTCAGCGGCCCTATTGGCAAACGTTTAACAGGTTGTGAGTTACTACCAGTAGTGAATTATGTTGCTATTGATTATAGTCTCCAGAACATGCCAGCTATCGACCGAGATAGTTTAAGTACTGACCAAAACTATTTGCTTCAAATATTTGAGGCCGTTGTTAGCGGCGACTGCCCAATACGCCTTTCTGAAAGAGCACCTGGTGCATTGAATCTTTCTAGATGGCTCACAACAGCTAATCGAATCTTGCGCTACATTGGCACAGAATATCTATCAGAAAAATTAAAAACGCTTGCTTCGTTCATTATTAAAGTTTATGTACCTAGCTGGTTTTTAATTAAGTGCAACCCATCATGCAAGGATGGTGCAAGGAACCTGTGGAAAACCATTCAGTTGTCGCGTTTCCTAACGGACGACCTGTTACGTGTCATCGATCCTGTAATTCAGAGAAACGCGTATTTTGCGCATCCGGAAAATATTTTGCTGGGAACGTTGGGTGACGATCGTAAGCATATACGGCAGCTAGCTGCTCGCAGAATATTGCGTGCTCGAGACACCAGTTCCGTTCGTGGCAATGAGATTCGTTCTTTTACTATACCTCGTCTTAACTTATCTGCTCCCGACTACGTGGACCTGATCAACTGGCACTATGAAGATGTTGTCTTAACGGAGCCACCTATAACAATGACATTTTCTGAGGAGATAGTACAAGACATTGTGAAAACTGGAGATGTGCCAGATTTGCTTCGGGAAATGTTTCCGTGTCATACGCAATCCGTGGAGCGCTGCGTTAAGCTTGTGACGGAGGCATCATTGGCTGTGTGTGGACCAGAAGCAAGGGATGGTTTCATCCGCGCACGTCTAAAAGCACGCAGAACACTATCCTCCTTTGAAACGAAGAAGGATTACAAACCATCTGCATAAGAGATCCAACTCGGGTATTTTAAGTTTCTGTAATATTTAAATCTTGTACGTGCACAAAACTGCACATATGTGAGTATAACATCAGAACTTTTATGTAAATAATTAAATATTTGTGTAATATCATTTCTTTTATGTAAAGTCTTTGCAGTTTAACATTTTTAATGTTAGATTTTCTGCAGATTCAGATTTACTCATATAAAGCTTTCAGTTGAAATAAAACCCTTTTGAATTTCGGGATTTTTTGCCCTTTTTTACAAAAAAAAAAATAGGGCGCCCTCCTCAAAATGCTAACAGATATCGCCCAAAATTTGCGAGGGAAATACTTAATATGTTGTTAATAGAAAAATGTATCCTAACAGTAAATTGCATGCAATAATTGGTTACAGGCATTAATTTCCATAAAATAGCCATGAAATTAAGGTGAGAAATGATAACAAAACTTAGCGACACCAGCGCACCCTCAAGATATTAACCGATATTAGTCAAATTTTGCACATTAACTAACTATCACAAAAGACAACTTTTGGCAGGTATTAGAAGTCCATGTAAAAAACTTTTTATTTTTCGCCCCACCCTAGCTTGCAGTGCAGCAACTATTTAACTCCTATCATTTGGTATAGTGAACAGGAGTTGACATTAGAGTGGTTCCTGAGCAAAAACCGTATTTCACTAAATCATTTTAGGTTTCTACAATCTCGACACAGTTTCTTCCCCCATATTAGATTGTTTTAGTATCACAAATAAGGAAAGGAAATAGGGTATACGTAGCCTAACCTGTCCAAGAAATTCAAGGTTATGAATGATACTTAAGATCTTTTCATTTTAAGGAACCTTTCTTGTGTTCAAAAGGATTCTCTCTAACAAGTTCATTCAAGGTGACAAAATATCGTATATATGAATATGGTTCGACTCACAACAGCGAAGTAGGCTTTAGTCTCAATTAATTAAGTCTGGTAACTTTAGCGTTTTATTTGCAACATCCTGATGTTAATGAACTAACACTTCCTAATGGAAGATTTTACAAAAGTCCATCAAAATTTACAGATTACACTTAAATTCACCAACCGAGTATCATCGAAATGAATTTTATTTACCGTGATATTATTTTCGTACAAGACAAAAATAGCATTCAAACATGAGAATATACTTTCAGATTTACAAAAAATGTCCGACGAAAATTTTTGTAAGTGCATAAAGTTCTAGAATTTGGCGACACTGAAGGATATTAAATAGCAATGCAAACAAATTAAAATGTTCACTCCATTGAATGTTGTTTCACTATTGAAATTATATAATAAGTTTAAAAGCGGCCATTTTCTATGAATCTGAGTATACAGATTCATATTGAAAAGCAATTTACGATAATGACCCATCATGATTAATTCATGATAGTCATTCCTTTCAAGAACCATCTTTCCTTGTCTGGGAATTTTTAAAAGAAAATTTACGTCACGCTGGAGGATCAAACTCAAAGCAAATAAACAGGGTAGAATTTGGAGTTTGTTTCTCAAATTTGGTGGTTTTACAATAACGGGGGCGCTTTCAAATTCAAATGAAACCTGAAATGACTTCAAACATGATGCTCCTGCATGAATCGAAAATTTACTTACGCTAGTTTTGTACACATTTCTTTTCAGTATAGACAAAACTAATTAACAGCCTTAAATGCAGAACAGCCCAAGCAAAAACTTTTCCCAGAATACCGTTTTGGAACAGCGTGATTATTATAGGATGTGATGCATACCTGTGGTAAAAATCTCTTTCGATCGAATTAATACGTCAAAATCGTTTTTGTGCAGTTCTTTGTACCTTATGAGTCGCTGGAACGTTTCTCAACGTAAGACTTTTTGTGCGTAGGTGAGTTTGCGTTTAAAGCCGTTAATGTTTGGGTGCTTCCACACTTTGAAAAGGATCCAAGTTCGCTAACTCGAAGAACTCTTAATAAATATTTTTAGATCGTAACACGTATCTAAGCATAAATAGTCGTAACAAATATCCATTCGGTCACTTGCTTCAAAAGAGATCTGAAGAGGTGGTGCGAGTTCCAAATACTGCTCACGGCAATCATTCTGATGTTTACCCTCAGTTCCAACACGAAATTACCGGAATGGTACCTAGAATATAAATTCTGGCCGCGACTTCCTATTTCTTTTCCCACGACAAAAGCAAGGAATTGCGCGTGACGGCAAGAAGTCTTAAACGGCAGTACGGGCAAGGAATAGAACGTTTAAAAAATCAGAGGTGAGCACTTAATTACTTACTTATCCGCCCTTGTCCCCACTAGGAGTTAGGTCTCAGAATGGAAGCTGACCCTTGCTCAGATTCGCTCACACCATGCCGACGGAAACTTGACCTCATTCACCATCACGACGAAAACTTGCCCTTGCCTTCACTCACCCGCGCTCACCATCACGCTTTCCTTCGAGGCGATACTCCTAAACCAATATAGGTAACACAAAAATAAGACCGGAACAAACAGCTGTGACTACAGTCGAAAAGTGGTTAAATTAGAAAATAATCATCGAAATCTTCCTTTCTTCTTTTGGTGGTCACGTTGAAATGTTACATTTATAGTTGGTTTCTTAAAAGAAATGTACGGTGGATCGTTGTTCAGGTGAATGTGTGTGCTGTGTGACGCAACGCAACTAAATTATTGTGATGACCTAGAAACCTTCACATTACCTTGCTCCAGTCTCTCAAGAAGTGGAAGACGGTTCTTTTGTTTGCACGGCGTGTTTCACGAAGCACGCGATGAAGAGAGCGAAAGGCTGTTATATAAAGGGAACAGAGTAAACATTAGCTTATGCTTGAACTACTGTTTGCTGAAGAATATATTGAGAAAGTCCGATACTTTATGAGGGAAAATAAGTGAAATCTTAGCTCCCTTGTGGGTCCCTTAGCTCCCTGCGGTTGGGTCTCTAGTAACAAGACCCAGCCGTTGGCATGGAATTTGAGTTAAGAGTTAGATGAATAAGTGATTTCATGAAACAAGCAGAATTTTAAGACACAAAACGTGCTTCTTTGTATTGCCCCCCTCCACACACACTACCATACACAAAATGCATAAATAGATCTAAATGTAAGGTGTTTTTCCGGTTTATGGATTTATGACTATTGCATGTGGGGGTCTTTTATGTTTATGTTGTCATAGGATCATAGTTCCTGTACAAGTGGAATTTGTGGGTTAGCCGTTGTTAAATAGAACATTTTATGAGGTCTGTGATGTGTTCTTTGATGAGCGGTATGCCTATCTGTTGCTGTAGTGGGGGCCAGTCTCGAGTATCGTGGGCACTTCGTGATTATTTTCAGTACCATATTCTGTAAAATTTGCAGATTGTTGATATGTGATCGGGGAGCATGTCCCCATGTTGGAGAAAAACTCGTCGAGGAAGCTGATCAGAAATTTCGTCAGTGTAATAGCGCCTTTTACGGGAAACAATTTTATGGAAAAGAAAAACGAAGTTTGCATACTTCAGTTGCACGATAAACGCCTGATATACCTGCAACCAACTCTACTTTGAGCAACATACGGTTACATATTGCACAGGGGCTCTTGGCATCAGGATCGGGGTTTATAAACAAATTACAATAAAGAATGGGAAAAATTACTGGGTTAAGATCATTTTACAGGTCATGTCCTCTTTTTATCAGTCAAGAATGAAACATGCACATTACAAGAATGTTTATATCGGAAATTATTCGTAAAACTGATAAATAATTATTTAGATAATGAATAATCAAATAATTATTCGATGAACGAATTAAGGAAACAATGAAGTTTCACCCAAAGACATTCACCATGATTCGTTAATCAAAATGATTATTACCGTTTCTGTTGATTGGAAGCATTGACTACAAGTGTTACATGAAAGTGAGCGAAACACAGAAATTACTTTTAATTAGTATTTTTCAACATTCACATCGCTAGAAAATTACAACAGTAATATCCTTCTATAAATATGTTTACAATAGTTAAAATGAGTAATGGTTACGAGTTATTTCAGAGAAGAACCTATTTTCTTGTAACGCTACCGAACTTGTTTAGTTATAGAACTAAGCAAATATTTGACGGATGGAGACCAGTAACCTTTAAGCCACTCCTCTCGTACCATAAGCTACTCAATAAGCAATGAGTGTGTAAGGAGAGAGATGGGAAAAGCTAATCATTCTGTAGAAAGACTCGGATTTCGAAGACAATAACTAGCATCTAAAGTATTCAAAAGATTCAGCAGAAAATGGCTTTGTTGAAAGTGTTTTCACCGGAGACAAAGAGAGAAAAGAGACAGACACACCCACCCACACACACACACACACACACAGAGAGAGGTTCCAGCCTCCATAACATTTTATCAAATATTTAGAAAGCTATCAGAGTCATGTTTGAAAAGAAAAGTAGATCGCAGTGTTTCTATGAAATATTTTCCACACGCATTATCTACATCATGAATTTATCACCCTCGTTCTGTTTCGAGCTTCTCAGCGATCCGAAACGGATAAATTCAAACTTCTTCTGGAGAGAAAGAAACTTACCAGTTACTGTTTAAAAGAAATTGAACGTAGGTTTTGGTATTTGAGAGCGATAGAAAAGACAAACCTTTCATGGAAGCGAAATATACCGTATGTTTACAACGGCATCTGCAAATAATCTGTCTATATGGCTCTGATGAGGAATGAAAGTTTAATCTCAGCCTAATTACTTGGCTTTTGATCTTTTTGTACTGTAGTTTTGAGTGGAGGAAATAGCCTCTCGTCGAGCTGTGTAGCTTTAGTAAACCTTTTCGTCGAACCTACAGCGCAAATAAAGGGATAAGTGAATATGTCTTTTGTGAAATTGGACCAAATATTAGCTATCGTGTGTTGGTTGTAGTGCTTTAGAGAAGTGAATCGATCATATTTACAAATTCAAACGTTTTATGTAGTTCAGATCATTTTAAGGACTTACATTAATATAATAGTTTTGCTTAATATCTTTCCGAATTAATGTTTATTGAAGTCAACTCTCAAGATCTGCCTTTTGCAATGGAGAATTAGCTACTTCAGCTTCTGTGTTATCTCAGAGGGGAACACAGTAAAGAACACACAAACAATGATCATACATGAATGCCGATGAATGAGAAGATTTCTAACAATTACTATGATGTTTCTTCAAACATTAACAAACAACAAACAAATATCATTTTTTTTATTCTTTTCATATTTTTTTTAAAAATCAGTGTCGTTTTATAGTGTAATATAAATATGTATTATACTATAATACACACATTTTATAGTGTAATATAAATATGTATTATACTATAATACACACTACACACATTTATATGTGTAGACACATATAAATGTGTCTACACAAGTACCCAGTGAATTAACTCCCCCAAAAAGTGAGATAATCCCTGGAATGAAGGGGGGGAGTGTAATGGGATATGGATAAATAGGTCAGTGTGTTAAGCACAGAAGTAAACAAACAATAAATGTTACATAAAGCTAACTAAGCATCCATAGGAAGCAAACAACAACAACTTCCAAGCGGCTAGTGTTGAAAGTACTGAAGATACGCCCACAAATAGGAATATAAAAAGGCCAGTCAATCACCTTTGAAGTTATCACTTCTTCGCTCCAAAAAGTGGTCACCTCTACCTGGCTTGAACTGGAGTCAGGACTCTCACCTTACCCCCAGCTTAGGTTGGTATACCTTTACCTGCTAACTCGAACTGGAGTTAGTATCCTTTCTAGGAACGATCTCCTTTCCTAAATCTAAGTTAAATATCATTGCAAAAGGTAATCCACTAAATTATTAATTACAAAGCCCATGTTCGGGACGCTCAGATTGTTATCTGTATAACACATTGTATAATATATAGTATATTGGAACTTTATAATAAACTGGTGTCGGTAAAAACGTATATAAGCATTTGTTCTATTTATTCACTAAATAACCATTCTATTAAACGATCTTCGGTCATAAGGTCTCTACCATAAATATTATATCGTATATTGTAAAGACAGTGCTACCACGTCGTATACGATCCTATCGCTACATTACAAAGTAACAACAACAAGTAAAAAATCATTACGCTATGTAATTCGCTTTGCCCTCGCTTTTGACATGATTGGCGTACTCTTTTAAAGAAGAGCAACATTACAGGTAATAGAAAAGTTACACAACAAACTAATAGTTTTCTGACTAATATGTTTTTGTGAATGTATTTAGTATTTTGTATTTGATGCCCTTGGTATCGGTACCTATTCCGATTTTACCGCTTGCTGGCTACGTTGGCATCCACGGCTAACAAACAGCTGTCGACAGTAGTTCTCTATCCCACAACCCTCTCTTATTGGTAACCTGTCTCATCTAGCATATTCAAGGTGAAAATCTGATGAAACCTGCAGGTCGTGTCACTACCATAAGTGGTAAGCCAAATCGAGCTTATTTATGCTCTTTAGGCAACTTTGTCTCACGCCGGTTTAGGGCAGGGGGAAAATGTGGAAAGAAAGTGTCAGGGTTTAGGTTGAATGTATCATTCCGACATTAGTCTGGTGACTGAGGAAACAGCTTTAAGAAGACGTTTACCTCGTAGAACTGAAGAAAGCTCGAGAACAAAACTTTCAGATATGTTAAAATGAACAGGTTAGAATTAGAGTTCCAAATAGTTGATTTGAAGTTGGGTTGTTCCACGATAAATCAGCCAACACTGGTTGCATCACTATTTACAAAAAAGCGATTTGTTGTACACGAGTTCCTACACGCCTAAGAATATCAGAACCACTTAAAAAATGTTACGCCCTTATTTTCTTCCGGGGTGACTGTTTCCTACATGGTGAATGGCTTTTCTGCTCCCTTAGCCACGTACGGAAACCTGGATATGTAAAAAACCGAAAGAGCTAAATAGCTGAATCGAAAACCTTTGTGTAGCTCTTAAAGCGTAGTGTAATAATTTGGAGGCACCTTTTCCCCAAATAAATTCCTTTATTCTAAAAATTATGCTAGAAATGAGTAACAAAACGTAAAATAATGGTCTTGAAAACCAATTTCTTTGTGTGACTAGGCTGCAATTTTCTTTAACGTTGAGACCTAGTAATAGTATGTCTTTATACAAAGAGGCTTGGAATCAAAGCCCATCTCTTTTACGGGGGTTCAAAACGGCCCTTCGCTGAAAAGTGCCGAATCTAAGACGGATTCTCATGAAAAATCCCAAAATTTGGTGCCAATAAAGCCTAGTATGTGCCCAAATCACAGCAACCAAGTAGTTTGGTCAGTGAAAGTGAATTTTCTCCGTTATAGCATGCAAACGCGAATTCGGTATCTTCATAAATGTCACAATCTTTTTCAGTGAATAAGTTGATTATAATACTGAAACTTTTTGTAATGTTTTGATCTACCAACAGGATGTCTGCATGCAAAAAACCATGGCGTTGAATCAGACCTCTTTTTCTATGGGGGTTCAAACACGACCCTTCGTCGAAAAATGTCCGATTTCGAGCTTAATTATCTCAGATGAGATCTCATTAGGTTTCTTTGACACCAAATTTCAGAGTTTGTTTTCACGTGGCTTCATCGGAGATATTTAAGACCGAAATTTGATATTTTTGACGAAGGACCATGTTTGAACCCCGTAGAAAAGCAAGGGTGCGACTCATCGCCATGAGTTCTAGCATGGATACACTCTGTTGCTAGGTATAAATGTTACAAAAAATTGCAGCGGCCTCCAATATATTCAACTCTTTTACAGAAGGAAACTCGTTTGAAAATTCTATTTTATACAGTTCGTTACTCAGTTGTTAGCCTAATCTTTAGAATAAATAAATTCATTTGGAGAGAATGTGCCTCCGAAACTTCAGGAGCTACACAACGGTTTTCGATTCTTCTCTCTAGCTTTGCTGTTGTTTTTTAGATTGTTTCCGTATATATCTACGGAAGCAAAACAAAACACCATTCGCCATGTTGGAAATATGGTAACTTCAAGAGAAATAAGCACAAAACATTTTTTTAAAAGTGATTCTGGTATCCTCAGACAAGTAGGAACCCAGGTACGAATATTTTTCTAAAATGGTGATGCAACCAACTTTTCTAAAATTGGATGATTTGTCATGGATTGACCCAGTTAATATCATTCCTCATAACTACCACAACTGGAAAATGCAAATTCTATGAAACTAGACAGAACATCCATGAAGTTCGTATCTACGAGGGAAATTCCAAAGGCACAGATATAAGGATCAGAGAAAGAAATTTATAAATATGATCGTTACGTAGATATTTGCAGTACTACATGGCTTAAGACTACATGGTTTTCACACAGCCCTTTGTGTTTCGATTCAATCCTTCAATCTACGTAAAGTATTTGCATACCGATGTCATAAGAGCTCCGCCACTCGTGAGTCTGGTCGTAAAACTCTCCCGATCTTCTCATTATTTTTAAACTCATCGTAACAATCAAACCTATTTCCGATCTGCCCTTCTTTGCTTTCTGTGCTTCCTTTCAACATACCTTCAATGGCAATATTCTTCATCACATATCTCAGCAAAATCACTGTCCTATCAGTTTGAACAATTAAGGACGATGTTCCATATGTTGCTCATCAGAATATTTACACAACTGAAATTAATCTATTTTTGAGCATTTGGGGATTGATGGTATCTGCATTAGGCCATACACATTCAGTTTTCATGATTTTGATTTCAAGTGATTGAAGTATATTGTGATAAAGTCTGAGGCAAAGATGGTTTCCACTATTTACGCCACTATACCTGGTATTGTCATTTGACGTGACCTTAGAAAATCATCAACTGAACTTGACGTTATTAGTTTCCTCCCAGTAGAGTCGCAAAACTGCTACATGTTCCTCTACGTTTATCATGAATGCTTAAGAACAGAAAGTGAGGTGTATGCGCGAACAAACGTCTACACTGTAAAAAGTGGAAACACGAAATGGATTGAAGTCACTCCGCTTTATGGAGAAATAAAAGTCGAAAATTAGCGTTTTGTTGTATTTACTCTTCAATGTGGATATAGCGTCAGCCCTTTAGTAAAAAGATTGGTAACGTTAACTCAATTTTAAAGTTTAAAATTTTCTTTGTAATAAGTTAACGTTAACTGAAAATGGGTTGAAACTGTCCAAAATGTTTTGTCGGTGAACGTTCAACTCATTTTACGGTTAAAATTAGGTAATTTTCTGATCAAAGTGTAAGTTAAACTGGCAATTTTGAGGTTACCTACTTTTGTGGATGAAGTTTAAGTCTTGGTTGGATATTCTATAATCCAATAATAGGAGTAACGTTACTTGCTTGTCACTAAACGATCCGCCATTTTGAGTGCTTATATTGCTTTTGCACTGTGAACAGTTAACGACTAGGATTACATTAGCGGAAATAGGAATTAAGTTGGGAATAAATATTTACACTGTAGCAAACGCATCTCATCAATTTTTATTTCACGAGACATTCATCGTAGTAAAATCAACATGTTAATTTACCCTCCTTCGAAGTGAAATCCTAGCAATAAATGTCACTTGGAAATCTATAAGCACCAACTGTCTTCGTAGCTAAGTCGCGAGAGCATCTGACCATTGTGCTAGTAGACCCTAGATCGAAACCCGACCACCTCATCTTTTTTTTTAATCTTAAAGGAATATTACCTTTTCTACTTTCAAAAAATGCTCTGCTTGAATACGTTGGAAAAGTCGTGTATATATATATATATATATATATTCATTTTGAAATTTTACAGAAAGTAAAACGTTCAACCGAAAACTAGCTGCATGTAGGTTAATCCAGAATCTGGAGGCAGCTGAGCTGCCTCCATTTTTTGGATGGAAGTTGTATCTCCTATTTTTACAGTGTATGTGAATTTTTTTTGTAAGTAGAGTTATTTACAAAACAAAGATCTCTTGTGTGTCCTTGGTATGTACTTGCACTTAGTTTGAGCATACTGAAACAAATGGCCTTAGTATTTAGAAATGTTTGGAAATACACTACAAAAAAAACGTGGAACAAAATTCTATGTTACATGCTCTTCCCTTGAGTGAGCACACACTTAAGCCGTGTGTTGGATTTATGAACAAAAGACTATGTTTTATCATACAGCGCCGTCCCGCTCAGCGAAGAAGATTCAACTTCTTTGTGGTTTTTCTCAATACACTCAAAATGTAACAGACGTCTGCTCGCGCATACGCCTCAAGTATCATTTGGCTAAAATAAATAGAGACGTTGTGATACCCTGTCGAACAAATGTGCTAATCAGAATACACACAAAAATGGCAAATTCGAATCATGCTATAAAATAGCACAACTAAATTAAACCAAGAATTCTAATAATCATTGTGTGAAAAACACTTCCTTTCTCGAGAAAATTTACTTTTAAGACCGCAGAATTAATTTCTTGTTCAAAATTGCTGGGAAACTAGACTACTTAGAAATTATGGTTTTTTTCTGTATCCTTGATAATGTTCCCAATGATAATTATCATAATGCAAAACGTATATTGTTTATTTTAAAGGAACTCCGAAGCTTGAATACTGGAATTCGGCTTTGCTGAGGTTGTTACAAGATTTTCCAGCACTACCTGTCATAGAATGAACGCAGTAACACTATTACAGTGTAACCTCGGAGTGACTCAGAGATTAGAACGCTCACTTTCTGTGCGCGTGATCACGGGTTCAAATCCCGCAGGGGTCAATTGATTGGACAAAACTGTAGATCCCGTCCTTAGAAGCTCACCAGCTCGTTTAGGACGTTAATAACAATTCACTCACTCACTATTACAGTGCATGCCAGTACAAGAGAGCAATATTACAATTTACCATGCTTCAGAAAGTGCTATTTTTTTTAGCTAAATTTAAATACCTTGTTAACGTGCAGAGAAGATTTACATAGGAGTATGGAAAGAACCATCTGACCGAAAAAGAATTCTGTGTTAAGGAAGGAAGTGGCAAGAGATAAGTGTGTGGCGATCAGGTGGAGGCGGTTCGGGCAGAGTTTCAAAGTAATCCACGGAAATCGATCCGACGGGCAAGTCGTGAACATAGAATGCCTCTATCTACTGTGCACGACATCGTACAAAAAGGTTACAGCTTAAAGCTTATAAGACGCAATCAGTTCAAAAACTGCATGTGTCAAAAACTGATGACAGTCCAAGCGAACGTATCTGCTACTCAAATGATATCTCACATTGACAATGTTAATGAGTTTCTGAAACGTGTAGCACTCTCCGAAGAAGACACTTTCCATGCATTCGGTGAATGAACCGTCACACAGAAACAGGACAATCAATTCCCACAGAATTAGAATGGGAGAGGTCGCGTCCATCCTATGGCTCCCGACATCGCCTGATTTGTTCCCTTCCAGACTTTTCCGTGAAGGTGTATCAAGACCCTTGTAATCAAAATCAAAGGCAGGACTTTGACGGCCTTTCACAGAGAATACTTGCTACTTGTGAATCTGTCACACCTAGATCAGGGTGTTCTTCACCTAGGGCTCAAGGACCTCTAGATGATTTATGGATAGATTTCAGGGTTTCCAGGAAGGTCAGCTTATCGATAACATTTACAACACTGCGCGTGTATGAAAACTGTCACAGTTTCACGAATCAGTACAGAAACACTGCCATGGTGACAGATTGTGAATTACATATGCTTTTCGTTTAATAGGTTACGAGTACAAACGTGGAGTTTGTGTGTTTTGTGTAACAAACGAATAACATATCGTGAAGGTTTTTATTAACCTTTGTTAGTGTTCGGGTTTTACTATAATCCACGTGTTAAAATATTTACTCTGGGAAAGAGTGTACAGCTTCCATCATATTTTTAGAGTCTGTGGCTCGAAAAAGTTAAAGGTTGAATATCGCCTTGACCATTGACATCTGCTGAGTAACCAAAGAAGCAGATGTGAAGACCTACTGAGATAAGTGAGTTCAATGTTCGGTATGGCTCATAAAACAATCTGATATTCGTCCGGACACAGTGTATATTGAAATTTTCTATTTTGACCTATGTAGTGTCTTAAGGTTACAGACCGTTACGTTTGAGGATGTCATCTCTCGACAAGCACTCTTCCATAGGAATTGAGATGGTAACGGCTAGTCTCTCTACTAAGGGTAACATCCCGGCATTTACTTAGACTGAGTAAACCCCTGAAAAATCTGAGGATGCCTGGCGTGGGTGGAACTCGAAACCGTTAAACTTCCCCGAGTGTTTGTTCATATTCGATGAAAGTGACGACAGGGCTATGTACTTTTTTTTTTGCATAAAATGTATTGAAGCATACCAAAAGTTGTTAACAAAATAGGGAGAAGAACAAAACACATTATATTGATTTGTTATTTTCTCTTGGAACCTTGATATTTTTCTGTCATAAAGCAATGAGAATTTTGTTTCATATAATTTAATATCGATGTTTTAGTTCAGTAAAATGGAACAAAATGGAAGACCGTTATAGGACGTGACAGACTCATCTACTGTTATTGAGGAAGTGACGCAACAAGAACGTGGTTCATTGCTTTACGATACGACTGTTAGAAGAAGCGAGAGAGAAAATATAGACATTGCGAAGGCTATGTACTAGATGCACTGTCTGACTTGATGATAAAGATTTCAAACTCGTGCCAACAGTAAAAGACCAGGTAATATGGCAGTAAAATATACGAGAAGCATCCTACGTGAGCACTTTTATGGAGGGAGATATGTCAATTTTATAGACCGGCTTTAAACACATAAAACACACACAACTTCACTACATGCGAATAGCATCTTGATGCCTCCACTTCGTTGCTCAATGTTGATATGAAGGTATTTAAAGATTTTATTCCAGGGACCAAGACAGCCCGAAGCAGTAATTAATCACGTTTCAATTAGGAACAAAACAAGTATTTTTAGAAATATGAACACAAGAAATCGTGCAATAGAAATTAGTACATTAATACCGAAGTGGATCAGTAAACTAGTCAACATGCCAGAATAATTCGGAGAACTAAAAAAAGACCATATTTGATTTACCACAATCTTATAAGGTTGTCCACAATATCTCTCTCTAATGATAAATACAGGGTGTCCGGAAAGTCCTGCACCAAACTGAAACTACCCATGGGGGAGGGGCTGGGGAGCAATTAGAGATAGGGAACCCGTGTCCGGAACCCAACCGTTACGCCTCTGCAAGCAATTGAAATTTCGAGGAAAGATAGCAACGCCGCGCATGTGGTATCAACGTGACGGCGCACCAGTGAATTGGCTACGGGCAGTTCGAGACTTACTGAATGTCGTGTCTCTGGACAGATGGATTGGGAGAGGAGGACCTGTTCCCTGGCCTCCTCGTTACCCGGACTTTAACCCCATCGATTTCTTTTTGTGGGGATACATGAAGGAAATCGTGTACGATGTAAGAACTAGAAATTGACGAAAAATTGGTGGTCAGAATAACAGTCGCAGCCGGAAAAATTAAGAGACAACGAAACCAATTTGTTTGGACAAGTGCGCGCGTC
Source organism: Lepisma saccharinum (assembly GCA_022664845.1). Classification (NCBI taxonomy): domain Eukaryota; kingdom Metazoa; phylum Arthropoda; class Insecta; order Zygentoma; family Lepismatidae; genus Lepisma; species Lepisma saccharinum. The sequence goes on from JAGDQP010000010.1 coordinate 264,149, forward strand.
TCTTATTAACCGTTTGCACCGTTGTTTTCGAGAAGATATCCAGGGAGGTACTTTTAAGCCATACATGTAAATGATACAGTAGGTAAAATCTGTTCCTTTGTTTTGAAACAAGGAAATAAAATAAGCACAAATACCAAAATGTTATTGTTCAGTGACAATTTGCATTTATTTTATTTTCCCTGTCGTTTGTTGTATCAAATTTGCAGTGTAGTCGTACAAACGTGTAGAAAGCTTACAATTACACTGTACACAAATGTTGTTTCCTAATAAAATTAGTTTAGTATCGTGGAATCCGTAATACTGGAACCGCACATAGGTCCAGACGCCGCACCCATTGCTTTTAACTGCACGTCGTTGCCACATTTCCTGGAAATATCAATTGCTCGCAGAGGCGTAACAGTTGGGTTGCGGACACGAGTGCCCTATCCGCAGCCCTCCCTCATAGGTGGTTTCAGTTTGGTGCAGGACTTTCCGGACACCCTGTATTTATCATTAGAGAGAGATATTGTGGACAACCTTTGTAACCTGTAAGATAGAGAACTGAAAACTATGGAAAATTATTGGAAAACTCACAAAGTTTCTTTTATTTCATGTTGAATTGATGTAAATTATAAAGAACAGTATCTAGAAACCAAAAGTGTATTCAAATCCAGAAAATGCACATTTTGTACGAACACAATCTGTACCATGTGTACAAAGTTCAAATTGTTAAGGCTTTCAAACTCACAGGTCTCAATCATCGTCATGAATTTGCAGTCGCTATGCTATCAAGGAAGCCAATGATTACCTAAAGTATGTTTTTATATTCCAGAGTCATGGTGGAGACCGAGAAGGAAAGTCGGAAGTGAGTGTTCGATGTAGGCTCGTGCAGAATAAAGTTATCGGGCGATTCTTCTTTGGTGAAGATACCATCACTGCAAATGCGTATCTGGATATGTTACAGTTCTTTGTTGTTGCTTAGTAATCAGAAGAGTCCTCACGTGAATTTTTTTCAGCAGGATGAAATATCACCACATTGACCATATCTTGATCCAGTATTCTCAGGGCACTGGATTCGTTAGGACGAACAATCGACTAGGCCTCCATGCTCTTCTGACATAACCCCACTTGATTTTTTCTTGTGGTGTCAAATCAAAGAAACCATATACATATCTCTTGTGTCAGATATTGAATCACTGAAGAATAATGAGATATTACGTTGATCTCTCCAGAGATGCTGGACAAGACATGGGCAGAATTGGAGTTTCGGCTAGATGTGACTCGTGGCAATAAAAGTGTCCACGACGTTCACCGAAGATCTTTCCTCACAATTCTTCGTAAGTTTTATTCCGCTATTGTAAAAATTTGAAAAACTACACATGAATGTATTCAGTGCAAGAAGTTTTTGGACATCCTGTAGATTACCTTTGTAGAAGGTTGTGACAAAAGTAGTTTGTGGAATATGGAGAACGAAATGCAATGAAATAAGGAAGAATAAGTAGCATATGCTGAAAAGAAGACAGTTGCCAGCCAATTATTAATACCCCAAAAACATAACGTAAAGTTTGTACTTCAAAGAAATTAGTGTTTTGTCTTATCTCATTAGTTGTTATATTTATTGAAACATTAAGATTAATTTATAGGTTTGGATTACTTATTTTTATGAAATTTAACCAACTACTTTGTACAGTCATTTTCAGCAGGTGTACTGAACGGACTGACCAGGGATTCCGCAAGTCAAAAGAGTATTTGGTGGCCTATAGATCTGACAGCAGCATTCAATCAAGAATTCTTCTGGCGTGACTAACTTTTTCCGAGAATAGAAAGTGGCTGTGGTTCTGGTGCGAAGAACTCTCTCTTAAGGACTCCACTCCTTGTTGTCTATTGCTTTCATGCCTTCTACTGTCTGGTGTGGAACAATGATTGATTATGGTCTGAGGTGTGCCACGAAACCACATGCACTTTATACGGCACAGCTACAAGACAATCGTTTTCTTCGAATGTGTCATAATCGACTCCACGATGTATATTACTAAGGTAGGAGAGTGCTGCCACGATATGCTGACATTACAATCTGAGCTTGTGTGTTATTGCCAAAGCAAGGAGGTATCATTGCGTGTTATTTTACATTCAAATTCTGCACCAAGGTTATCGTTACATAATCTTCTTTCGAATATGTGATGAAATCCATCATACACTCCGAAAATTAAATGTATCAAAACGTATCTCTAAAAAGAAATATTCAAACGTATAAGTTAAGAAGCGATTGACTGATATATCGAAATTCCTATGAAATTGCGAATGTAATATCAAATTATGTAATTCTCAGATCAATAATGCATTTAAAAATATTCATCTACTAAGGGAACATTTTGTACGATTCGAGTGATCAATTTTGATACGTTATTTGAAACTTTACTCATTCGCACTCCCCCCCCTGCCCGGGGGAAAATAACATATATAAAAATAATAAATAAAACTGAGCACAAAATGAAATAATAAGACAGTTCTAAAACAAAGAAAATAATTGAAAAACAGGAATGATTTTGTTTGGGATTAATTTGCTTTCCTCTTGCGATTGATGAGACTTTCATTGTTAGTTACAGCTCTTACTCGTAAATAAAATTAAAAGCGTACTTGATTACTATTTAACAAGTATACAACGAAATCTATGCTAGGTTAATTATTTATAGTAGAGGACAAAAAAAAAAAGAACAAAAACTATTGACCATCCTCTGATTCACTCAATATCTTAATCTTACAAAGAACTTGATTAACTATGGAGAAGAAATAGCACTACGGATTGAAAATACTAATTGAAAGCTATCAAACAAGCTTGTTAAAAATCCTTTCTTCTTTAAATTATAGTAAGCACGATCTTGTAAAATAAAAGTGGTCAATTTGTCTGTCTCGCACTGTTTTTTGAATTTTATTAAGGTCTCTAGTCATCTAAGGCTCAGGCCGGGATAGAGGAGGGGAAAGAAGTTGGGAAGTTGTCGGCCAGGGCCTATGTTGAAGATGACATTCAGGTATTTGCCTGGTGTGACTAAAGAAAACCTTAGTCACGATGCTCGGTCGCTTGGGTCGAACCCACGACCTCTCCACAGTGGCTCGGTATCTCCCACTGTACATAAGAGATATTAAAAATCTTATATGCTGTTACGTTGCCTATAAATGCAATTTAAAAAAAAAAGCAATAGTTTAGATGTTAACAACAAAAGTACTTATCTCTTATTTGTTTTGGAATAATTGATAAATGTTCCTGAGAATCTCGTTCAATTGTAAGCTGAAATACCATACCATGGCTTTCTTATCAATCAAGGAACAATAATGAAGCCCTTTCGTTTATTTAAATATGCTGAAATGGAAGTTTTGCTTTTCAAAAGAGCCAAACAATAAAATACTCACTTTAACAAACATCATTATGTAGATATTTACATTATTTGAATTAATTAATTATTTTTAAATATTTTTGTGTATTATGTGTTTTGAGGGGAATAGTCTGTTTTACTGTTTGCATGTCTTTGTATTTTATGTTTATGGGAAGAAAGAAAAAAAATGCATCACTTGTTGTTTGTTGCATAAAAGGTCACATATTGATTAATCACGTAGAAAATACATTTTATGAAAATGGAGCGATGCATCAGGACGATATAAAGATTGTTTAGCATTTGTATTTGTGCGTAAATGTTATGGTGCCTATTAGCTATTGCCTGAACGATTAAGCATATTACCGAATAGTTTGGGTATTGTAATGGTAGAGTATGGTAATATACTGTATATACGAATTATATCCTTTACTAAGTAGTATTTTACCAACTGCCGTACATAGAATTGTTCTGGTAAAGGGCCTTGCCATGTAAGTTACATACCTGCATGCATGGAAGGACTGATGCACCTAAACTAAATTAACGCTAGTTGACCTGATTGATAGAATGAAACACGCATGCTAACAAAGGCCAACCTTAAAATGTTATAAACTCATCTGTATTATATATGCACAAAAATGAACTAATCTAGAACTTGCATATCCATATGACATCGGAGAATGTAAAGCTTATACAGGGTGTGCATTAAATAAGTAAACTTATTCCTCAGAACAAAACAGATACAGGAGGTCTAACTTCGAGCCCAAAATTCACCTGTTGCATTAGTAATTAGAAAGTATATTTTTTGATACATTATGAACAACGCGTTAGAGTAAAATTAACATTATTGAGAGTTGATCTCTGTCAACAGAATACCTATTAGAAGTTGAAATACGTTGCGCATGATGTCATCGGGCTGCGAACTTGGGACAAAGTTTTATTTTGTAAATCGCACTACATTAGTTAATTGAAAATCTTTTGTTTCCAGTCGCGGGAACCATTATATGTAAAGCACACAATGCAGTGTTGTAAACTATTAATAAAATATATTAAGCGTCCAAAATATTTATTTTGGTAAACCACGCAAAGTTTTATTAGAAAACTCCAATAACTTTGCATATATCCAGGGTGATTAAGAACAAAGGGCGTTGCTTTAAGGATGTTATTCCTGACATCAAAACAAGTAAAAATGTTCCGATGAACAAGGATAAAATTCCGCTTCGTTTTGGAGATACAGCGTTTCCAGCGTGGAGTACAAAGTGGAAAGTAAATGAACAATTCTCAGTAAATCAGAAACGACTCATTGAATGAAAATTTCGTTTGCGGAAGTTTGTTTCTAGTAACATGGTAGATATCATTAGTGAAAACACGATGTCACCCGTTTGTCAGCGTCGCAAACTCGTTATAACATTTAAATGTTTCAAATAACACTATATCGTTATTGGATATTATTTGACATCTAGTGATGATTAACAACACACGTAAAGCACATACTACAACGTTGTGGAAAACAGTCAGGATAGTTGATAGCTGATTCCAAATCGTCGCGCTTTTCTAGTGTCCATCCGAAATCCACAACATTACAGACTGTCATGAGGAATGGCTTAGAATGTATTATCGGAATACCACGAAGCTTTTTAAAATTAGGTATCAGCCTGATACTGACTTCCGTTAATTGGAAATTGTTGTGCTTTTATCTTTTGAAGTAAAAAGTAATTATCTACTCCTGGAATATAGTTATATAACAATGTCACCTTTGGCAAAACGTTCTTTAAAAATCCAGAGGTACAGTTTGAAATAAAATTCTTCAATGTATACCAAATGAAGGCATTCCCGACACATTTCATTAAGCTCGCGAAATATCAAGGACGTTCATCCTTTGTTCTTTATAATTTAAAGAAAACTTATTAAAATTTTCTATTAATACACGAAATATAAAGGAATTTACGTGGGATATATTTTTTCTAACAAAAGGTTCAAATACGGAGGTTAAATTAATTCTTCAATGCACCATATCCTTGGCATTGTCCGTCTATAAGGTTTTGAATTAATTATGCATGACTTTTAGGTGTTTTTTCGTCAGGAAAGAAGTCAATCAGGGATTAGTTTTAATGTACCATGCCGGCATAAGCCTCATATGACTTATGAAAAACTTGAGAAAACCTGTGAGGATTGCTGATCCCTGTACCTGAACCAAGGACCTTTCGAATGCAAAAATAACGGATACGAACTGAGCTACGACAGCTCGTTCCTTGTCCATTTTTACTATCAAAATTTATAATTCTGGCCCGAGTTTATACACACTTAAAACTTAAATATCACCTCACCAAGAATCGATAGCTGAAATATGAAGATCAATAAACCGATATTCTTTAATATTTATGGTCTACTGGAACTTATATGTATAAAAGCTAAGTACGTTTCAGACCTTATCTCATTATTAGAACACACTAGCTTGCTACAAGTTGCAGGTTCTCTTAGGAAGTTTTAGTTCCTTCCATACATCTAAATTTTGCTGTTTTTATCATAGCGCACCACTTACGTTACTTAATACACTTCTTATCCTCTTTTTGTCCTTTCCCAACTTCTAATTATAAAACATTCTTGTACATACAATATCTGCGTCACCAATATCCTAAATATGTTATTCAACGCAATTCGGAACTAAAATTTACCGCATTTTGGACTTCACAATTTTAGGTCGGTCCATATTTGAGATTCTAAAGTGTTGGGTTATTCTTGCTATTGAATAGCTCTTTTCACGTGCATCATCCTAGAAATTTCGGAACTATGATCAATTAACATTAATGTGGGAAGGATGGGAGTAACTGAATTCCAAGTTATACACCTGGAATTTTGGTTTAATTCTTCAATTGTTATTTAAATTTCGCAGGTACTTATTTGTTTGCTATTCATTTACCAGTATATAAAAGTTAAGTAAAAATCAATGATGATTTCATGTTGTGGCAGCTCCAAAGTTGAGTCATTTATTACTTCCTTCTGAGCTATGTTCCTCATGGCCTCGCAAAATAGTTCAAGGTTACATCACTTAATGATTCTCTTTGATGTACACTTAAGCAACGTCATATTTATACAGCAGAGAGACAAAGGAATCTCAGTTTTTTTTAAACCATCAGAATACATTGAGAACCAAAGGCGATCGCACTTTTGTACCCATGAGTGATTGGGTAATAAGCAATGAAGGCTTCGTGTGGTTAAAATAAAAAAACAAAAACAAATCACATACACGAATGTCTCCTTTCCACTTCATATGCGAGGTCTACGTAATAATACTTGATTTCTACACCAGTCAGTGTCAGCAACAGTTCGACTTCGATTTTTATATCTCATAATTGCTAGTTTAGACTTATAAGATAATGAACTTGTAGAGAGTTAGCACTGAGAAAGAAACTCAACACATTCAGGTATGCAATGACAATTTTTCTTTTAGGTACACGCTGAACAAAAACATCTAGGCGAGCTTATTCTAGAGTACGTGATCTGCGCTATGGTAGAAAGAGCAAAATTTAGATGTATGAAAGGGGCTAATTCTCCAGAGAAACATACGCAATATGTAATCAAAACTTGTCCAAAACGAAACTTACATTAAAGGCGAAACTCTCCAATTCAGAAATTTATTTTAATCTCGGCAGTAGCTTTATTAATTAGTTTAGATATGGATAACGTTTCAAGTTATCTACTCCGGAAATAAATCTCGTCTCCTTGCGAGTGAGCAAGTTTCACTATACGTCGATATGCCAAAAATGAATTTTCTATAGTACAAGTACGACAATTGATTGTGTATTTAATTGTGTCTTTGTAATTTTAGATTAACAGGCACCCAAAGTTGGCACAGCATAATCAGATGTCTGGTGTTGTATCTTGAAACTTGTGCCTAAGCTCTGATGAAACTTGTGCCCCTAAAGAACGTATTTGAGCAAAGTTTTTTGATTGAGGAGTGAAACTGTCAGGAGATTCATAAGGTTTTTTATTTATGGCCTTTAGGGATCTTCCGAATGCGAAGTTAACACTCTACCAACTAAGCTATGCCCGCTTACGCCCGCTTGGTCATAAGGTTGTCTTTCGCTTATCACCAATTCAATCATAATGACATTCTTGTAGAAGATTCCTTCTAAGATATACGCCCCAACCGTAAATAATTAGCTAAATTCAGTCTCTGGATAAAATTTAGATTATTATTTGCTAAGGCGACACGACTTACATCATTCATTGTCGAGATATTACTGTGTTTGTGACGATTCTGCAATATTAGGAATTTATTAGTAGAATTTTGCAGTGTATTTTTAAAACATCCTGTATAAAAAGTGTTAAAACTGTATTCGACAGACAGATTCTTGATGAAACAATGCAAGTAATTCCATGTTCGAGGTAATTGATTTTGAATGTAGAAATTTTAATCATTCCAAATTTTAAAATTTCAAAGTCTCCCAAAATTTTTACGGCGAGCAGCATCCACGTGTACCCTTCTTTTCAACCTTGGATATATAATGTTATTTTTCTGAAAGCAAAATTTCTCCAAATAGGGAAAGCGTTGTAAGAGACTTGCAATGGAGGTGCAGAATCCTGAAAGTGAATGCAAACCTCTGAAATGAAAACAACATAGTAACTTTATTTTTGAGGTTTGTAACGGCTATTTACACTGACTACTTGGAAACTCCATGTTCATAACTTACACATAATTTCATGATTTTTTTTAGTTCCATCTTCTTGAAAGGGCATGAGGTGTATTTAAGTAAACTCCAACGTATTTCAAATTATGCACTCTTATTTTAAGGAGAATGATATTGCAGTAAGAGCTTCCAATTTTAAAATTGATTAACACCTTAAAACACTATCTACCAACCACTGCTAGTCACTGACAACTTTGTGATTTTGTTTAAATTCTAAAGGGATAAAAAAAAGTACGAGTTGCGATTCTTCCACATAACTACGTAAAAGTGTAATTAATCATAGCAGTTTCCGATCATTCCTAGGAGACAAAAGAACCCCGCTTGTGAACGACCAAAAATATATATGTGACGTTTTATAGCATCTCAAGAGCTTTTCAACTATTTGTTACTTGATCTACGTGTCCACTTAATAAATGGTGGAGACCTGGCTGTTTGATTGCTAAATTGGTTCTCTCTTACTTAGGTCTATTGTACATTCTTCTAGAAAACACTTTTGAATATCCCATTTGGATAGATTAATTAGATACGTTATATAGTTTGCTAGCTGACTGCTGCAGCACACGGCTTGCGAAACCAGTGGAGTGAAGATTCTAGGCTTAAACTGTGCATACAATAACCCTGATGCTTATTATTATTATTATGTCTGGTCTTTCACTTTTACTATCTCCCGTGTACGTATTTAATATCTTTAGTCTGGCTTCGTCATTCTTGTTTATACCAGTATTTTCATGATAGATTTTTTCAAGAGAGTTTTTTCCTCCTACACCAATGCTTGAGACATGTAAAAAATAATGAGCAACCACTAGGTTAGGCTTAATCTGGCTAGTGGAACCTAGAAGTTTGCTTCAAGACCATGAATCAACAATAAATCTTTCTTCGCCTTAATTATGTTTGCAATCTCACACAGAGCAAAAGGGCATTGTTATCCACAAAAACATGAAAAGATCTAGCCTCACGCTAATACACTACGTATGGCAGACAACGTAAAATAAGAAAGTTCTCTGCTATAAAAATACATCACATAAGAATCTTTATAGCAAAAATAGTTCAGGAATGTATATGAAAATATGAACTATTTGATATTTATTATATACAAGAAATAAAAACATGTACTTACTAGAACGTTGATTTTTGATAAAATAAAGTTGCAATCGTTCTTTGAACGTATTCTCGTTGACGTAATATTCCACGCGGACCCTGGAATTAAAAAAAAGAGAAAGACAAAAATTAGTAAACCTACCAAGGTACTTTTACTATTACCTTGTGCAACAAGTCAAAACCTATGTAATAGATATGTTACATTCATATTTCACACATTCAATCACACACGCTTTATTTTACAAGCAGAATATTAAAAATACGGCTACGGACATTTATGGTAGAAAGTTATCATAAAAAAGACACGAAAGTTGGTCGAAGAACTTTGTTGTCGAGAAAACTAGAAAGAAAGAACCTATTCCATATATTGAATATTATCTTGACATTAATCGTATTGCACTAAAATCTCAAAAAACTACCCGAAAGACCAAACCTGAAATTTGATAGCAATAGGTTGCCTAACTGCTGAACACATACCTTAAAAATGATAAATATGCTTCTTGTTTCTGCAAAATAGATGCAATTTAAGCATTAGTGAGATTTCTTTGTTCTAACTAGGCAATCTAGAGACGATTATAACTTTAAGCTGGTTTAATTGTCTCATAATCTTCACCAAAAATCAGTAGGGCTTTGTTTCAAAATTCATGGTAAATTTTCTATAACAGGAAGCACTGTTCGATTCATTTTTACTAGCACTTCCTTTGCTCACGCCAAATTTATGAACTTTTTGGACACCCTGTATAAAAAGTAGGCTGATTAGCTGACAAATTGTGCCATACATTATTTAAAATTCATACTAATAATCTAAGATTACGTTGAACTGGAACAAATGGAAGTTCTCCCTTCCTTTGTGCCCTACACGAGAATTACTGACCAATACGAAAGGCTATGTCTAATTTTGTTGCGCCGAACACCAACGCAAGTCTCTTTTGCATCAAAGAGAATGTGTAAATAGTTTTTAATACAGCGTGCTGCATCAACTCTACGATCCGTTCTTCCACTACGTGAAACTATTATCCTCGACCTTGAAGAAAAAAGCAATATATAAAACATGAACAAAACATGCTCATCGAATGTTCTCATAATGGTTTTATGTTTAAAGTACTTTTAAGTTCATGAAACAAAAATCCAAATGAAGTTTATCTCTGGTCTTTAATAAACTGTTCTTTTTAATATCGTTTCCTCTTACTGGGGGTCTGACACGAATCTAGTTTAACTTGCTGGATAGTTTATTTTCTGTCAATATTATATAAAGATAAAATAATGACAAGTATGCGTGATTCTCTCCTTCGAATTGCTTCCCTGACCGACAAGACCTTCCCTGACAAGATCTACCCGACGTATCCAATTCTTTTCCACTTTGTTATTGAGGATGTGGGAACAAAGTAACAGCCACATGTAGAGAGCTAGCGATCAAGATAACGAGCTCCCTATCAGGCACTATTCAGTTATGACAGAGTCTAATCTGAATTAGACGATGGCAAATATACTGAATTAGGCCAAGAAAATAAGCGGAGTTTATCTGCAATTTGGAATTGTAATTTTGATTTTTTTTGGTCTTCAAGGTTGATTTGCTTAAAAGGAAGTTCATTCAGACTTCCCTCACACTTATGTTGTAGGTCTTCATTCCTTATATTTTATTTTTAGAGTTTTGTTTATGAATTGTCCCTCGATTTTACATACACATTACATGTACAATTTTTCAAGAAAGTAAATCCCAATTGTTGGACGCTCTGGAATCGAATTTTCCAACTATGAAAAATATTGCAATGCATGTGCACACTTTCAATTACTTGTACTCAGATTCTTTGATAGATGTGTTTTGTTTGTATATTCTAGAATACTTCTCATACATAGCAGACATAGTAATGAAATACAGAGGAAAGACATTCCTATTCGAAAATAATGAAACAGAAACATACTCAGTACGTAAAAATTATCTTATAACTGAAATGAGAAGGAACACTTTCACTACTTTTACCATGGTGTAGTGGTTAGCGAATTAGCGTTCTACGCAGAAGGTTATGAGTTCAAACCCCCGCGTTTTTCTTTAACAGGAAATCTCTCCTGAAGTTCGAAATATTGCTACATTTGTATTAACGTTATGGCTGAACTGCACAAGTAGCAAATAGAGCGCGAAAACATTTTCTAAATTACAAAAAAATATTTTGAAATAAGATCTTAATAGTATCTTTCAAAGAAAATACCTTTTACAATGTGTTCTATATCTTTTAAAAATAATTTGAAAATCTCCTGAAATTCACCACTTGACAACATATTTTAATAAGAATTAGAAAGCGATTTTAAAACAGAAAAAGGTGATTGTGTTGAAATAATTTTGAAAATAACGTTAACAATTATTTCATAGTTTTGTTTTTAAAAATGGATTATTTGATACTTTTTTTAAGTCTTACTTGCTGTTTGAAAAAAAAATAAATGTTTTTTTTTCTAAAATAATTTAATATATCTGTTTATATTCATAGATGAAGTATTTTGTCGGAAAATGATAGTATTGCACTGAAATAATACAAAAAGTCCGATTTGTAATTTTGCAGTAGTGGGTCATATTGCTGCCAAAGATGCTTGTTTAAAATTTAAAGTATCTCCTTATTGTTTTGCAAAATTCATGACGTTTATATATTAGCGTAAGTTTCGTATTGTAAAGGAAGTCTAAACAAGATTAACGCTTTATAACTATTATAGTCTATCTATGATCTTGACAGGAAGGTAGGCATTTTACAAGGTTCAACCGCTGAGCTTGCTGATAAGAGCTATGGGAGAGTATTTCTGACAGTGAGACTCACTCGACCATGACGTATACAAGCTGACGTAACTCGATTACCCATGATCCCTTTCAGTTCAAGTGACGGCTGGCGCATCTTTATCTACACGAATTTATTGAAAGTTCTCAATAATATACAGTTTGGAAAACAAGATCAAGAAGACAAGCGGTTTCGATCCCGCGACCTTCAGCGCAGAATGCCAACACCTAGACCCCTACACTAGTCTTTGCTTTTTTGTATTTACTTTTCGAATAGATCTAGTATTACTTGCTTACACACGTTCGCACTGTTCCTTTCCTTATCTACAAGTATATCCTTTTCTGATTTTCTATTTTGCCCGGCCTATTATCACACATTCAAACGTATGTATCGTATGAGAAATCTTTTGCAATATATCTCCTCTTCATTGCTGCCACAGTAACTTCAAAATTAAGCATTAAACATGCGATATGTTTGGCAGAAGCTTAATTTTCCATATCGAGATTAGTTTTCAATATTCTCACCACGGCATGGGATTTACTTTCTTGAAAGATAGTACACTAAGATTCATAGAAAGCGGTCGATAAGTTAGAGTCACACAACAAGTTATATCGAATTTAATCGGCCACATTGAGTAATTTTCGGTATATTATCAATTTCAAGGAAGGAAGAAAAGATGAAATTTCATTTTATGTCTAATAGACAGAGTAAAGTTGACTTCAGTCACTTTAACAACATAACATGCAGGACACAAAGGAAAATGATTTATTCTTTCCTTTTTGATATACATTTTTTTTATTATTTATTTACAAATTGAATGGAAAACAAAACTCATGTTTTAAGCTTTGAAAAGGAGTTTTGTTACAAAGGAAGATCAGTTTCCGTCCTCCAATTGTATTTGCTTTGCAAGACTTTCTAGAAGAGCTGTGTCTCAATTTTGTTTTATTCAGAAGTAAGAAATCGATGAGCCCTCCACGTGAATTCAACACAGATGCATCTTAAAACCTGAAAAGGTGAAAAAAAAGAAGGAAAAAAGAAAGAAAACAAAGATAAAATATTGGATTTTCGGTGCGACACACGAAAGCGCGCAATTCCTTTCCGAAGCATCAGGAATGTTTTTTATGAGGAAATTCGATAATACTGAAGGAAAGTAAACAGTCATCTTTTAAGGCAGTGTTTTCTCACATTACGTTCCCTCGAGATATAGGATAGACAGAAAAGAATTTTGTTCCACACTCATTTATTATCAAAGTATTTGCTTTTGCTGTTAACTTACCCTTAGGTCAGCGAGACTAGCTAGTAAGTCACTTTGAATTTTAAATTTCTTAAAGCGTGTGTAAACAATTCTTACGAGCAAATAATCTTTAGTAAGGTAGTATGGTATGGAAAATCAGTGCTAGGAAGTAATACATTTAACATCATACTTTGACAAATATGTAGTAAGTCACTTAAGGTCAAGGTCAAAGAGCAAATATCAAAGAAATACTCATATAATTTCCAGTAGCAGCAAACAGCGTAGCTTTGTAGTTACCATGCAAAAGTTTCACATAACAATCCCTCTAGAAAGCAATTTCACTCCCATCATCTTCAGGAAGCATTTAACTTAAGAACACAACAGGTAACTACGGGCTAAGTCATTTACTTGTGTGATTCTCTCGCGAGCACTTTTCTGGTGTGAGAAGGGTAGCGGTCAGAGCTACTATACCGGCAGGGAAATTCTGTAAAATCTCAAGTCAAGTCAGACTCTAACCTATGCGTCTTTCCAGTACTGATACGAAATGCGTGAGACATTTAATGTAAAAATATATGTAATTAGAGACCAGCCCGATGGTTTAGTGGTTACCGTCGCTGCCTGATAATCGTGGGGTCCCGAGTTCGGTTCCCGACTCTGTAAAGGGATTTTTTTCAAAGCGAGAGGGTCTGGAACGGTGCCCACCCAGCATCGTGATGGGATTGGGTGAGTTGCTGTGAATAAAAGACAGTGGCAATCACAGTTGAGAGCTTCGGCTCTTGTCTCCCAACACGTCTCGTCAGCATGGGAGCAGTACGCCAACTCCCCCTCCGGGAGAGGCCTCATCCAGTAGTGGATAAAATATAGCTGTGGATTATTATATTTACTTAAGAGAACAAAAATATGAATGTGATTTCTCTGATAATTTGCTATATATATTTTTTTAGAGTAGAGTATGAAATTTGTTTTCTACACCGAAGATTTCCTATGCTGCACTGGGGATTCTTCAGGCCACATTAAAGTACAAATAACATGCTTCTGCTTACCCAATGCACATACAGTTAAGCACTGAATCATCTATATCAGAGGCGTCCAACCTTTTTTGTCAGCGGACCAAATTGTCTAGTCTGTATAATATTAAAGAACAAAAGTACTTCTTGTGTTTTAAATTATGTTGTTTTGGATAAAATGTACACTACAGTAAATAGTTTTGAATTTTTTTGGGGGGGCAGTCAAAATCACTATGCGGACCGCAGGTTGGAAACCACTGATCTATATTATCAGTAGTATTCATCAAATTATAATTCAAATATAACAGACATGTATGTTTCTAAATATACGGATTATCTAGCTACGTTATTTCATATGATCAAAACCCCAATCCATATTTTAGAAATAAGCTGAAGTATCCTAGATATGTATACGTATATAGTCTATGGATAACTTCTTCCAAAAACGTCATAGCCACAGAATACAAAACAATTGTACTCTCATTCCTGTAACTTCTGTGTGTATCTTTGATAGTTTACATATTGGAAGCAGAATGGTTTAACAATGAATACTGTACTGCTCCTACCAATTAAACTAATTAAATTTGGATTTATTTCAACCAAAAAAATAAAGATAATGACTACAGTTTGAAAATATTCTTTTGGTAATCTTTGAACAGTTACTATTTCCTGTCCAGCCTCAGAAAAAAGCTACTGAACCTATACAATAAGAAAATGTCACTATTGACATGGAGGTTGATCAAGTATCTAAAAATAAATTCCTTGAGGTATTCAAATACGTTTATATTTCAGGAACTTGAAAAAGAAAAAAAACTTTCTAGCCTAAAAGGAAATGGACAAGAAGTTTAATGGTAGAAATCACAGAACGTCACAATCGATACAATAAACCAATAAAACTTCTGGAGACATAAAGACGGAGGAAAAGAAACGGGGTATGGAGGGGGAAGGAGGAGGAGGAGGAAAAGAAATTGATAATCTTGACATTTAACAGAAAGAAAAAACTTTTCTGACCTACGGATAAATACTTTATTATGTTTCAAAAATGTTATCTTAGGTCAGTGTTCCCAGAATGAGGAATAATAATGGAAGAAAATAGTCACTGAACCAAACAAAGTACAAATTTCCTTTTATTTTCCAAAAGTATTGTTTTTTCAATCCTGCAAAGTAAACGATGCTAAATTTCGGATAATCACAGAAAAAAATTAGAGGAAAAGTAAATGAAAAGTAATATATTTTAAAGTATTATTTATTTTACTTGTAACAATGAGGAAGTAATACAAATTTTTTTTGTAACCACGGCGATAAATAACAGATCTATTCCTAGTCCGTTTTCACTATTTACAAAACATGGAAAGGATAAAAGCAACAGCGCTCGACATTTGCCAAAGTGTTGTACCGATATTGACATATAATAGTTAAAAGATTGATAAGTAACTAAAAATTACAAATATTTATACGTCTATACTAATATCCTTATACATTTTTTTCTGTAGAAAATGCACTCAATATCATGACACTTTGTGTGTGTTCATAAAAATGGAATGTTTCTAAATTTGTCAAGCAGGTTTGCGGTTTCCTATATCAATCATATTAAGATTGATTACAATGAAAAATTCTTACAGGAAAGCTTATCGTTTGGACGACAGCGAGGAATCAGCAATTAATCCTATTTAACAGATGAGGCATGGATAAGTAAAGAAACAACGCAAAACTAACATTACTTTGTAGAAAAAGCTTCCCAGTGCAATCTGCTCACATATTTAATTACACTTATATCTTTCAATATTGGTATTGCATATGATCGCTTTGATACTTGCCAGATTATAAAAACTAAACAAGAATATCCAACTTAATGGCGTAGCTTATCTTTTATGCATATTAAAATAATAGCAATAAACTGTGGTAGACTTTCAGAATAGTCTAACAAGTAACTGCATTTTGTAGCTTGCTATAGTGCAATGCAATATTTTGTGACTTGCTATATGAATGAGCAATTGGTGAATAACGCAATTTGTGCTATGCTAATATTAAGTGTTCTGGCATTACTTCAGAAGACACTGGAGCTCTAATGAACAAATATGACGATATGATGAATATTCAGAATTTGTGCTATATTATTTCTCAAGAATGCTTTATTTACTAAGTTAAGTTTATGGTATTATCTTGCGCATTGAGAGTTACGAAGTTTAACTATATATATCAGTGGCTATAAACTATACCTAAGGAATTCAGTCTAACCTATTGATAGATTCATGACTGTAATATTCACTTGATCAACCGAATCCTTCCGATCGATTCTGCTGGATGAGATTATGAACGTTATAGATGGGAAACAGTACGGTGAGAACAGAATTATGATAATGAGTAGCTTTTTTCTTTATCTTCCTCATTGTACGCAAGGCATTCTACATTGGAATTGCAGCTGAGACTTAGAAACAATATAGAACCCTAATTATCGAAGGTAGCAAAGTAGAAAAATATGAATCTATGTTTGTTGCTAATTTGTATTCCCCATATTACACACATTTATCCATAACTAAGTAAACAAATTTACTAGATATTTATTGATTACATGAGGTACATGATGTTAGATTATTTCTAATCGAATTGGAGAGAGATTTTTTGATAAACATTCCAATTACGTTTCATCAGTACAAGTTTATTACTAAATAAAGTGCAGTATTTTACATACTGGCTGACAACTGCATTGAATGAGTAGAAAAGAGTACAGCATTATAAAGAGGAATATTAAACAGTTCACGATCTAGTGTCATGCAGTCGCATAGAAACTTCACACGCTATAAGAATTTTTCAAGGAAGGTAATTATGAATGCAGTTTTCGCCTCAATGAGCGTAGTAATTACAGTAACTAAAGTTGAGAGGATGATCTAGGTGCTTAAGATTAAGTAGACTAGGAAGAGTAGCATTATGAATGCGCTGAAAACAGCGAGAAAAAAATTGTATAAGGAGCAAAAAGCACGTCACAGGAATCTAAATGTATCACTTGAAGCGCTTGAAAAGACAATAACTTGGAGAGTACTTGGAAAAGTTATTAAGCCGCTGTGGAAGTAGTGTTAAAAATGCATATAAAGTAAGTTGATTTGAATGCAAATGCTGTTTAATATAATGACTACTTTTTCCAGTACAGAAGAATAAAAAAAAAGTCAGTTCGTTGAAAGACAGTTCAAATGCATAATGTATTAAAAGAGTAGAAGTTTGAATGTGATATATGAGCTTTTGAACTTGAAAATGATCTATTTCTAATCTGTTTTCTTCTGATAACGTATTGTTCACAAGACCTGAATGAATTTGCAAACAATCGTTCACGTTAATCATAGGTTTTGAAAACTTCTGTGGAAGTAAGGACGTCACACATGTATTGGCAAGTCATTAAATGGTACTTATGATCTGGCACCTAACACACTACCTTGAGGTACGCCATAGCAACCATGTCCTGGGAAAGGGCGCTAATGCCTAAACGAAAGTTTCCGATAAAAACGTATTTATAGGTTGGCAACAGTATCTACTGGTATTTATCTATTTGTTTATTCCTTGTACATCTTCTCTATTTCAAACTTCAAGAATGTGAAACAAATTGAATTCAAAACTGCAGGTCTACTTTAAAGATTCCAAATCTATTATGAACCAGAAATCAACTTTTCGGCATAAACTCCCGTCCTTGGGACAGGGCCACATGTAAGTAAATGAACTCTCAAGGACAAAACATCCAGTTTCAGCTTTTGTGCAGCGAGTAAATAACTTATTCCATTTAAAAGGAAATGTGAAAAATGTACAAACAGCAACACTAATTTACCAGCCATTGTAACATTTGGTTTGAAAAAACAATTTAATGCACCAATTCTCGACCATTTTCTTTCGCTGTATGCTATATTACAGAACACCAGCGCAGTAGATGGCTGTACTGCGCTAGAGGAATTACCTCTACCAAGGTTGAGTATGAAAATAGTTGTTCGAAAAAATGAAATCCCCCATATTTCAAGTCCTTAATACATACCTATATTACCAATTGGGTTATAAAATGATGCACTGATTAAACCCAACTAATTATTGTAACAATTCCAGTTTGTATTATTTACAATGTGCTTGTTCCTTTTCTATTGATTCTAATATATAAAGTTACAACTATTTAATCCCTATTTGATATTTTCTCTTATTTTATCATGCTAATTAAAATTTATGTTGAATTTTCTCGACTTAATTTCGCAGCAAATTTTACCGAGTAGCTGTAATTCAGTTGGTAAAGCACTGGCTTAGCAATCGGAAGGTCCTGAGAACTATACCAGTGGCGGCCTATCAGAGTTTTTCACCCTTTCTTTCAGCCACACCAGGTAAATACCGGGATGGTACCTGCAAAACTAGTCCCTGGCTGATTTTCTTCCAGCATTTTCTCCCCTACCCTTTCCAGGCCTGATTCAAAGTGCTATTTCTGAGATTTTCAACTTCAAAATTCAAATTCGCGGTGAATTGCGGAAAGTGCCGAGGAAACACAACTTAAGAATAATTGGTTTAGTGGTTATCAAAATTATCGTGATTTAGTTTATTAGAATTAATCGAATTGAATTGAATTTTAATTATCGCCTTTAGGCATCTAATATTATAATTAATGTCTAGAAACAACTAGTGACCTTGTAAGAACTATCCCTACAAGTATTTTTGATTAAGTAGACTCCGAAGAATGGACCTCCCCACTGGGCTTCAAACCGGGACGACCGCACACAGAGAATCGTGCTAACGTTTCAGTCAGATCAGGTCTCTGAATAGTTATGCACATTTTGAAGAATATGTGTCAAGTGGTTCTTTGTAATATGGTAAGCGATGTACTCAGTTTCGAAAGTTTGAAAGATGTTTGAAGAAAAAGAAGAGTTTACTAACAGCATCTTCAAAAGCTTTGGAAGCTTTTGTATTCTATTGACAAAAGTGACATCATTATAACCACAATGAAACTCTACTTCAACTTTCAGCTACAATTTCTGTCGTTGCATCACATGACAGCAAGATAATTTTAGTTACAGAATGGATTGAAGTTAACTGCGTAGAACGGGTCTAGTTTGTATTTAAGGACTTTCTCGAATAGCGGAAAGAGTTCAGGGCAGACTACTTTTTTCTTAAAAAAAAAAAAAGTCTCATATGTCAAAGAATTTTCCAGACAGACGAGTAAATTGAATGGAAATGCAGCATGGACAAGCATAAAGAAGGTTAAAATTTCACTTTTTTTAAAACTCTTGAGTGGAGCCTAATATATAACGACGTCTTTGTAGTGCCAGACGCTTTGGGGAAAAATAATTTGTCTCTGCAAGTTCACCTTGTTAGTTCACAAGATAGAGTAGTTAAGAGAAGGAGCGAAGAGTCATTTTCTTTTTTTTTTTTTGTAGAGAAAATGGTGTAATAGATTATCAATAGACGAATGTCAAAGGCACAAAGACAGAAGAAAGTGAAAACAAATGGCGTGACGTACGTAGGTTGAATGAAGGTGGTCGGATTATGTTTCTCACTTCAACAGACTTCTGTACATTTGTCCTGAAAGCAGCAGGGAAAAGCGAAACCTCACGGCAGACTTTGACGGTTAGGAATCGGGGTCTTCCTTTTATATATATATATAGATTTTTCGTCTATCCACAGCCCAAACCACACCCTTTATCATTCAATTTCACGATTGAACTTTGTGAGTCTAAACATAGAAAGTTATGTTTAGATTGTGAGAAGATCTAATAATAGAAAGAGAACAATTAGCGTTAACGTTGACTCAAAGGTACGTAATTTGATTTCAAAGAAATTAAAACCCGGTAACGGTGGTTGTATGATGTGATGGGTTAGGTCAATGGCGACCAGCTGGGAATTGTAGCTGGAGCAGGGATGTTTGTGAATTTTAAAAAATAAACTTCTTAGCTTATACCAATACTTCTCAAACAGTTTTCCTGCGAGAATAACAGCTGATATCATAATCATATAATTGTTCTTAGTTCTATTAACAATTTCCTTGCACTTTTAAAATGGAGAAATAGATTTTGAATCCAATTGAATTCGCTTTAACTTTGTAAAGTACATTATTATCTAATTGTTTAGGAAAGAGAGATGAGATGTCGAATCAGAAATTTCAGGATGTAAAAAGAGGGCATTGTCATTTGAAGTTATTCACAGGTCGGAAATGGAGGAAATATACTCCTTGACATAAATGCGACTTCAATTTTATCCTGAGAATCTTCTGTTTATTATAAAGTTGGAACACAGTGTTGGCTTGACCACGAATGGTCACAATACTTTTCCCCTCCTATTGTCACTCCATAGTGAAAAATACTAAAACAGAAAACGATTTCTCAGGCATTAAGTCCCTATAGTGTTTCCTTTAACCTGTTGCCTGACCTGAAACGAGGCCTTCGCAAACCACCAAAGACCAACTTTGAACTCAAAACTGGGCCCCAACCCATAGCTTGAGAATCACTAGCTTATAGAATCGGTGCGACCAATGCCATTTGTTAATTAAATGGCCCAAAATACATTTTAAGAAAAGAAAGAAGGATTAGATTCTGAGTTTTAGTTTTCTCAGTGTGCACAATATTTCTTAAAGAAATGAGTCCATTTGTGATGTGTATAGCAAAATTCCGTACAATTTTGCTCTCGCAATTAAAATCCCAGACATAGATCGGCAGAGTATGATTCCAATCGCGTAGTAGTAGTAGTAGTTATTGTATTAGTAGTAGCAGTTCTTGTAGTAGTAGTTATTGTATTAGTAGTAGCAGTTCTTGTAGTAGTAGTTGTAGTGGTTGTAGTAGTAGTAATAGTAGTAGTAGTAGTAGTTGTTGTTGTTGTAGCAGCAGCTATTTGCGCACTAATCAAAAAATGTCACTTCCTAGAACGGGACTTACTATTAGCATAGCATCCGAATCGAAGTAGAGTGCGAATACGCACACTGCATAATTATGATTGCATTCATCGTCAATTAATTCCTCGTCCTGCACGACTTTTCGTCTCCAGAAAGACTGGATTACGAACTCTGGCTGGCTAAAGTTCGATTGTGTAACACACAGAACATAGCTTGTGTTAAGGATTTTGTCCGAAAGACATACATGGAACAGGATCGTAACTACCATGGCGAAAAACCCCACAATGCGGGGAGTTTATCTTCCAAGGGAGTCCTTCACCCTAACCTCTCAATGGACCGAATCGACTTCCGATCTTGGGTATTGTCTTGTAGCTGGTCCATAAAATGTAGTTACGTCTCTGATGTGGGATTTGTATAGGCTGAAGAATCGGAATTACAAGATTATCTCATGGTGTAGTGGAAAATATGGTAACTACAAATGTATCTCTAAAAAGGTTAGTTTCTGTTGGTTTTCTTGATAACTTCACGAAGAAAGAAAGAAATTAAGCAGGACAATTTCACGTAGGCTTGTCACAAGGAACACTGCAATCAACAAACAATGGGTCATGATAAATTCCACTTCTGAGTTCTGAAACGAAAAGATCGACGAAGTATTGTGAACACACTTCTATTCCTTCCACCGAAGTTTTATCCAAGTGGCTATCAATGACTAAATCCTTCATTCATTCTACTGGAACCAACTACATACAATATCAACGAATAATAGAATTTGTAAACATTAAAGATGCAGCTGTCCGCAATGTAGTTCAAGACCAATTCTGAGAGATTTTTCTGAGTTTCCTCTGAGTCACATCAGATGACATCTCGGAAAGAATTCACTGTCTCTAAAGAATAATGAAAATAAATTAGAAGAAAGAAAATAAGCTGTAGCAGAAGAAAATGACTCACAATTCTGGCTTATAAGCAACGTGTCATCACATCCGAGAGACGACATTTCTAGGCGAATGATGTTGTACAGAAAGGAACAGGGGAAGCAAGTAACCAGGGTTTCTATAAAAGGCGCCATCCAAGAATTCACCTAATTATGAGGAAACTCCCGAGAAACCTGTCATGATGGGCAGCGGGAACATAACTCGAAACCACGCCACATTATTTGCTGTAGCCTAGGGTGCTGAAATGATTTTAGCTGTAAAGTGTTATTAAAGAATCCCTAGCAACGGATTCACGTGAAATAGCAGCCCCTCGTAAGAAGCTGTGTGTTCAAGTAGGACAATAATTACAATTCCAAACACACTTACCTAAGAATAACAGGTTATCAGAAATGAGCAAAAGTATGCTTTGTATCTTGAATCAAATGGCACATATTTGTCTCTGCAACTAAACGCTTGTAAATAGGAAAGAAGCATTCAACAATAGGCAACGAGAACTACTGCTTTTGTGTCTATAAGGTTTCAATTTTGCTTTCACTGGAGTGTACCTATTTATATTCATCACTGATGGAAGTACGTTCACTAGCCCAGTCTCAAGCAACTACGGGAAAAGCATTTCTATGTAAATGCAAGTATGCAAATAATTTTTGGACAGAGAACAGAAAAAAAATGAAAATCTACGAGCATATATAATTGCATGCAGTATATTCTTTTACCTTCCTGGCGTTTGCAGTAGCATCCTGGCGTTTATCTAGTGTGAGGAAAAAGTTTAAAAAAAAGTCAGAATGGACGGCCGCTGGGATCGTTCCCAGGACTTTCCGACTGCTACACAAACGCTCTGACGTCAACTGAGCTATGACTGCTCGGTTTGTTCTTACTGTCATTTTCATATATACACAAAAAGTAAGTGAATGGCATTCACTAATAATATTATAGGCTACTGTCCAATTCTTTATTGAGAAATGATTTATGATTTCCATGCAAATAACATGATGTTTACACAAATAGGTTCAGCGTGACGCATCGCAATAATGGTGTAATTATTCTCGTAACAATATTTCCTCTATATTGAGGTGTAATAATATTTGTCTTTATACTGTATAAATCAATAATGCTTTCTGTAATATTGTCAAGCTTCCGTGGGTTGATTGATGACAGGTAATAATGTCATTTTATCGCAGCCAATTAATATATCTATTCGTTTTTGTTATGCAATTCAACTCTATTATTTTCTGTTTCTGAGTATTTTATTGATATTCTTCCAAGCAGAATTTAGGTCTTTACAATTACTCATACTGTCTGCACTTTACCAGTTCTATTAACCCAACATGTTTTCTAGTATGCATGGTGGTGTTTGATCAATTCATGGGACATTAGATGAAAATGAATTTAAAAAAAAGTCCAATTGCTGAATATATTATTAAAATGTGAATGCCAAAAAGTATACAGAATACACTAAAAGTGACACTTAAACTACATAAAAAAGAAAGAAATGAATTCTGGTATCGATATTCAGAATTTTTCAGTCATAGAAACCTGATGTGAAATTTACTCCCAGGATCCTCAATCTAAGGGAGGGAGCAAGTTTCCTTGTTCATATGTGTGTCTGAATATTTTAGAACGTATCCAACCCACTAGTAGGAATGTGTAAAATAATATATGCAATCATATACTGACAAAGACTGCACATGTAACTAACTACAAGCGTATGACGTTCTTGGTTTATTTCATATTTTATTAAGTAAATATTATGTGTAAGTCATTTTATCTATATTGCAAGTGATTTACATAGTACAATCCGACTTACTTTGAAACGAATGTACAAAATGTTCCTGAAATGTATACAGCTCCAATTTACTCTATTAATGCAGTTTTGCAACCACTAATTTCAAGTAACAGTCATATTGAATTTAATTGAGATATCTACTTCCTGCGAAGCCATTGTTGTTACTTGCCGGGTAGTTGTTTAATATATGATAATTTTAAATCCACTTCTACTTCGGGAAATATTAGGGAACCTACCTCACTTCCTTTGGCAAATTTCCCGCGCAGCAGGTGCTTAAAGTTGCTGTAAAGCAACTATCTCTACAGCTAGATGGCAGCACTACAAATGTATGCTTTATGTCTCTAATATATTTTTTCCTTGCACGGAATTGCAATGCTGCTACTACAAATTAAAGCCTGAAGAGTTTTAAACTTCCAGAGAAGAAAGTTCATAACCATGTCAATAGTTCAGTGTGTGGTGAATTTTAATTTTCTCTTTTGTTCGCGATTGAAAGAACTTCATTATGATAGGTTTGGATATTCACAACAACCACCAGGCGATTCCAATAATGAAGAAATAATAAAATAAAAATTCACATCGCAATTGTTATGAATTTTCATTTCTGAACGCTTGAAACCAAGCTATTTAACGCAAAAAGCAAAAGATCTTAAATCTTTTAATAAAAAGAGATACTCGCAAATTACAATGTTACAGATTCCCTTTCTGCACCTTACCCTTTTGTCTTCTTTTATCACTTTATCAGGGATGAAAGAAGACAAAAGGGTGAGGTACATGAAAACTAAGTGATCATCATGTGGAAATGAATAAAAAATAAATTAACGAAAATAATATCCATCATATCCATTCTTCCATTCATATCAAGATACAAGAATATATATATATATATATATATATATATATATATATATA
>JAGDQP010000010.1:288852-323485 GCA_022664845.1 Lepisma saccharinum
CCGTCTGGTCAGCGTGGGAGCAGTAGACCAGACGGGTTGGGAGAGGAGAGCCGAAGCTCTCACTGTGATCGCCACTGTATTTTATTCACAGCAGCTCCCCAATTGTCCTCACGATGCTGGGTCAACACCGTATATATATATATACGGGTTGTTCAATAAAGATTTCCCCTGACCCACTACCAGATATCGTAGAACGATGCAATTTCACATGTGTAATCCTGTATATATGGCAATTTGGAGCTCGTGACTCTGTTCCGTTTCTGTTTTATAAGTCTGAAAGTGAAGCAAGGTGTAGTGATGGAGTCAACTGAGCACCGATTAGTCATCAAGCTTCTATACTTGAGAGTCCGCACACTAAAGGAAACATTTGATGTGATGAAGGAGACATACGGTGAGGATTCCCCATCATATGGCGTAGTGAAACACTGGCATCGTCAGTTCAAGTGTGGTCGGACTTCAGTAGAAACAGTCCCCATTCCCGGGAGACCCCAGTCCACCATTGACGAAGGCACTATTGGACAAATGGAAGCCGCCACATTGGATGATCGCTGCATAACCGTGCGCCAACTAGCTAAAGATGTCACGATTTGAGTGGGAGCTGTGGACAAAATGATTCATAACCATTTGCACATGCGGAAGGTGTTTGCCCGGTGGGTTTCTCGGCTACTCATCTTCCCAGAGGCAGGAATGAGTCCCGTACTCCCATGCGGATTTTAATCTGTGTCACGTAAACCCGGAAGACTTTTTTGATAAACTAATTACCCAGGATGATACATGGGTCCATCACTTTGAGCCAGATACCAAGGCCCAGTCAGAGCAATGGAAGCATATCGACTCACCACTAGCAAAGAAGGCTCGTGTACAACCCTCAGTGGGCAAAGTGATGCTCACGGTTTTTTGGGACCAGCATGGGGTATTACTACTTGATTTCCTGGCAAAGGGTACCACAATTACAGAGACATACTACGCTTCACTGCTTCGCAAATTGGGGGATTCTATCAAAACTCACAGGCGTGGCATGCTAACAAAAGGTCTCCGCATTTTGCAAGGCAACACACCCGTTCACAACTCGCATGTTGTCAAGACAGAAGCACGGTCCTGCGGGTATGAAATCCTTCTTCATCCCCCGTACTTTCCTGACCTCGCGCCATCTGATTTCCACCTCCTCCAAACCATGAAGTCATTTCTCAAGGAAAAGCACTTTCAGGATGATGACATGCTAATTTCTGAGGTCAAGTCATGGCTTTTGGACAAACCTGGAGACTTCTACAAACAAGGTGTCAATAGCTGCTTAAAGCGATGGGAAAGTGTGTAGTCATTGGAGGTTCCTATGTAGAGAAGGCCTAATATACGTGCCGATTTTCGTTTATCTCCGTCGATAGGAAGTGGGTCAGGGCAAATCTTTTATTGAATAACCCTCGTATATAAAGGAAAATTGATAACTGGTACTGATGCTAAATGAAATAATTATAAATTAATTAATTCAGTCAACAACAAGTCAATATTACTAACCTTAATTCTTGTATACATTTATGTTTGGCATCTTCAAAGATAGCACATACCATAGGCTTTACAATAGTGGAATAATTGAAAATATACGGCTTTTAACGTCATTTAAACACGATTTCAGAAGCATAACGCTCCAAAAAGAGATATTTTCGGCCCACGTTGAACAAGACGCTTTTGCTTTATGTCTGCAAATTACATTTTAAGGGGAGGTAGTCTAAATTTTTAGTAGTCAAGTATATAAATAAAAGCAAAACTGTACGTTACTTTAATAGGGTTATATAAATATAATCCATAGTAGAAGTAAAGGAGAATTGTTTTTCTTTAATACTGAATAAAGTATTGCCTTTCAATCTTTCAGTCTCCTTGGATACTAGGGAGAAGGGAAAATACTCGGCAATTTTTTATGTGAAACATGAGGATAAAAGGAAGAACGAGAAAGCAAAGGGAGGGTGAAATTTGAGTTACTTGTTTGTGCATTCTTGGAAACAAGATGGCCGCCGTGATTTTTGCGCTTCGGTACGAAGAAACAGGTCATTTGTACAGTCTGTGTAAACCATACGCCTCATTACACACTGCAGCAGAAATGGCTAATTCTTTCTTCCTCCTCCTCCTTCTCTATGCTATTGATTCAATTTCAGCCTAGTTTAGAAATTTCTTTCGAGTTTGGGTTTGTGTATATAATCAAAAAAGATGAACGATGGTCGTGTACTTGAATTAGGGTTATTACATTCAATTAAAAGACTCCCAAGAGTTTCACTTAACGTCCAGTGAAATTAGTTTTATTGGTCAGTTTGCTGTGCGTATGAACCATAATTTACAACTACTATTCTTGTATATTTTTATAAGTGAAGTCGGAGCAGAGACTCAAAGCTAAAAGATCTTTCATAAGCTTACAGAAGTAACTTTTAAAACTTAGTTTCTGTTCGCCGTAATGTCAAACACAGAATTAATCAAAATATGTCTCTCACGCCCAAACATCCAGATGTCAAAAATTCTGATTGTAACTAAACTTCGTATATCGATAGAGTATCTAAAAAAAACCGCATATTTTTTCTAGACTCTGACGTGCAGTAGGAAAAGAGTAAATGGTAAATAATGAGCGAGATTTGACGTATAGAGAATATTAGAATTACTGGAAACAGACTGTAATAACTGAGTCACAGCTCTGGTAGAGTAAGAAGGAGAGCGTTAGCTTAGCTATTGAGTTTGAGTTCTTCTCGCGACATTTTTTTTTTACTTTTAACGCAATACGAGTGAAAATGTTATATTTTACAAATATGCTTTTGACATGAAAAGTGAATGTTATTGTTTCGTACCTTTTTGTTTTTTCACTTTCCATACCAAATCAACTAATAAAAGAATAATTTTAGACCTTAGGTTTTACAAAATGTGTGATATTGAGTAATTGTGTTCTATGCATCAATATGATCAAAAATACAAGATTTCATGTTTTTGTCATTTTTGGTTTTTGAGTTATACATAGTTAAAAATAAAAAAAAAAATACTGACTTTTGACGCGTTTTGAAATTTTTAAAAGCGCAAAACTCCAAATCTATTTGTCCTAGACAGATCAAACTTGCACCATTTGTTTCAGAATTTCAAGAGCTGTAATTTGATATATTGCATGACTTTATCAGACGAATCTTTTTTCAAAAATTAAACAAAGCTTGTTTTTTTTGAAAAACTCAAAATCGATTTTTGTGTGAAGAAATATATATTCAATGTGTTTCTGATTAGAATGTATGTGCCAAATTTCATGATGGTATTTCAATGGGATCATGTTGAAAAGATTCTAACAGATATAGACATTCACTTATGCATAACGTGTATAAATAGTCTTAAACGGCTGTATGCATAATGGCTTTTAGCAAAGTAAATTTAATTGGTTAAAATATGGCATACAGTATCTTCATTTAAGTTCTATTGTAGAACAAGCCAAGCCGGCATAGGTCAGTGGTAGAGTATTGGTGTAGATTCGGGAGGTCGTGGGTTTGATCCCAGCGGCCGACCAACCTGACTGAGGATTTTCCAGAGTTTTTCCTCAGTCACACCAGACGAATTCTGAGGTGGCACCCTCAACATAAGTCCCGACTGACACCTCTCGAATTCTTTCCCTTACCATATCCCAGCCTGAGCCTTAAATGCCTAAAGGTCATAAATAGAATTGAAATTTAGAAAATAATATAAAACTTTTAAAAGACAGTTTTCTTAAACAATTCATACTAAATATTAAAAATTAGTTTTGTTTATGCATTATTAAAAAGAAAAGCATGAGAGCGCGCTAATTGAAGAATTTATAAAGTGACTACGTGAGAGCGTGCCCCATGCGTTTCATTTTAGTCACGCATAAACAAAATTATTTTTTACTTTTTAGTACGAATTATTTAAGAAAAAAGTAAGTCTTAAAAAGTTATATTATTTTTTTTTACTGAAATCCTAAATCATTCTGCAACCAGTCAAGAGTCGCAGCGTTTTAGGCTATTATTTATGGGTAATATTGAAAAAAAATATTAAAATATACTTTTAAAATATACAAATGTATGAACGTAACAATAGAATATTGTATTGTCACCAGACTTACATCGCTGTGGAAATTTTCATCATTGTGTAACGTCGGAAAATGAGCTAAATTAACGTTGCAAGATCTGAGGACATCACGAACAATTGTGAACTAAAGAAAGAATGTAAAAAATTTTGTAGAACAAAACTAGTAATAATTAATCAGTCCAGCTTGATCTCTGTAGTTTAAAAAAAGGCAGTAAGAATTATTAGTTTGAAATTATTTAGTTACAGGTTAATAAACCTACCACATGAACTACTTTTTTATTATAATAATAAAGTGGTAAGTTTATTAGACTGTAACTAAATAATTTTTGCTTACCTTAGCTGATGATCGAGGTTCTTGCAAACGGAGCGAAATTTTTTCAACCATCTGGTTGCTGTACTCTGATCAACTGCAGTTTCACCTTTCGCACTAGAAATGTTTTGGGTTGCTTTCGCGGAGTTATGGCTGAGTTCGAACTAGGACAGCAAAAGTTCCAGAATTAGACGATGTTGCATATTTATTTAATTTCCTGTTACTTCATATACAGAATGAAGCACTACACAACCTTTCACAGCACCAACTACTACGAAAATGACCCGTTCCAACAGGACTCTTTGAAGCCTTGAACAGTTTTGGTCAAGTGAGAAAGGCTCCGCAGGTGGTGCACCTAGGTTAATATTGCAAAACGTTTGACATACCTTTGTGACCTGGTCTTACTTTTGCAGTCGCTCTTAGAAGAGATGATATTGTGTTCCTGAACTCAGCGTCCATTAAAATCCAATAATCTATGATTTCACATTAGCTTGTGTGTTTCTGGTAGCACGACGAAATATCAAATTTTTAATATGAATTGTTATTAACGTTCTCAACGAGCTGGTGAGCTACTAAGGACGGAAGCTACAGTATTTTGTTTAGTAAAGTGGACTCCGAACCACTCCGTTCAAGGACTCTGGTGGCGATTGAACCAGCGACCAGAAGTACAGAAAGCTAGCAAGGTAAGCTCTCGGCCATCACGAGGTGGAGATTGCAAATCTGGCAAAGATATTGATAAAAGGCAATGCGAACTACCGTGAATTATTTTACTTTAACCATGACGTACACGTATAGTATTTTATTAGAATTTGCGCTCTGGATAGCTCCGCTAGTAACAACTTTGTTCCTATATAGATTTAACACAGCCTCTGTAGTAAAATCGGTAAAATGGCGGGCTTCAGATTGATATTGGAAAACAACATGGAAATGAGCCACGGTGTCGGCAAATCTGACAGAGGTTTTCCAGGATTCTCCTCAGTTTCACCAGGTAAAGTGCTGGGATGGTATCTTGACAAATACCCTTAATGTTTTCTTTTTTGAATAGTGATTGCCGAGGGGCGTCATCCGTCAAATAGGTTTGCGTAATTGTTTGAATAGTAGTATGTACTGAAATCAAGTTCTCTTAACTACAAGGCAATACCAAACTACCTTTTGTTAATTAGATGAAATTGTTAATTTATCGTAAATGTCCGGATTTACTGTACACACATGCAAAAATGTATTCCAGGAACACAGCGTTTCAATTTCTATTTAACTAAGATTGATGGACAAAGAGAAAGCTATGGTTTAAGCCTGTCACATGTATGAGGGCTTAGCTGCCTATGTTGCCCGTATGTAGTGCCTCATACAGCACTACTGAGTTTTGAAATGAAGTAAATTTATACCTGCTTTATTCAAAAAAAAAACTTCCGTCTGCAGTGACACATATCCGCTATCAATTCACGAGGCCCCTAAAACCGTTCCTGAAGAAATGTGTTTGCCTTCAGTCAATGAAGTCGAGAAATTAACTTTTTGCATTATCATTGCTTTTGAACCCCTCATCTTTCGAACTAACTTCGATGCATAAATACATGGCAGCATGTTGGTGCTAAATACGAGGAATATGGAGAGTGCGGGAGTTTTTTATACCTCAGCTCACTCAACTTCTGTTTCGTGATTTTTACCACTTGAAGAAACGTTATCTGCTAAAAGTGCAAGACCTCTCAACTGACCAAGAAAGGGTGCTTTCACATAACTTCGGCGGTGCATTTCGTCAACTTATGCACACTGCGTGAAAGCGGTAATGGTTTCACCAAGAGGAAAGAATTTGTAATGGACAACATTCAGTGCTGTCCTCCACAATAACATCATCATTTCATCAGCTTTCATTTTGGGAAGTGTTTGGAGGTTTTGCCACCGTTCAATCACTGTCCGCCTCGCTTACAATTATCGTACGGGATCTACATCTCATCAACGTCACAATACGATCGCGTAAGGGTTCATTGTGGCGGCTAACTGGCAGCCTATTTATTACAGGTGTCCACCTATTTCTGTGTATGTCAGGAAGTACCTAATTATTCATTTTCCACTTTCTCTATTTGATGTAGATGGCCACAAATGGTTACATTGGAAGCGTTGAATTGTTGGACAAATTCCCTGATGGTGCTGCCTGTATTTTTACCTTCAAACATGCCTTTAAAGTAAGGTTATTCACCATTGCCTTGCGTCCTGTACCCTCCTCATCTTGAGATTGGTTCGCGGCACAAAATTGTTGAAAACCAGCAACATATTGGTTTATGAACCAGTCTTGAGTCTAGGTCCCATGGCCTCACCACATTACTATACGTTTCTTCCGCCGTATGTCCCAGTTTGAACTAGTGAAACAAAATTACCCGTAAATCCCTCTGTTCCAATACGTTGTACAGAACACTGTAACACGTCCTGCGGCAGCTGCAGATTAGATACACTTCATATGGCGTGAACGTTACATGTTGCTGTGATCTTGAAGGGGATAACTCATGCTTCCGTTAGTCCCGTAGTGTACAATATGAGGCAGGAAGAGTTGAATGTGAACATTATACATTTAAGCCATTTATTTCTGAACCACCCAGTTACTTAGTTACGACTCCACAAGAATTTTCTTCCTTTAGTTTTCAGATGATTGATTCTTTGAGCCATTTTAAAACCTCCACTTGAAGCACTTTTTATGATTTCAGTTTAAACATCGACCGAGACCCTTTTTAATACCTTAACTTTCTTTTTCTCAATGGAGAAGATAGAGAAGGATGTCTCGTTAATTGAAAAATAATCCATTGAATTATATTTTTTTCTCCCTTTATCGGTCTTTCTATTTCACTTGAGGTTTTCCTTTCTTTTTTTCTCTTCCTATAACGGCCTTCATTTCCTCAATCATAAGGAAAAAAATATATGCAGGAATACCGTTTCCTTGTCTAAAAATTTTCTGCCATATTTTATATTACTGGAGGGTAATAGAATACACCGTACGTCACTTTCTGCAATTAATTTCACATTTGTCAACTTTTAATAGCAGTTATGAATGATGAATGACAAATTACTTCTTTATTTCTCGCGTATAAAAACAATTCTTTTCGTTTGAGATTGTTTTAAAAAATGATATTTTTAGGATCCACATTAAATTGATACGTTCACTTTTGAAGAAGGATAATTTAGGTGTAATTTAAATATGTAAATTTATTATTTACATGAAACTTTCTGCAACCTGTGACATTGTTACATAATTCAGATGGGAGAAAGAGACAATTGGAATATAATCTGTGGTGATCAAAGTTATCTATAGATTACACGTAGTACATACATTAAACATACACACATACGTACGTTAAGTTCACATACATACAATAAACATATCTACAGTATCCCCAGTGAACAGCGAACGTCAATGTTTACTGATTGGCATTAGGATACGCGGCAACCTCAAACTATCTAGGCTATTGTACCTAAATCTTCCAGAGATCATCTCACAAGGGATATACCTGAACCCTGGAACACCTATTGTTATGAGCACTTGTGTATCTGCGGAGTATGAGTCAAGAAGAAACATCATGATTGTCGTCCTACTAGCTTTCTCACATCTTGCATGATATCATGACTAGAACCTTGGGTGCACGCAACTCAGTTCTGGCTACAACTGTGTTACACTCCACACTACCGTGCGAGTTTTTTTTACATAATATTCGCGCTAGTACACCACACATACTAAATCAAAAGAGCGAAATTCCGTTCGATTCGAGCGGAAAGAGGAAGCAATCTTTTAGAGTAAATTTTTATCGGAGAAAAGATGATAAATTTTCGCTTGAAAAAAAAGAAAAGAACTTTTTAAAGACATACTTTTCTTAAACAATTTGTAGTAAAATGTTTAAAGAGTAATTGTTTATGCACGACTAAAAAGAAAATCATGGGGCGCGTTCTTATATGCAGTCACTTCAAAATTCAATTGGCATGTCCCATCCTTTTCTTTTTTAGTCATGCATAAACAAAATTACTTTTTACTTTTTTGGTACGAATTGTTTAAGAAAAGTATGTTTTTTTTTAAAAAAAAATTGCTTTTTCGAGTTATTTCGGTGTTCGGATACTTTTTCTCAAACTAATGTTTTGTGACCCAAATCCTAAAGTGTTCTACAACCAGTTAAACTCAAGATCGTTGCAGGCTAGTATTTATTTTAGGGTAAAATATTAAAATATACTTTAAAAAATATAAATATATACAAATATATTAAAGTAAGTAACAATTGAATATTGTATTGTCACCCGACCCACGTCGCTGTGCAAAATTTCATCATTGTATGACATCGGAAAATGAGTTAAATTAACGTTGCAAGATTTGAGGATACGACGAACCATTGTGAACTAAAGAAAAGAATGTAGAAAAGATGGGATTTATCGTAGTCCA
The DNA here is from genome assembly GCA_022664845.1 of Lepisma saccharinum. Classification (NCBI taxonomy): domain Eukaryota; kingdom Metazoa; phylum Arthropoda; class Insecta; order Zygentoma; family Lepismatidae; genus Lepisma; species Lepisma saccharinum. The sequence continues at coordinate 297,630 of JAGDQP010000010.1, forward strand.
CTTCAATAAGAATGGCAACGCCCTAGCCTAAGATCACCGGTTCCCGTAAGATCACCGAAGTCAAGCAGCTCTAGGTCAGTGCTTGGACGGGTGACCGTTGCAGTACTCCAGATGGTGTTGCCTATGTGGCGTCCACCCAGCGTCGTGAGGCAAATTGGGGAGCTACCTAAATAAAGAAGTAGCGAACTCCAGTCACGAAAACCGGCATTAACGGCGAGGAGGAGCCGAGATGCTGACCACATCTCACCTCTACGGCATGAGTGCCAAAGCCGACTGGTAGGCCTGGACCCTTAATGGGATGTCGTGCCACGGTTTTTTTATTTCAATAAGAATATCAACATTTTTTAGGAGATTTTCCTTCCTATTCAAATAAAGTTTTCACGTTTTGAGCACAAAAACGGCGGAATATTATAAAAATATGCAAATGGGAGTATTTCTTCATAAGTAGTAAGAAAGAAAAGTAATGTACTTGTGAATGAAAAAGTGAAAAAAAAACTGGGAATATTGGAACCCGGTATCTTCTGGCCAGCTATCAAACGACTTAACCCCTCAGCCATCAGTCCAACAGGAATAATACGCCTTGGAAATGGTTTCTTTTATCTCGTCAGGTACTTGAGAACAACGTTCAAAGATTTCGTGTACATATCTTACTTCTGACGTCTTCTGGTATATTTTTCTAACAGAAAAGTTATAAAGTTTTCTGTTGTCATGTTTTAACTAAACGTAACGCTATAAATTTGACAGTTTAGAGGTCTTTCGATAACTTTTGTAGTTACTAATGACGGAGAATGAAGTTGACTAGTAGCCATGCCCATGCTGCATTGCAAATCCCTCTAAAATATTAGAAATACAGCACTCTAAAAAGATGAAAAATTGAAGAATAAACTGCTATAAAAAGGTGAGAAATCGAAGAATAAACCGCTCTAAAAAGGTGAGAAATCGCTCTTTAAACTCTAAAGAATCAATGAGAAATCGCTTTTTTAAGCTTGAAAAAATAAATTACACCCAAAAGAGCGGAATTTCATCAAGAAAGAGCACATTTTCTATCCAAGGTGAGAGTGGTTTGTTAGAAACTTTTTTTTTTAATTATTGAAAATTCCACTCTATAAAAGTGCGGTCCATCTTTCCGCTCTAAAAAGAGTAAAAATTCCGCTCTTTTGATTTTGCGTGCAGTTACATTATCTGTGGTAATGTGATTTAAAACCAAATGGTCTAGCCATAGCATCCTCAAACAAGATAAACACTGAACAACGGCTATATTTTCACATTTGTCTGTACCATAGATATCATTTCCAACGCGGAACATAGTTTTGGAAACATAAATGCAACCTGCGCACCTGTTTGTGAATATCTGGTCAACATATCCACATGTTGAATGTTTGGTCAACAGAACTACACTAGATGATGCAATTTCATGATAAAAAATTATATCATGTAGCTTGTCTGATGCGTCCGTTATTAAAATTTTGTTCCTGAACAACTCTTCCAGTCGTCGAATTAAATGTTGTGCTGCTGAAAAGATACCCGCCAAGATGCACCAACCGTTAGAGCAATGATGTGCTCTTAGAACTAAATTTCAACTCCATAAACATTACTGCTAAACATTACTCCTTTAATTTGTACTACTAAACATTAAGGTACCTTTGTAGATAGGGCATATTTAAGTTGCTTGAACAGGACATGGTACTGAATGATCCAATCATATTGGCTATTTCTCTTGAACCTATGCATGTTAGAGTATCGCACTCAGCAGTACCTCTCTGTTCCATTACAAAATATATTCTTTCCTTATTCATTGAAATACTCCATATTACTAAACCCTAACAACACTCAACAGGCAAGGGACAAGCGATCTCTTTTCCAACCTGTCCCTTTCTTGTATTTTTATCTCGCTTTTACACTGTACATTATTAGCCTGCAGGAGTTAGTTCACCCAACCCCTCAACTAACCTTTCAGTCCATCTCTGTGCCACTTATCTTAATTCAGATAGTGTCTGATGTGACGAGTGAAAGAGTAGGTAAAATACAGAAAACTGTGGCATAAGTCTGGGGATGATGTCTTTCGGCGAGCGTTCTTCCGGATGCAAACATAGGGAAGAGAGTGACCAGAGCCTTATTGCATATACCCCTTGAACTTTTGTCCGCTGAAACTGAGGAAAACCTCATCCAGGATGGTCTGCAGCCGAAGTACAAACTACTTGTCTCCTCAATATAGTTCCGAACTTCGTGACGTAACTACTGAATCACGGTGGCAGGATCGATCAGTCGAAATATCAAGCAATTAAACATATCCTTATAAACCCAAAGGTTTTACGAGAATTGAACTATTTTTAACATGAAAATATGTGTCACTATTTCTTACAAATCCGGAACATAAATGCTAGGCATATTTTTTCCAGTGCACGAGAGAGAGAGAGAGAGAGAGAGAGAGAGAGAGAGAGAGAGAGAGAGTGTTTACAACCCTAGGTTGCAACCAGCGCTTGTTCATTTCGACCATTCTTTCACTCTTTTTATGAAGCTCATAAATTTCTCTCAATGAAAAGGTGAGAAGAAAGAAGGGATGTGCTTTGAAATGTATGTACATGAATGAGCAGGAGGAAAGAAAAAAAGAAACGAACTTCAGAGGCCTTCATTTTCAGACATACCTTCAGATAAAGTATACAATGAAACAACTTTATAGCAAAACTGGTGCGCAATATGCTAATGTCAATTTATGAGAGAGACCTTGAAAGATTTAAAATTTTCAGTATATATATTTTTTTGGTAGGTACATAATACATTTTCCTATACAGATCTTCATTTTATTGATTAAATTAAATATGAATTTATTTAGGTAGTTTAATATGTTAATTGTTCACAAAATATCAGTTTCTTGTTTGCAGCAGGCGAGTAGTTTTGACCTACTTTTCCCTCTATTTCTTCGAATTAATTTATAGGGCTAATAAATGGCAATAAATGAATAGTGAGAGGCAAATTCATATTAAAATAAAATGTGTGGGTTATTTGCCTATCAATATGAGATTGATGCTAACCAAGAAAGTTTATGATATCTTGTATGAAAGAAAAAAACAAACAAGATTTATACAAATTTCAATAATTTTACTTGGAAATACGATTTTTATAGACTTGTCGATAATATGTATGTTCCCGTTATTAATTCAACTGTGTTGGGAGTTTCTGGTATGCGAATTATATGATTGCAGTCTGATTTTCATGTAATTCATTGCAATATACTACGAAACAGTGTGAATGCTGTCAGTACACAGGAAAAATAAAAATAAAAAGCTTTTTAAGCAAAGGAAACTGGACTAAAAAGTAAAAAATAATAAATTTATGAATCGGAAAATAAAAGGGTGGGTGCTCTTAGATATTATGATCTTATAAGGTAAGCAAGAGTACCCACGCTTTTATTTTCCGATTCATAAAATTATTATTTTTTGCTTTTTAGTCCATTTATCTTTACTTAAAAAAAGCGTGTTTTTTTTAAAAAAAAAAATCCTTTTTTAATTTATTTTTATCTATATTAAGAGTTTCGCACACCCAAAGCCTATAGTGTTTATTTTAGGATAATAAACCCAGCATATTTTCAGGCTAGTATTTATTTTAGGATAAAGAAGTCCACATTAAATCATTATTTTAAATTAATTACAGTTAACTTTATGATTTTGTCATATATCTAATGATTGAATATTGTTTTGCCATCGGAAGCAAACAAGGTTACAAAATTTCAAAGAAATCGGATGATGGAAAGTGAGTTAAAAATCAATTACAATATTTGTACCAAAGATAATTACAGAGGAAGTTAATATAAAGTGTGTAAAAAAGTTAGATAGAAAGCATTGAAGACGATGATGACATTGGTCTGCACTTCAAACTATTTAGTTCTTTTGAAACCAATTCTGGAACTTGGTGAGTACTATCTACGCAACCCGTTTGTACCATCATATTACCTCTGAAAAATAATATAATTGGCGTTGCCGCTGTCTACAAGTGGTTTCCAAATCGTTATTGTATGGCGTCTGAGATAAAAAGAAGTAAGGGAGTATTGTGCTTAGTCTCATTCTATTTTGCCAACAAAGTTTGTGGGAAAATGAAATCAAGTTCTTATGAAATCTAGGAGAAATCACAAGGGACAAAATTAATGGATCATAAATGGACTCTACCCTGCACTATATAAGCCACTACAATTTTGATTTTGTGTTCGACACCCTAAATGTTTTCTTGTAATTATTTTTTGCCTAAACATACGTCTCCGTATTGGTTATTTTAAATTTCTTATTACCCATGGTAAATAGGAATTAGGAGCACACGCATATAACACTAAATAACTTTTGAGTTAACTGGCATTTGGAACCCCCGGCTACTACTGTCAAATTGTGAGTTAACAGTACCATATTCGTTTTAGTTACAGGGAACCGAGTTAGTGCTTTACAGGCACGTCGCCAGTCGCAAATTTTAAGCGGTCCGCGAAAACTTTAAGGCAGGCAAGGGTCATTATTTTGCCACCAGTTTGCACATTTAAATGTACACTTTTATGTAGGACCAAGAAAATTTAAGAAGGTCTGGGCCACTTAATCCCTCCATGGCTACAGACTAAGTGATTTATACAGAAAACATCATTTTCAAAGAATTAGGAATCTTTCAGACGGTATTCAGTCTACTCGTGCAGTAAACAACGAGCAAATAGCTGTTGAAATTTTAGAAGTGACGTAGGGATGATTAATTCGAGCATTAGAAGAAATATTGTTTAGTATCTTTGCAATTGTTCTTTGCATAAACTTCACACAATACTAAAAATTTTGGGAAAGTTCAGTTAGCTTAAAAAATGCCAGTATATGCAGTAAGCCTGGAAAAGCACCGAGTAAGTTCTTTAACGTTATTGAAAGCTCTGTTTTTCCAGTTCCAGATGCGCAGAAAGAGAGAACTGTTTCTTATCGTAACCAGACGTAATGCTAGCTTGGTCCAGTCGGCAGAATGTTGAACTTCTAAGGGTCAGTTCTACAATCGACCGCTCAACTTCTAGTCAGCGCTAAGTTGAGGCCAACTCTCATTTTTCGTACTCTCATTGGCCAAAAATCAGACTTGGCCTCAACTTAGCGCTGACTAGAAGTTTAACGGTCGATTGTAGAACTGATCCTTAATAAACACCCAGTGTTTGAGTCTCGCTTGAGGTTTCCTCATCCTCGCATTTTTTGCTTGCAGGATCCCTTAACAGTAAATGATGTCTGGTTTCAAGTAGCTAGGTTTCCTAGCTTTTTCCGAAATGTTTCGGAAAGTTTTTCACAGTGCACTAATATACTTATCAATAACAATTACTCTACAATCAGATTATCTGAAGAACATACGGAAATAAATCTCTTCAAAATGCATTTAGAAGTAGAGAATTAGAGAAAAAAATATAGGTGAAATTTAGATTTATTTACTCAGCAATTTATTTACAGTAATTAAACTGAAAAATGTGTTTTCTTTACTGAACAATGCACTTCAAAGGAAAATTATTGATGGACGTTAGAAGTACAGATTCAGTCGCATTAAATTAAAACTCAGTCGTACTCGTGTTTTCAACTTAATTAGGCACATGATTTTTTTGTTTAAAAATTCACATCCTATTTATTTGCTGTCAGCGGAACTGTCACGAACATCCCTCTTGATTATCCAACAGCAATCTGCACTACATTCTAGCATTTCATTAGCCTTGATACGTGTTTTCCAGGTCTTTTCTCCCTGCTTCTCAATGACGTACCTAACGCTGACAGCGAAGAAGGAAAATTCATCCAACTGCAAGGATATGATGCAATTTATCCTTTAAAAATAGTGCATCGTCATAATACTTCCGTTTTTCTTGTTAAGGATGTAGTCTAGCTGTGTGCTCTTTTACAATTGTTGCGTATTATTATCAAAATTTTTATTTAATTTTAATTCGATGTCTAATAAATCACCTGGTCAAACCATCACTGCAATGAATTATTATGTCGTATAGTAATGTAGTAAAAATGCAGCCCTTATCAAATACCTTGATGAATTGCTCCATGAGTGTAAGCTATGAGAAGAGGTGGAAGTAACATCTTAGTGCGACCATGTTACTCCTCGCTGCGGACAAAGCACAACGCTGGAGACACTTTTCTCCTTCCCAGTGTATGTCCCTGGTTCTGCAGTTCCATTCACACAAAAAGCAAGGGCAACTCTGGTACACTCGATTTAAGTCTCCGCAAAGAGACAAATTGTACTCTTCACTCTTTAAAGTGGAAATCATCAATTTCAAGTTATCGTACATGTATCGAGCTCTATATGGTAGGAGATATGCTACTAGATGAGATCCAGATTCGTTGCCATTAAGTAGCAGCATTCCTTTTTGGCTGCTTTTTGAAGCTGTTCATTATGTTAAAAGATTATTGAACTATGTAGTACGAGTATTATGCTTTAAGTGGTTCTACTAACATTTTCTTCATACCAAATTAATTTCTTAAGAAAATACTTGTTTACCATTTCGAACATAGAAATATACATGGTTTTAAAGTTATAGTTAGATTAGAAAGAAGTGTATTCTTAATGCTTTGAGGACTCGCAATTTTCGTTACCCGTGCTCACGCTGCCAGTCATGATCGCGGCTAATCGGGAGTTTACAGTATCTTATCTAATAGCTTCACTACAAAGTATACTGGCACTTGGGTCGCTTCATTTTACTGAAGACAGCCAGATGGATATAAATATATTGCTGCTAGATCAGAACCTGCTTTACCTTATTCTTTATGTTTACAGTAAGCAGAACGTTTTACATTAAAAACGTGAGTGTAGTGAGAATTACCAGTTGTCCCACCTGTTTATGGAGATAAGAAACTGGATGGATGATATTCATTGTAAACAATGTGTCCAGCATCAAAGCACCTAGTTAACGCCCATCGCATGTTCTCGTTGCTCAACCTTCCGTTTATCACGTAATCTGGAAAGTTTATGGAATAGCACGTGCAAGATTATCTAACCAAGATCAAAACCTAATTTATCAACATCCATCTGTCTGAGTTACCAACTGCCGTGCAGTGAGGCAGGTAAAGGAAGAAAGGAGGAAAGCAATATTTATTTTGTAAATTAGTAATGGAAATTGGAATAAGTAGTTCTAGGTCAAGAAATTACGAATTTAACTTTTTGGAGGGCTAGGCAACTTTGGCCCATGCTGGAAATATTACAAAGTCTATACAACAAACTGTGCACGTATGATATTTTATTGATATTTTGGCATACACTTGCAAATTATTCACATGCTTATTAGAAATTAAATATTATAGGTTGTTAAGGCACACGGGCAAACAATACTAGATTTAATTTTAAGGAATCCTAACAAGTGAATGAATAGAAAATGAAGATCGATACAATATTTCAGTAACATTCTTATCGTACTGTATTTATGGTCTTTAGGTTTCTTTGGCTCTGGTGGGAACAAAGTAGGGTAGAGGAATGTGAGTAAGAAGCTGACCAAAACCTAATTCTAATGTACCATCGCGATGTTACCTTCGAGTGACTGAGAAAAGATACTAGAAAACCTGTAAACCCTCTCTATGTTATAGCATGATAGTGTGAGATGATTTCGCACCACGCGACTGCATACGCTTCACGCGGCCCAGGATGATAAACAAGCGTGAGTTAAATTCATCTCATATGGAAGTCAACGTGTTTTAAAGAGAGCTTGTGAGGGTTACTATACCGCGTAAATAGGATAGCGTGTTGCGATTCACGATGACTTGCTGGTGGAGAAGATTGTCCTCGAGAAGCTAGTTTCACCTCGTCCCGAAGCTTCGGATTTTGATTAATTTCAGGTGAACAGATAGGCTACTAAAGGGATGTGAACACATGATCAGACTCAGGGAAGCACTTTGGAATTATTCGTATACCAGTTCTGTGGCAGGGTATACTATCATGTTGACAAAAGCATTCTTCCTTGGTACACTTCACTTTTGTGAAGAACAGTATACGTGGTCACCAACAACAAGGTTAAGGTATCAGTGGTCCCAACGTATTCCAGCAAAGCAGTTCACACCCAATTACACTTCTACCTTCAATACTTCGTATTACAGGTTCATGGATTCATATTGTTTTCACCACGCGCGGATCTGTCCATCACTGTAGTACAATGAATGTAAAATAAGGCCCATCGGATAATACAACCTTTTATCACTATCAATGATCCAATTCGTGGTCCTTAGCAAACTGCAGACAATATTTCTTATTATTTGTTGTTAACATATAAATCCTGGAGTCCATCCGTACTATAATTCGAAGAATATTACTATTCGAACTCCTGACTTGCGACGTGGTAATCAACTGTTGTTCGTCTTTTTGGTCGTTGAAGTCATCTCTGGCCTCTTCTACACACCTTAATTTAACGGCCAAAGAGTGACTATCTGCTGAAGGTTTCGAGAACAAGCTCGTTCACCAATTAACGATGGTTCGTGAAATTGTAGTCAAACTCTTGTCATTCAGACACCAACAATCATGCCTATTTAAAATCAGTTACAATCCTATCTTTTACGCATTTCACTCGTAGCACACTCATTACAGTGAGAACATAGATTGGCGTATCGCCCATTGTATGTTGGTAACATTCTAGACAAGTACAATGGGGATGCTGTCTCTGATAAAGTGAATACTCAGTGTATTGAAAAGTTATGAAACAATGACTAGAAAAATGCGTTGATGATAAAAAACATTAATAAAAACATTTAGTTCTACAATGAATATCACACGAAATTTTAGCACACAGGAAAGCACTATTAACAATGTGTGTTTGTGCATAGTTAGGAAAAGAGAGTAACATTCACTGATGGTGGATACACACTTTGTTCTACAACACCTCAACAACGTCAAAAGATTAAAAAACAAAACAAAAAACAGGTTGCTGCTTACATAACAAAGCCGATTTCTACTTGCTATACCATTGCCTGGTGCACCAGACTGCCTTTTCGACTCCCAGTGACACGAAATGGGCGTACAATGAACTAACTTTCATCTTCCTCTCCCTCTGAGTGTAACATCCAACTTTTAAGTGGTTTGGAATTTTCAGCAAAAGAGTTACTTTTTCTTTCGGCGTTTGGCTGTCTGCCGAGTAACTAAGTTTTGCGGAGAATGGAGTGGGAGAAGTGCTTCACTTCCTCTAGTTTCAGTTTGTTCCTTTATGTCGAAACCGAGGCACGAAATTACTTCCTAATGAAATTCAACACTGATGATTGTCATTTATTAGTACTAGTGGAAATGTCTGATATTGCCCGTGCCGGAGATAGATAACTAACGAAGATTTCTTCTTTTAGTACTGCCAATTCTACCACAACCACTAATACTACTTGTACATATACCACTACTACTACTATTACTTTATCTAAAACGCGAATCTTTTATGATGAATATTCATGACATATGCGTTATGTTGAATTTTGTTGACTCGTTCTCGTGTGTTGTGCGAACATGACTTCTCTAATTGAGTCTAGTTACCATGGAAATGTTACGTAACGTATCATATGAACCATTTACTGTAGTTTCCACTATCACTCCAAACTTGGCTTGAATTGATGCAACCGTTCTCACGCGATCCACGAATATATAGGGAAAAGTAGTGAAAAGTTGTCACATTGAATAAAATGACTATAGGACGTTTTCTTCCCTTCATGTGCCATAAGCTAACAGTACTCGTCTAAATTACTTCAATACAACACCTTTAATGAATCCGCTAAAATGGCTATAATGTCAGTTGACAAAATTATTGATTTTTTAAATGTTTTTCAGTACATACGAGATCTAAGGTAAGCATTATTTATTGTTAGGGAGAAAATTAACATTTTATAATTATAGTTGATCAAATTATTTGGTGTTTGATGTTAATTTGAACGAGGTGCAAAATTCTATAGGACAACTGCTGCAAATGTGGCATAATTTAAAATGGCTGCCGTACGGGTAGAGTGGCTACTCCATGTACCATATTAAACCATAGGCACAAGTGGCATTGCAACTAAATTAACACGTATGTTACTATTATTATTATTATTATTATTGCAATAATTCAGTTGCTTAATGTATAGAATATACGAAATCACAAAAATCATGAGTTGGATATAGCAATAAAATCACGATTTCTGTCAAGTAAACACCGCTTCCAGTGTTTGTTGAAAGGGAGGTCATAAAAGTTAAGTATGCTTAGTTTTGCTTACAGGAATTGTTCTTTCCTTAACACATAAATTTCTGAAAAAGTTGATTTTTCCCTATATTTTGCTATTGTTGAAGAATTCCTGAAGAAGAGTAATCCATGGCCAGTTTACACCCTATATAGGGTAAAATGGCCATTTCGTAGAGTTGCAGAAAAGCAATAACCAATTATAGCTAAGGTATTACAATGATTTTTTTTGTGAGAACTGAAATCGATATACTTTACTTTATACTGTAAAATTTTCGTCCATTTCTTCAAGAAAATAAAATCACAAGGAATGAATTTTGATTAGGGTGGCCACTTTACCCTACCTTCCCCTGTATGTTCGATTATTGAGGCTAGTTTCTATGGAAACTGTAATTAGCTTGACTTGAATTAAAAATCGATGCAGTAATGTAAGTTCTATTTGAATCGGTTGAACCATTCAAGTAGTACGTCTCTCATTCAATGGAAACTGTAATTAGTTAACTAGGTTTCTATATGGTTTTAGTATTAAAGGTAGATCTCTCTATCATTGTTAAGTGTGGTTAGAGAATCTGTGCGAATCTGAGTTTGAATCTTGTTACTATGGGAACGGTAATCACACTAAAATTGTAATTTGCTACACTACTTCCCCAGTTCAATAAGGGAACAAAGCCTTAAATGATGTAGGTTGCTCCTACTATGTAGCTCTGTATTTACAAGGTATACAAGCTTTTATTTATGTATATCGACAGATAGGTGAATAGATAAGATAAACGGATGTGTTTGTCTACGGACTGTTATATCCACATATATTTCCGCGAAATGTAAGCTGCAGATCAAAATTTATCGGATATTAAGGGTTGAAAAACAAAAGATTTCAAAAAATTGGAACAAGGAAAATTTTTCGAGAAAACTTGAAAAATTTTCCAAAAAGGAAATAAGGAAAGACATTTTCGAAAAAATAAATAAATACGAAACCAAAAATTTACCGAACAACTGAGGAATCAAGAATTTTACAGAAGTTGGAAAAAAGAAATTCTTCTAAAAATGCGGGAAAAAGGAAGAATTATCCCAAAATCGGAATATTTTTATTCGAGAAACTGTAAGTCTGATTTGGTCGAAAAATGAAACAAAAAAGTGAAATTGCTTTGTATTCCGAAACATTTATCGAAATATCCACCGCCTAATTCGTACTATGACCTCACTATACTGTTCGAGTCCTCGATGTTAACTACTATGCTACAGACATATCTCCAGTGTTATGAAGAATTAATTTTCAGCTACTAAGTGAGTTTTGATTTTCATTTCCGGATTAAGAAATTCCACATTGGTTTATTAAAACAATAAAATAGTTCCTTTGAAGAAATTTCGAAATCTTTTTAGTTTCGGAGTTACAGGCGCAAAAAGTTATAATGGCATCGTCACAACGGTTTAGGAAATCACACCCGAAGTAGCACCCAATACATATCTCTAAGTCATTTTTAGAATTGAAAAATACAGCTTAGAAGGGATTTCCATGCTTGCCCTATTAAACCATTTTAATTCCTTGACAATACAATTCTTAGGTTGCAAAACTCCCTCTATCAAAAACATTGCCTAAATACATGTATCGGGTACTACTTTGATTGTCATTAGGTCATTATGCGACGATAAAAACTTTGGTAAACTTTATTTTATATGGGCCAGTCTACCTCTCTAAGTTTGCACCATTATTTCGGGGACAACCTGTATGTTTGTAGAATGACCCATGCGTCAGTGGTTAACGTTAGAACTATGATCGGCAATGTAATTTGAATTGTTGTTCACGTCCTAAACGAGCTGGTGAACTTGTAAGAAAGGGTTTCGAAACACTCCGTTCAATGGACCCCAGTGGAAATTCAATCCAGATCGGTGATAGAGAGCCACGCAGGTGCAAAGCCAGCTATCAGTCACCCTAACTAAAGCATTTTAAGGGGTTGCTTCAGTTTCTAAAGGCGGGTACCTCAACTAAGGATCTGGCCACTACCTTTCTCATCCGTCTGCGAAGTAAAAATAACTGACTTTTAAGGTTTATCTGTGCTTTTGAGGTAACATTACTTCATAAGACTTCAGTCACCAAGTCTCCCACAGAAAATCATACGTTCTTCACAAGATGTAAACAAAACGTACGTTATTCTCTGAAAGCAACATGATTGATTTCGGATAATTGTTTCAAAGCTTTTGTTCTGAAGTCATGCATTGATCTTTTGCCATTTTCTTTGGCTATTAGTACTTGAGGACGCCTGCGCGATTAACCCTTTAACTTCAAGAACACAAGAACGAATTTATCTGTTAATTTATAGTCTAGTAGGTGGAAAACAATATTGCAAATCGCCGCTGCAAATTAACAAGGGGGTACGCCATCAGTCGAGCACAGGGATTAGGTTACTGAAAGCTAGGATGTATATAAACAAACCAGGGCTGGATGTGGGGCACGGTGAGTCCGAAAGGAGCTGGGCGGGGCAGTCCCCGGTTAGCGGTGGGCATACGCGAAAAATGCTGTTTCTAAAAAAATTCCCAATCCCTGTGCTTGTAATTTGCAGGCTCGAGAGAGTAGTTTTTCTACAGGAGATTCTGATTATTAGAATTTTTTTCAGTCATCGAATAAATTGAGTGTTTGACCTTTTCTCAATTTCTTTAGTAACAAAGCTTTAATTTTGGGTCATCTTCTGATATTTTCTACTTCTTTATTTCCTCTTGTATTTTGCATTTTGACAATGGCTTAACAAAAGGGTATCTTCAAGAATTTTTGTTTGTTATTCTTTTGTTTATATTTGGTCAACTTGTTCAACTCCCATTATCGCCGATAGTTTTCTGTATTCCATGAGTAATTTGAATCTAAGAATGTCAATTTATACTGATTCTCTTTTGTCATAAAAAGGAAAGTAAAATGTACCCAAATGTTGGGTATATTTTATTCGTTGTTGGAAAATCTAATTATTTCTTCATTAATATTAATTGTGTTCTTGTTTCAAATTGAGCTTCCAATAAAGTTTTATGCTCCTATACATATTTTCCACATTAATAATTAAAAAAAACAAACTCGCAGGCTTCTTATAGTCACTGGACAGATAAGCAGATTCGAATCCTGCAACCGATCATCCTGAGTACGGTTATCCATTGTTGCTTTTCAATTTCACCGGTTGAGTCACTGGCCGCTAATATTCCGTGGATAAAATTTTAAAGTTATCTGCAGCTATGGTGTTTAAGCATATCTTGTCCAGACCAGCTTGGATAGGTGAAGGAATTCACCCAGAAACTAATTTGAAAGTACTCTGCTGGTGGCATTAGACTGCCGTAACTGAGAAAGAATCTTGAACAAACCTCATTCAGGATAAACAGCCACTGAGTTCAAACCAGGGACTTCTCCCATGCGAAGCCAACGCTCTGCCAGCAATGCTGCGGGTTTGCATCAATGAGAGCTTGTCTAGGGACATCACCTTTCAGAATTGCGATTGGCTTACCTATTACATTTATCTGTAGGACAGGCAGTTAAGTAAACAAATAAATATTGAAAAAAGTATTTCTTATAAGCTTCACAGCATCTTTACGATTTGGGTCTTCTTGTAACAAACTTCCATATAATAGCCTAAGAGGATTAGAAGGTTGCAACTCTGGTTATAAGCCAAGGTACCATCCCAGTATTTGCAAAGTGTGACTGAAAGAAAACAGAACAATCAGTCTTGAATCCAGAGCTTCTAGATTAGGACAGGACTAGATTAGGACTACCATTGCAACATTCCAATTGTTTTTTCTTCCTATTGGTAAGTTTGCAGGACTATAATAAATGACTTCCTTATTTCTCGTGATGACAAACTAAAAAAAAAAAAAAAAAATCCTACCATCAAATAAATTTTATGAATTCGGAATTTTCCAATTTATAAACAAGGTTATATAATTTTACAATTTTTTTTGTTAATACTGAAGAGCAATATTCATATGGACATGACACATATTAATGTTTAAGATTCAATCCTATCTCCCTGTAACATAAAGTGAAGCTGCCTACAAATCAACATTGGAGAAGTATCATGGATTCAAACATTACTACACAAGTCATTCTGACAACTTCTTCATAGCAGCAGTAATCAAAGCCGAGTTATAAATCCGAATTAAGACCAGGTCCCCTATTTTTCCTCTTCTCTCTTCCATTGACAATATAAAAAATATTAAGATCAGACTTTTAGTAGCCGAAGATGGTGGATACACCAGAAATAGGAACATATACAGTTTTCATTAGTACGTTCAACTACTCTAATTAAATTAAACTTTAACTAACCTTTCTTCAGATCTGAAGAAAAAATGATAAAATTTAAAAAGTTAAGCAATGTTATATCATGTTTACCCTTATCTGGAATAAAGACCTTCTTGGAAACTATTTATAACATAAACTAAACTACGTTAATTACCTGGGAATTCTGTCGTAGCTATCCCAACTATTGAGGCAATTATAGGAGCTATAGCGATTGGAAGATGTCATGTTGCGAAAATAAATACCCAACACTTCCTTATTTGTAGATAAAAGTTACCGAGAAGCTTCAATGATATTTCGCCGAAAGCACACAAACTTTGGTAATAAACTTTCCGAGGCCATATTAAAAAAAAAAAAAAAAAAAAAAAAAAACTTCGTCAATTCACTAGCTTAAGTGCCATACTTTCTCAAAACAGTTTCTTGATTCAGAGAGGAACCAAAAGAGAAGAGCATACAAACAACACTCGCGTATACAGAACAGGTGTGATGGAAGTGAAGGCAGCAAGTATACTAGTTGCAACACTGGTAGTGTTCTTGCACGGACACACGTGATTCAAATGGTCACGATGAACTGAAGGAATACAGCTACCGGGCAAGCGCTGTTATGCGGGCGCTCTCCCTGCTCTGAGTTTCATCGATAAAAGCTTTCTTATTTTCTCTCTCGACATAATGTGTGTATGCGTTGGATAAAAGGGGAGAAAAGTTTATTTTGTGACACAAAGTAAATCAGTAATGAATTAAAGACATCATTTATCGAGCGAAAGAAGGTCTTGTTCATTCTTTTAACCTATTAGTCTATCTGGCTTTTAGCGTCATCCACCCTTATTTTCCAAGATGCATCCGTCTTCAACTCCTGGACTGGCAACAAAATATCCTCGAAGTTAATACATCTGTAACTAAACAAAAATCTATTGAATTAGATGTAAATTATCCGTACACAAGATACTTGCATATGTAGGATTAAAAAAAATATTGGACGATGTAGTGATCAGGGATGGAATTAGGATCTCCCAGTTCGCGACAACCTGGCAGACATCTTTCGGCAAAGGGGACATTAGTAGGTCTGCCTAAGACACCAAATGAATTTCCTTATGACCTTTGGGCATCTCAGGCCGATTTGAAGCACGATAAAAACTTAATATGCATACATCTTGGTCATGATTGCGGTAGTAGTTGAATGGTAGAACACCAGACAAGTTTACGGAATGGCCGTAGCTCAGTTGGTAGAGTGTTAGCTTTGCATTCAGGCATTTTAAAGTTATTTCCTCAGTAACACCTGAAAAAAAAGTGATGGTTCTCTCAAATTAGGTTCTGGTCAACACCTTCTCGCATTCTTTACCCTACCCTATGCCAGTATGAGCTGTAGATGCTTAAAAACCATGACTTAATTAAATTCCAATGACTGATTTTTCTTTACAATGAATGAGTTGCATTAAGCACGCTCGTCTGTGCCAATTACAAACAAATTGTATTACGTATTTCGCACAATATGTTACAAGTAATGCTCACGTTTATATTTCATTTTTTTTTGTTTCCTCTCTTTTTGTTAATTTCTGTAAAATATATTCAAAACATACTAATGACAATAGCAAAGGATAGCTAAACCTCCGTGATCTAATGGATAACGTCGCTGATTTCGGATTGGTACTGCGGAGGAAAGCGAATTCGAGTTCTACTGTCGACCTTCCTGAAGAAGATATTCCTCGATTTCACCAGATGAATACCGACATGGTAACTCGATTAAGGCTCTGGTTCTCAGTCATTTGTTCCGAAAGAGCGTGCGCCCAAGTATGTCATCCCTCATACTTGAGACGATTTAGGCCATACGCAAATTAAATAAATAATAGCAGTGGATAGTACTGAACAGAAATTATGGACAGCCACGCACCTGACCAAGAACTGTAATCGTAGGATCAAGTTCTGCTGTAAACAACTAGTTCTCAGCATATTTTTTTTCTTTCGTCAATAAGTTTTCCTTCAAGGAAAGTACTGAAATTTACAGGTGAAGCCAATTTCAAGTCTGTTGGGTGTCATCCTTTGCCGTCCACAACTTCCAGGAAAAGAGATGAGAAAGCGGATAGAGCGTCTTTCAACCTACCGTATCGCTCCGCCAACTGCTTGCTGGACTGAAGAAAAAATCTGGGATATATATCTTGGTCAGGTTTGCCAGTGTAAGCATAGTTTCAAATATTCGTTGCCTTCCCAATATATATGAAATGATCTTCGTCACTAGGCTTCAGAAACTGCCCATTTTTTTAAAATTTGAAACTGAATTTAATTTTAAGACTTACGCGTATCTCTCCCCTTTAATCTCTCATCTGTTTTCCACAATTAAACAAACGAAAGCTAAAAATTGAGCTTTTTAAAAATCAATTCTGTACGGGGAACTAGAATCGTGAAAAAAGAAGAAAACACTTCTTTTCATGTAGAAACTAAATCAACAAACCATAATAGGCTTAATTATACATTATTAACATGTTTACATCAAGAATGGAGAAATCAATATGTGTGGCCTTCCAAATGCTGTACGAAACTGCTTTGATCAAGTTTTCGCCAAAATTTGACTTACGCGGTTCTTGGTCTCAGGTACAGAATTAAATTATGATGATGATTTACTTCGTAGTTATGTTGAACTAACAGATGAATTTGAAATCTATACCGCAGAACCGTGGATACTCAAAACCAGATGCCCATAAAGAAATTTAAAAATTTCAAATAACCGGGAATAGACAATATTCCAGCCTAATTAAAGTGGAAGGAAAAGAACTTCATAAATTGCTAAGTGCTATATGGAGAAAGGAGGAGCTTCCAAAGGAATGAAAAAATTCAAAAGTAGTTCCTATTTACAAAAAAGGCAATAAATCGGACTGTATTAACTACCGCGGAATCTCATTACTTCCACAACCTGTCACAAAGCATTAAGTAATATTCTTTTAACACGTCTAAGTGTTTACGTAACAGAAATAATTGGAGACCACCAATGTGGGTTTAGAAGAAATAGACCCACTTTAGATCAGATTTTCGCCTTAAGACAAATCTTGGGAGAGAAATTTGAATACAATGGGACTGTTCTCCAGCTATTCATTGATTTTAAGAAAGCGTATGATTCTATCAAAAGGAGAAACTTATACAGTATCCTGATGCGATTTGGAATTCCGAAGAAACTTGTTCAACTAGTGAGAACGTGTCTCAGCGACCTCATAAGCAGAGTACGGATATGTAATATGTCAGATAGATTCGAGATTTGCAAAGAATTGAATCAAGGGGATGCTTTATCACCACTACTGTTTAACTTCTCGTTAGAATATGTGATTTAAAAATAAAACAAGACAAAAAGGGATCAACATTTAATAGTTTGATTCAACTGTTCGTATACGCGGATGAAGTCGATTTAATAGGGGAAAATATAAATGCAATACAAAGTAACATCGTTGTCTTAGTAGAAGCGTGCGATGAAATAGGTCTACAGGTAAACATAAAAAAAACAACAACATGATAATGCATTTTTATATATACCAAGTGTGTAAATATGAAACCGGAATTTGTGCATAGACGGCGTTAGCTGTCACTGGTTACCGTAAAACTGCGTCCTTGGCGCCACTTGCTTGTTTTGACTGCTGATAACGATTTGCAACTCACAACCAGACAAGTTTAATGTCATAGTGTAGCGTTTAATATCGTTGAACTTGGCGCATTTTGTACCTACAAACCAAGATGTGCGGACAGCATTGATTTTTTGTTACCATTTGAAGAAAACTGCTGCAGAATCGCATCGCATGCTTGTCGAAGCTTACGGTGATCATGCTCTTCGTAAGTCACAGTACTATGCGTGGTTTACAAAATTTAAAAGAGGCTATTTTGACGTGAGAAACAAAGAACGTGGAAGACCACCGAAAAAATTTACAGACAGCGAATTGCAAACTTTGTTGGATGAGGATGATGCTGAAACGCAACAACAACTCGCGGATCAATTAAATATGACACGAGAAGCAGTTTCCATACTATTAAAAGCCATGGGCAAGATTCAGAAGTTGGAAAAATGGGTTCCACATGCATTGACTGAACGACAGCAGGAAAACCGAAAAACCACTTGCGAAATTCTGCTCGCCAGGTACAAAAGGAAATCATTTCTCCATCCAATTGTGACTGTTGACGAAAAGTGGATCTATTTCAAGAATCCTAAGCGTGAAAGATCATGGGTAACTCCAGGAGTATCGGAGACATCGACTGCAAGACCAAATCGCTATGAACGGAAGACAATGCTTTGTGTTTGGTGGGACCAGAAGGAAGAGATCTATTATGAACTGCTGAAACCTGGCGAAACCGTTAATACCCAACGTTACCGACAACAAATGATCGATTTGCATCAAGCTTTGCGTAAAAAACGACCAGAATATGACCAAAGACAACATAAAGCGATTGTGCTTCACGATAATGCACCCTCCCACATAACAAAATCGGTCAAGGAAACGTTTGCGACGTTTGGCTGGGAAATCCTTCCGCATGCGGCTTACTCACCAGACTTGGCGCCTTCCGATTTTAACGTATTTGCATCCATGGGACACGCACTTGATGACCAGCGCCTCACATATTACGAAAATGGCTTGATGACTGGTTTGCAGCACAAGAGGCACAGTTTTTTGGTCTGTCATCCACACATTGCCGGAACGATGGCAGAAATGTATCGCTAACGATGGCCAATACTTCGAATAAAATCTTTCTTAGCATTGTCATCCAATCACTGTGTCTTTTCTGTACATAAATTTCGGGTTCGTATTTACGCACCTGTTATATATATTCACTCTTTATATTATTATTAGGGTAGACCGGGGCTATTTGAGTCAAACTGAAGAAAAAATGCCACTGCGCATTTAATATGCGCACCAGTACGCTGAACCTGCCTTCAATTGTGAGTTCGTTGGCAAAGGGAAGGGTGTGCGTGTCCTTGATCTGCTGCTTTCTTATCAGTTGCTGTGAATTTGGGACTATTCTGAGGAAGGCGAGTTGCAATACTTCATATTTTGCACTGATATAAAATAGTGTCTGTATGATATAAGGTGCTGAACCTGTGTAAGTGCTTATATTTGTAAAATTATAACCGTACGCGTAAAACAGAACGTCCGCATGTTATAAACGCCATTTTTGGTGCTCTCTTCTGTCTAGTGTGCAAGTTGTACGTTCCTACGTAAGCATGTGCGAAACGGGGCTATTTGAGTCAGGTGTAAACTTATGTAAATTTATTTAGTTCATGGATTTTAATTTTGTATTTATGGTTTAGACTATATGATGCATGTAGATTAAACAAAACATTTAATTTTCTCTTTAGATGGTACGGACATACAAATCAAAACATAAATACAACAAGTGAAATAATGAAGACATGGAAAAGACCATCCAAAGTGTAACAAAGGTGATTTGAGTTTACGTGGAGCTTCACAGCTCTGCATTGTAAATGTGAAACTTTGCGAAGGAAAGTGCAGGTCGAAAGGTTGAGACTAACGTTGGGTGATAATGATGAAATAGTTCAAAGTGCAAAACCGAAAGCCATAGGACACCCCACAGTACTGACAGAAGAACAGGAGGAAGAGTTCGTGTTGCGAATTTTGACTCACGCGGGAAAAATACTAGACTGCACCCCTGAAACGATTCGTAAAGCTGTGCATCGATATGTAATAATAAATCAAATTCCGCATCCTTGGAAATACAAAGGATTAGGTGGTGAAGATTGTTTTTCAAGTTTCATGAAAAGACATCCGAGCTTATCATTACGAAAGTCTGAGGGACTTTCAAGAGCTCGTGCTGAGGAAATTAATAAGGAACTTGTGAGTTATTTTTTTAACTGTTGAAATGTGTTACTTCGACGATTAGTGTCAACACAAAACCACAGCGTATATACAACGTGGATGACACAGGATTTTCTCTTAACAACAACCCAAACAAGGGCATTGCCAAGAAGAGGAAAAAGAAGTGGTTGATTTCACTAGCGTCGAAAGAGGCGAGAATGTCATTGTGATAGTCTCTTGCAACACAGTTGGACAATACATCCCACTATTTGTTATTTTTAAAGGTCCGCGTTTGAGAGAATAATTCGTCAACAATCTATCACCGGCTTGTCATGTTTCCTTATCAGATAGTGGTTACGTCAATGAAGAGTTGAGGGAAAATGTTTATTAATGTTGTGTTTTTTTACAAATTATATAGAAAAGGGTATAATTTAAAAATATTCATGAATGCTAAGGTGATTAATGGAAACAATGTTGATACAGCGAAAAACCCAAATAGCCCCGTGATTATTACTAGTCTCGAATTCTGCCATTTTTATTTTAAATTCGTTTGCAGAATTTCCATGACTTAACAGGTTCTTTATTCATTAATATGTTGTACTATAATAATGTACGTAGATTATGGCATTACTATTTCAACTCTAAAGTACGTCGGGTTTTTGGAAATTTTGACTTTTCTCTTACTATACTCAAATAGCCTTGGTCTACCCTATTATTATTTTATCTAAGTTCGGCTTAGAAATCAGATCGTCAAAGTAATAAGCATCAACACAACTTAATCTAAAAGACTGTGATTAAGTTCCAAAATGCTTTATTATTCAAATAAACTAAAACCTAAATAACCGTGATAAATACCGTAATTAGTTTCCATACAACAACATCAGATCAGTACAGTTCCAGATTAAAGTATTTACCTGGGTACACATACTAAATAATTGTCATTGGAATTACTTCCATGTAACCAGATTCCCTATAATCCAAGAGCGTTGAGTTCATTTCCCGCGTCGACCAGATGATAACAATAATTGACAAATACCATGCAGTCAATACTGTAAACCAAACTCTATAACCATTAGGTCATCATAGCATGCAAACATCTATTCATTTAGTATTTCTTCATATAACCATGCACAAGCACCACCAACAATAATAATAATGTTATTGACAGGCCACAATTTCCTTATCATTGCCAAATTCCAATGTATAAATCCCACTAAATGTTAAACACCAGATTAATAAACAATCATGATCCAGTCACCATTAACGAGATATATAACAAGCAAGAACGAAAGTAATAGAAAAAAAAATCTTTATTTTTTTATTTTGTTCCTAATCGACTACAATCAAGCTTACTTCCACATCACACAGCAGATAAGAAGCCGAAAGGTAATGAAGTAAATAGAAACATAAGAATTAGGGATGAGGTCAGAGAGAA
This sequence comes from Lepisma saccharinum, assembly GCA_022664845.1. Classification (NCBI taxonomy): domain Eukaryota; kingdom Metazoa; phylum Arthropoda; class Insecta; order Zygentoma; family Lepismatidae; genus Lepisma; species Lepisma saccharinum. The sequence goes on from JAGDQP010000010.1 coordinate 319,271, forward strand.
AGTAAACAAATTTAAATACTTGGGTGCATATGTGACAAGCTAAAACGAGGCCATGAAAGAAATAAAAATTCTCTTAGTATCGGGCAACACATGTTTCTATCCAGTTTAAAAACTCCTAACATTGCGATTAATATCAAGGAAACTGAAATTAAAAATATACAGAACAGTTATTCTGCCGGTAATATTTTACTGTTCTGAAAGTTGGAGTACGATCCTAGCAGATGAACATAAATTACATGTGTTTGAAAATAAGTTTTTGAGAAAGATATATGGATCGAAACTGGGCGAGCTGACCGAAGAAAGGAGAACGCTACATAATGAAGAATTCCATGGACTATTCGATTCACCAGATGTTGTAAGAATAATGAAATCGCGACGACAAAGATGGACAGGTATGTAACATGGATGAGGAAAAACGAAGATTAAATTCCATCTTGGTTGGAAAGACGGAGGGAAGGAGACCGATAGGAAGACCGACATGTCGTTGGGAAGACAATATTAGGAGGGATCCTCGAGAAGTAGGTTTGTGGCGAAAACTGGCTTCATGTTGCTCAGGATAGAATCCAATGGCAAACGTTTGTTATTATACGGCGATGAACTTGCGAGTTCCGTAAGCCATCGAGTGTGAGTGGGTTAGATTAACATTCAAAGAACTAAGAGGTTGTCGGACACGTGACGTGTTTGAAAGATTTTTTGAGAAAGATAGAGAACAGGCAAAAAATTATAATTACTGAATCTGAACATGGCAATGTCAATTTGCCATCTTAGTGTGCCAGAATTTAGGAGTATTAGAGGCTTAAAGCTAAAGTTAGGGCCCCTGAAAGTAAGAGACGTAGGTATTGAAACATGTTAATATGTTGTTAATGTAAACTATTACACCTTATGTCCATCAAATTAACTTCCTATTGAAGTCTTTCCCACTCTTCTGAATTCTGATTGTGCACACCAAGATGACGGACTGATGTCATGACGTTCTGATTCAATTGGCCTATCCTCTAATTATAACATTCTTGGAAATTTTCAATGACGTCACCCGTCGCCTGTTTAGTTCCGTAAACGTTGTATATACCCCTAGCTTTTTTCGTTTTTACAAATAACTACCTAATCATAGAACTAGTACAGTATGGCCGGAAATTAGTATACTTAAATGCAAAATATGTATTGGTGTATGGAATTTGAGCTGAATTTTACTGCGCAATCTTATAGAGAAACTGTCAGGCAGTACAATACGAGTACAGCATCTGCTCAGAAACAGAACAAGCAGTATATTCAATAAACATGATCCAAGTGTGCTCCATTTAACACCAAAACGTTTTCATAATAACTCTACAAACTGTCAAACATGGCCGCAATTGTTGTATTCTGTGAAACTGAATGAAAAGCACTCGTATTTAATTTGAGCTGTTCAATATTACAAGGCATAGGGTCACGGTAAACACGCTTCTTCAGTACGTTCCACAAATAAACATCAGGCTTGATGAGAACAGGGTAGTGGGCAGGACACGGATAGTCTGTTTGCATCGGGAGTGTGCGGTCCTGAAATTGTTGTTGCAGAGGCTGTATTGAGTCACTAGCGGTGTGTGCGGCGGATCCGTTTTGCTGAAATCATTGTGTGTTAAAACACAGGTTCTTTGTGACTGATTGCTTTCTTACCGAGTGTTTTTTTTTTTTTTTTTGCGTTGGTACAGCACTGATCTCGGTCGATGGAATTTTCGCAACTAGCAACATCACCGTATGCTTTGTTGGAGAAGGTTTCTGGTATTCTAACTCAAACAAGTTCCAAAATGTTTCACGATCCGTCCAACACTTCGGACCCTTCCGTACGAGATGAAATAATACTCCACAAGAAATGCCTTTTTCACGAACACACAAGGTCATTACGAACTGCCTTTTACTACAGTGGTTCTCTGTAAGAACTAAAGTCACACTGACACTGCACAGCTTTACTTTCTTAACAATACCGACGGTGTGCAGTGTTGACAACTTTCAGTATACTTTCCGTCATACTGTATATTTAAAGAAAGTGGAAAGACTTCAGATACAGGCACTTTGAATACATTGGCTAAATGTAAGCATTCGTCAAAATCGGATCAAATTTTACAAGTTACTGAAAAAAGAAACCAGATTATACTGTTTATACTGTAGTATAAACACTGTTTATATGAGAAGTCAAAATTACAAATTATCTTCATAACGAGTGATTTCATTCTTTGGATATTCTGCTAAAGTTGTGTTGTTATTGATTGCTCTTCCACTCAAACAATTGAGGCAATAAGAATATATTTATAAATGCATTCCTTCTGTTTAGACAAAAGTTTATGGTTACCCAATCACGATATTACGTTGAAAGTTTTAGGTTGTTTTCGAATAATCACACGCAGCCGTTCTTGAAATCAGAACCGAAATCGGGATACTTTTGATGACCTGGTCCTAAACTTCACTCGAATGACTCAGTGGCCCGATGTTGACTCAAATGGACACTTCTCATAACGCAATTCGTAAGCACGTCCTTATTCTTGATGGTCGTTAAGAATTGAAAAGTCCACGGAAAGAAACATCAAACTCCAATTGGAATGATGTTTTAGAAAAGTTAAAAATATGTGCACAATAAATCTAAAATAAGCTATTAGCTGGAATCGTTATTTAATTCTTGTAAAAAGTGAAGTTTGACATTCCTTTTCGTAGGCCCTGCAATTGAATAGTACAGGAGAAAAAGGAGGGATGTCCATGAAAGGTGTTTTCACGTATAACGCATTTAAAGTATAACTCTTCCAGTATTTAAGACTCTAAAAATTGCTATAACTTGTACATTACTTGCACTTTTAGATTGAATCTTTCCTAGTGGTTAGTTGTCACTGTGTGGCACTTGTTAGGAATGCAAACTTATTATATATATATATATATATATATATATATATATATATATATATATATTCTTAATGAACATTCTCCATTCATTCCCTGTACTCTTAATTTCTGAAAGGAACTTTAGTTTATGGCAATTGTTTTAATCTTTTGAAAAGGAGAAATATCTTCGCTGAAAACAAACCTTTCAAGGGAAGCCATTATTGTTGTACACTGAATAGCATACCAAACAAATCGTGATGAAAGTTAACAAAATGTTAAAATTACATTTTTTTAAAGAGCAGTCAGTAACTTCTCCAATCTATAGATTATATAAAATCTTTCGTACATTAATATTGAACCGAAATATTCTTCATATTTTTCGTGACAGGATGAAGCAGATATAATGGAATAGTAGCTGAAAAGCGACGACACGCATTCAAAACTGAAGGTTATAAAGTTTATAAAAATAACTTAAATTACAAAAATCTGATTCACTTCTTGTCATAAATCTATTAAGTTCACGCAAAATGGTGCTCTTCATCGCTTTTTATTGTAAACTATTATTATTGGTTATTTCTTGGTTTGAATTACAAAGTTTGTCAGTAGATTGAATTACTCATAATGAAATCCACAAACACTTTATTTAAAAATAATATTCAATATTTAAATACGTAGTTATTAGCCTAGGGATCGTGACCCACAAACAGATCCAGAGGGGAGTGAATATCCTGAAACTTTCGGATGTCGATTAAAACTCCTCATGCATTCTTTATTTCATGTTTGTTTGAGAAAGATTTTTTCCTTCTTGAACCAATTTAAAAACAGATAACAGAAATTGGCTTATTGCCCGCTCACATTTACGACTGAAGTTAACAAATATTCAAGCCAACATACACTAGTCTATGCAATGAATGACGGCAAATCCAACAATCACACTAGTCTGACGTAAATAAAATGTTTCGTTGTAGTTTTTAGCATCTAGATAAATCGAATAATTCAGTTTTTGGAGTAACATAATTACATTTTTAAAATTTGTAGCTCTCATGAAATGTTATAACATTTGAGTTTGTTCTGGAATTGAAAACGTTGAGAAGCACCAATCTAAATGAAACGAAATTAATATAAAGGCAAGAAATTATTAATTAATACAATAATGAAGAAACATAAATACAATGTATTACTAACAGATGAAAACCTGTCCAACTTCAATGGAGCAAAAACTGCCATTTAACGCGGCCTGTGGGAAAGAGTCCTTCGTAAAAATCATTTATCAAGAATCTCTTATCTCATCTCGTTTCATTCATTCATTCATTCATTCATTTATTTATTCATTCATTCATTCATTCATTCATTCATTCATTCATTCAT
>JAGDQP010000011.1:0-21583 GCA_022664845.1 Lepisma saccharinum
TTTTCACTCAATGCTCAGTGATTTCTCTTTCATCCTCACATATCTCATATACTCCAGACTACCTGTATCTGTTTTAGTGAACTTTCAAAAACCATCAAATATGCTGATAATACGCACGTATTTACTGCCTTTTAGCCCCAAAGAATCGCGATACTTACAATGAAAACCCACTAGTCCAATTTCTTATCTAAATCATAGACTCTATATGCCATTAAAGCTTGGAACAAGATCTCTGATAATTTAAGATACTTCACATCACTACTTGGGTTTAAAAGCAAGGTAACAAATACCCAAGAAAGCTCCTGTTTTCAATGAAAGTCACCATTGAAGTTCAAAACAATATCATGACCAGGCAATAAGTTTAAGCTGTTTGAAACTTTGCTCTTGCTCTTAGATATTGCGCTAATGTTCTTATTTTCCACACAAAGTGTTTGAATCAAAGTTCTTGTCGTTTATTAATATTCTCTATAAATATATAATTTCCTCTATTGTCTTAGTTTTTCATTTACGTATTACTTTTTTTTACAAATATAAATTGTATTCTTTTGATGTCAACGTTATTTTTATGTATCTTAGAATTCTGAAGACATACATAGGTGTAACATGTTTGAACCTTTCTGGTTTTCTTTACTCATTCGCATTTAATTTTCTAATCCATACATCTACGCATTTGCTTTTTAGTATTTTACATGTGTATACTATGTTTTTAACTCAGACACTTTGCAAAAACATTCCTAACGATAATGGTTGGGTTTTAGAAACTCTCTGTCCTACTACCGCCACAATGGAAATAATAAATAAGTAGGTGGAGGGAGCTACTTGCGCTCCATAATTGCGGTGAAACGTTCGTTTATTAAATGCAGCTTACCAGAAAACTGGTTTTGTTTCTTGCTGCACCCTCCTTCACAACTAATCAGTGAATGGCAACGTAGTAGATACATTGTACAGACTTTCTACGCACAGCAAGATTATATCACGAGCGCAAAGGAAACAAAACTTGTATATTTTTTCTACATGTAGTAAAGTAAATTCACTTTTTTTCAATATGCCATGAGTTTGAAACCAAGTCTATTATTTGTAGGATTCTTCATATTCACATTTTAGAACATATCAATCTTTACTTCGTTCTATAAGTGTTGTTGCATCTGGTTGGCGTTGTTTTCTATAACGTGTAAAATGTTGATAAGATGATACAAAATTATGATTGAGTTTGATCTCAATTTGTTTCGTATTAAATTTTGCTGTTAACGTATGTGCTTTGTTTGTATACATCGTTAATTTTGTACTTTTTCAGATTATTGTATTTTACTTGAAAATATTTAAGCTTTTATTGTTTCTCTTTTATTATACGGAAAGCTTACTATTTGCAAGCTTAATATTACTTCTTTCTCCCTTTAAATATATATGCATTTTTTTCCTGCCTGCCTGTTGTTAAGTGTTAATTACAGGATGTGTGCTTCCTGTTTTAAGTGGTGCCTTTCGCGTGGAAGCTGTGTGCATGAGATGACTCATCTAGCGGTGACATGTATGTTTTGGGGTATGTACAGAAAAGAATGGTAATGTGCTTTCCGTGTTGCTTTATTGCAACAATTTTCTTAGAAGAATTGCTCAATGTACAAGGAAAGGTACGAACAAACCTAGGTAAGATAAAACAATGTCAAAGAACGTGCCATATTTTTATGCAAGGTAAACATGCAATTCTATTTTTTTGAGGTGATTGAGTACTAATTTTAAGCGTGCAGGAACTATTTTTGTTTTAGCTAAGGTGACTTTCGAGGCAGTGTGTAACAACTAATAGGTTAATGTGAACGCCACTTGTTCGTTTTAGAAGCCATAGAAATCTCATTCACAACAACAACAAAATCCCAAGCTGAAAACTAAGCAAACAAAATTTAATTCTGAAACAACGATAAATGACTCCATTTCATGCAAAATTCTAAATGAGAAACGAAGGAAGTGAGACAAAAGAAAGTGAACAGAAGTGAAAGGATAAGAAGGAAGGAACATTAAATGAAAGGCATGTAGTGAAAAGTAATGAAATGAGGAAAAAGGAAAGGAATAAAGGAACGATGAAAATGAAAGAAGAGATAAAGAAACGAAAGAAGAGCAGCCGAGATGCGAGAAACGAAATGAAGAGAAGCAAAAAAAACAGAAACAAAGCTCAGAAATGAAGTGGAAAGAAACAGCAAAGAAAAGGGACGATAGGAAATGAAAGAATAAGATTAAGGAAAAGTTAAAGAGAGAAAACAATAGGAAAAAAATTCAAGAGGTAATTACAGCCTGAAAATGATAGATGTATCAATTCTTTTGTCTTCTTCATTATTGACCTGAAAAATGTCACATGCTCAAAGATAAATTACTTGTACTATTCGATAGAATCTTTACATTCATCTATGAAAGTCGATTTAGATGACTGGAAATCATATACTTACTCTCCATATTATTGAGTTCGCTTCGCATCGGGTGGTCATGGGTTCGACACCAGCGGTCAATCATCTTGTCTAAGCTTTTCCCAGAGTTTTCCTCAGTCACACCAGACAAATACCGCGATGGTACTTTAATTTAGTCCTGATCAATTCCTTCCCGCATCCTTTCTTCTACCCTATGTCAGCCTGAGTCATAGATAAAATTCAATGTAATCCACTTCCAAATTGTTGAAAATAAGTTAACCAAATATTACTTTGAAAATACTAAGCAGACTCTTATTTTTACTGAGGTACTTCACTTACTGTTCACTATTAATTACTAGCGTTTGTTACTACGTTGTAATGATAGGAGCACAATTGAATTTTATTTATGGCCTTCAGGCATCTGAGGTTCAGGCCGGGATAGGTGAGGGGAAAGGATTTGGAAAGGTGTCGGCCAGGGCCTATGTTGAAGGTGCCATCCCGGCATTTTCCTGGTGTGACTAGAACATAGGATCACAACACTGAAAAAATATATGAAAGTGAATCACCAGGAAAAGGATAGAATAGGATATACTATATTTTGTCGAAAGCATGCCAATATAAAAAGGCATTCTATATCGCAAATACTCTACATAAGTTTGGAGAACCAGATGATTCCAGGATCTCCCTTATCATATCAACAAACATTTTGCTTCCTAATACAGTTCTCGCGCAATACCAATCCTCTATTCTGGTGAATTGATTAAAATATCGAACGAAAAGTCTCGATGTAATTTTTGTATCTCATATACTTTTCATCATTCTTCCTCTGAAATAAGACTAGAGACGTTTGTTAGATCCAATATCCCATTTCGAAAAATAAGTGGGTCGTAAATGTTATTACGTCAGGTAACTCGCAGTGGTCAGTGCAAAACTTGATAATACGTATACGTTACCATTCATTTCGATTTCCTACTTAACTGGTCAAGAACAAGTAAGTTGTTCTAATGTAATTAGTCTGATTAATTTTCAGCAGTAATTGTGTGGTTAGGTAGATGAACTAAGAAATTTATAATATCTGTTGATAGTTGCTGAGAACAGTAATATAAATCGTAATTAATCCCCCTCCTAAACCTCTACATTTTACTCATGAGCTCACCGGTTACTAATTTTTCCAAGAGGCTTAAGTTCTATGTTTTAAGACATTGAGCCTTAAATACACAAAGACAATTTTATCATGCTAATACGTATTTATCTGCAATTACAAATGTAAGGAAATGGGTTTCTAATTTACCTTAAGAATGAAAAAATAATCTTCAGTACAAAATCATTGAAATATATGCTATATTATAATCATTACAATGTACAGGATACGAAAATATGTATTGCGGTAACATAGTATTTGATTTTTCCTTAACTGATATTTGTGGGTCAGACACTCAGGTATGCCTAAGCCGTGACATGTCTCAGACACTACAAATGACATGCTTAGCCTATATGTGCCTATCTAGTCCATAAATAAAATAATTTTCTCGCGATTGCTGAACGTTACAATATCACATTACCAAGATACAAAGATCTCCTAAGAAAAAGAGAAATGAATATACGTTATGAGCTTGGATATACCTAGGTATCCAAATTAGTTTATTTTTTAGTTCGTATTAAGAAGATACAATGATAGCTGCTTCACACTGTTTTGGTATTGTGTTACAAGCTTAAGACGTCTTCTTAATTGTCTTACTGTTCCTTGTTCTTTTTTCAGCATACGAATATGTGAGGCGAACATGTACTAGCGAGCTTCAAATCAACCTATTCATGGTCGATCACGTCTGCATGTTGGAAAGTAGCGGCACGGGTCACATGTGTTTCTGCGAAGATGACAAATGCAATACTGCACAACCACCAACTAACGTCACCAATTTCTTTCTCTTATTGTTTGTACTGTTGTTGAATACCTTGAACATGACTTGTAGATAAATGCCCGAAACCCACTTGGAAAAGAAAGAACGTCAGTTGCAACAAAGCATTATATCCTGGGAGTGCGTTTTACAGATTCTACATAGATTTCCATCTCTGTACGATTTAGCTTTGTTTCTACACGTACAATACTTTAGCTTCATAACAAACGAACCATCTAATGTACATTGACAAGTTTTATTTGTATAGCTGACGTTTAGACAAAGGATTCCCTGCATTGGAAAATGCTGGTGGTAACTATATCGTCTTATTTATGTTGACCACTTTTAATTTTACTATACTGATAGCATAGTAAAACATAATTCCATTGCAATGTGGCATCAACGATCCTAGTTTGGCATTTATGGGTTTTGTTAACATAACGTACATGTCGAGATAATGCACAAACTGTCGGTATATTTATCGCTGAGCTTCGTAGCGATTCTGTATCTTTGTCTGCTCTACTTGTGATAATATTTCAGTTTGTATATACGCAGATGATATAATTTCCTATACAAACACAACTGTTGTTTCTCGTTACACCCCTCATCAAAGTTTTACGGCGTCTGTCATCCCCCATTTTGGGTTTACGTAGGCGAAGAACATGCTTAAAACTTACAGAGTATCATATTAGGGAATAATACAGCAAAACCATTACGTGAAGGTAACGGACTTTGAAAATGCGTTAATACAACTAGAGAATATTTCGAAATACGTACGTGTAATTGTTTCGCAAAATAGTGTGCTTTTGAAAATATAACAAAATTGTTAACACAGATACTAGGATCAATCACACCTTAATTAGTCTTGAACCATTTAGAAGAATAGCTGAAGAAGGGTACCGTGTGGCCTGGGTCTATACTTTCCGCATCGCATTCGTTATCCTCCACTGCAAAGAAGAACGCCAACCTGTGTTGTAGTGATTAAGTGAAGCAATAGTCTATCCAGAAGAACGTTGGAACTTCATCAAGATCGAGAAAATCATCAATAAAAAGTAAAGTGATCATTTTATTCCCTATCTCTAAAAGAAAAATCAAGTGGATTTGAATATGTGTGCAAAAAAAAGTGAGGTCTTACCACATTCTGTCATTGTCAATTCATAAATTGAAGAAAAGAAGTCGTTTCGGCCGGATTTTAGATACTCCCCCGTGAGGAGGAATCAGTCCTTTTGAACAGTGATCCAATACCAAGTGAAATCATACTAACAAAAGACTATTTACAATAATTATCTGGACTTTATATAACGACACGTTATCTAACCTGACTTTCACAGTTTGAAACAATTCAGGGGAGTATCTAAAAGTCCAGTCGAAGTATGAACGATGTTTATTCAGGCCTACTTAAACTTTTTGAAACGTACAAATAGTCCTGTGTCCTTAGTGTGATAGTCAAACCTAAACTTGAAAGTATTTATAAGATAGTCATACGTAAGGTGAAGCGCAGTATTACAAGATATTTTACTTTTGTAAATCTCGAGTTTGTCTACACCTTTATAAAAACAATAGGAATATAGAACATATTTTGTGTTCTCAAAAAAACTGTTTTATAACATTTTACTTGGATTGCGTATGTACACAATTTCCAACGGCGAACATATCGTTTACGTAGGGAAGGGAGTAGGATATGTCCATTTCTTTTACTAGTTTAGGTTAGGTTATGTTAGAAAGAAAAGCAATATTAATTTTACCGCAGAACTACAAATGAGCAAATAGTAATTTTTACCTTTCTTAATTAGATTGTATATGTAGATCTTACTATTGATACGAATAGGGTGCACACTACGCACGTAATCCAAATATGTCATCCCATTTCACTGCCTATACGAAAGTAAATTCGAGAATCAGAATATAAATTAATGATTCTACGCGTGGACAACATTTAAACAGAAAATGTGTCCCCTATTTTTGTGGTTAGTTCGTCATAGAAAAATCCTTCCAGAAGTTCAGCTTAAAGTGACGAATTCGTATTTATTTGTTCTCTTAGTACTCTAATTGTACAATAAGATGGCAGCACCTTCATGGTTTCGTACAGTTAGATTACTAAGGGAATAAATACGTTGAACTGTATATTCATCGGATTTCATGCGATGCTTCTTATGAAGAAATAGGCTAGATAAGAAAGTTCATATATTTTCTACATTCGAGTGAACGTTTTAAATTATTATTAACATACAAACTGTATTCAACCCAAGAAAATATAAGATAATTCAATCTGAAGCTGTTTCATATTTTCTTCTATATAGTATCTTCTTTTTCATATATTTTAATTATATTTGCCTATTTAAATCTGTTTTAATTTTTCTTTCATTTCTTGTGGCAGTGAATAATAAATTAAAAAATTTTATCCATGAGAAAATAGAAGTGTATGACATGTTATGAAAGGTAAGATTTAATAGAACTCAGTCAAATAAATTTCACTTAACTATGTAAAAGTTGAAACCATATGGTAGAATTTTATATAGTTTGATAAAATTATGGGTTTTTATAATTATGTATTTAGTATATTTTGATGACGTTGCTGCCAATTAATAATGACTCAAGATGAATATTACGCAATAATATACATACAGTATAAATTTATACCTATGGAATATTTATATAAAAATGTTTCGGGAATACTGCACTGGATTCGTAATGACCTGACCTAATTCAACCTAACCTTAATCTAACCTAACACTAAGCCAAATTTAAGATGAGTTACGGTAATTAATTTACGTCTTAGAAATACTTCAATATAACTTAACCTTACATATTGTCATGATTGAATGATAGTTGGAAGTATCTACTGTCCAGAAAGTTTGGATTATAGGTTTTACATTACAAGACAAATACTACAGTTCGGATCTGAACCAACTATTGTCAAAATGTAGCCACCACATTCGATTGAAAAGATCATTATACACATTGTAAAGATTAAATATCAGGTTATTTTCAATATTAATCCAGGCTTCTGAATCACCAGAAGATACTTAAAAACATTAATTCCTTTTGTTAATTCTAAACAGTATACAATTCAGTCGAGATATCTTTAAAATATTACCAAAACAAAACCGTCTCATTAATATTATTGTAATATGGGAATATGGTTGGAAGACCTACATATCGGCATCTTTACAAAATTGCTAATAGGATACTTTATAACACCATGAGTCAGTTTACTTTGATACAATAAATAATAATGTTTGATACTACATTTGTTGAAATGTTATGAAGTTGAAATTACACTGTTCACGAAAAGCTAAGTCTAGGTTTTCTAGTAAATTATACAAATCCATTTTACAAGTAGGTTTCTGATTAAACAGAAATGATATTTATTTATTTAGTGACAACACAACAGGCAATGGCCTAATTATAGTGTTGAGCTTTACAAAGTAGTTGTACAGACTTTATTGACAATTGAACTCTAAATTCTTTAGGCGACATATAGCATACGTCCAGATTATTGTGAACTGTACAGAATTTGTTATATATATCAACTATAATTTGATATTAACTATCAAACATTGTACAGGTCTTCAATTTATTTCTTTTCAAGTACTCGCGGAAAATGTTTTCCATTAAGGTCGCCAAAAAGTACTTTCAACCCTGTACTCTTAAGACTTTCCTTTCCTGTCCTTATTTTTTTTTTCAAGGCTATTTCCTCGAAGAAATCTTATGAAGAAAAATAATGTTTAACTATCGAGAATAGCAAATCATCGTCTTAGCATTTGATGGGCGCATCCTAAACGTTTCCTTTCCTTCCTTCCTTCCTTTTGAATTTATAGCTGTTATCACCTTTGCCCTAATTAGAATTTCAAAACCATAATATACAGGTTAGGTAATTTTTCCCGAGCATATTTGAAATAGAAAGAAATACTATGATTTTACTTCTATGCAGATGCTTTCTTGCTGGTGATTCCTTTATCATTCCAAATATATTCATTCATCATTTCTATAATTTTACAGTCATATTCCGCAAATAAGCAAACATTTAATATATATTGAAGGTTAAGAACAATCCTGAAGACTTGAGTTATAATAGAAAATGTTTGCTTTCTTGTGATTAGATCCACATATTTCAACATTTTCATTTTGAAAGAAATTAATAAACTAGTTATGTACGCCATTTCGATTCAAAATCGTGAATGTTTCGGAATTTATTTTCTTGATAATTATTTGATAACACTGTCTACGATTGAGTTACAACAATATGATTTTTAATCTCACTTTTTATAGGTTGCTCTTTAATATCTGAGGAAACTGATCTAGAAAGCGACAACTACATTTTAATTTCAAATTATTTTTAACAAGAATATGAATAGAAATGACCAAATCCTTAGATGGTATTAAATTTTGAACGTAATTTTACTATATAATTTTTATAATATTTGCTCAATTAATCACATAATTTTATAACTATAATCTAAACATGCTTGGAAAGTTTGTGACATACTTGTAACTGCGTTGAGATTGGAGAAATTGTATTTTTGTAGTTTATTTAGTTTCAAATTTGTAAAGTACACGACAAAAAATCTATGTAAATGTTTCGCAAGAAGCTATTTCAAAAATTGGGAACCGAGATCTTGTATAATATTTATAAGCGGTAACTTCATTATTTACCATTGGAAAAGAATTTTTAAAAAAAAAATAATTGGTCAAACCAGTGAGCTCTAACTTATTACATTGGAGTGATCGAATGTATTACAGATCAGGACAGTATCTGAAGCCAAACACAGAGGGAAACGTTAATCTTGTTTGCCCACTCCCAGTTTAGTCCGAAGTGCAGCAAACCTTCAGTTGGAACTTAAGTTTTTCATGCTTGTTATCACTGTGCGGTCTACTTTAGATTTGCATGTTTATTCTTGGAATAACATTAATCTCATTCATAGGATGTTTTATTACATGTACAATCCCTTACGTGCGTAACTCAAGAATTAAAACATGAATACAGAAAGGACCGCAAAGCAACAGCAAGGGTAAACTAAAACTTTTGTCCATTTTTAAACAGAAAATGAAGAATATACGTTAAATTTTTACTCTGGTATCTATCTTAAAATACTAATCGAGCAGTCCAGTATCGTTGCATACAACTCAATGGGTCAAATAGACCATGGATCTCAACGATACAAGAATTATTTGCGTGTCGAAAGAGGCGTCAGAGCACTTCTAGGCTGAATCAACATGGACAAAAATTTCATCTTTTTACCCTTGTTATCGCTGAGCGGCCGGTTTCTTTTTTCATTTATAGCTTTACGTTTGAGTTATACACGTATCAGGTTGTGCACATAATATAACTACGTGCTGTAAATATATTTACGTCTTTTACAAGAATTAAGACACAAATAAAAAACGACCCATACAGCAACAACAAGCATAAAAATCTGGGTTAAAACACAATTTTATCTCTATTGGATTAGACTGAAAGTGAACAGATTGGTTTGATCGAAGGTAGACGAACGAGTTTAATATTCTCTTCCGCAACCCGGCTTCATATATTCATCAAATTTTTAGTAGCCTCGATCAATCCAGTATCGTTTTTGAGGCCAAATTATCTTTGTAATACAAAACCAGGAACAATGTACTTATTTCAAATCAGAACTTCGCGTTCATGAGGAATGTTGTTAAAGAGATGTTATTGGATCCCAGTTTGCTTTATCGTTGTTTATTATATTAAATAATTACGTTTCAAGAGGGTTGTTATTACTCAAAGGGACTTGTAGATGTAAATGTACCGAGTTCTGAGTTATATAATGAAGGATCTACCGTTGTTACCTCATGTTATCAGTTTTGCTGCATTTAAAAGTTTATACAATTTCAACATGATGATTGTGTAACCAAGTATACTCAACTAACACTTGGTGGTGCATATCTATCACATGTTGAAGATGAAAATTAACGTCTAGTAGTAATGTAAAAAAGAAAATATTTGAAGTATGCTATTTCTATAGTAACTTAACATGCATTTAATTACTTGAATAAGTTACAACTGAGTTATAGAATCAATCATCACTATTAGGTGCGATTGAGTGGAGCCCAACCTAAGGCCGGCTTTTCATGTACGCGCTCACCGTCCTTTGCTTGCGATTGGAAACCAATAGAAATACTTAAGCACGTGTTTTAATTGACTACTCATTCAAATCGCAAGCAAAGAACTGGATTAGCGCGTTTATGAAATCAGGCCTAACATACTCTGCGTACTAAACAGGAATAGAATACTTCAATCTCGCCGAAATCATTTTTAAACACTCCATATAAATAAAGATAATGCATGACTATGGGCGACTTTTTATGTATGTGCTAGCTGCGTTCTCTGCTAGCGATTTCTATGACCGAGTAGCCAATATAAATACTAAACAGTGTTTCAATTGGCTACACTGCCAAATCGTAAGCAAAACATGCGGCTAACGCGTGCATGAAAATACGGCCTAACAAAGAAAAGAAAAAAAATATTTTAAATGTGACGCATGGTAACGTGCCAAAAGGTAAAGAAAACATTGCATTTTATTAACGTATTGTTATGCGAATGTATTTTATTACCCCTTTCTCAGTAGTGAATGCTCAAAACCTGTGTTAATAATAATAACACTGAAAAGTTTCTGCTGGTCAGGTATATTTTCAAAACCACTTAGCACGAAATGGAATGTTTTAGAAAGTTTGTTCTGTACAAGTATTTTAAGCAAGTGTTCCTTGTTTTAGAAGTGAATGTTCTCAAAGGTCAATATCTTGTCCTTAAAATATTATTAGAATACTTTGTATGTACTTGTCGAAATCACTACTATTAAGTGTTTAACAACATATTAGCAACTAGTCTGTGGCCTTTAACGAAATGTAAATATTCTATTACATATATGTATATAAATACATCTATATACGAGGGATTCATTCAGACAGCATCTCTCCCTAGATCTATTTGTGGTAATTTTAAAACTTCAGGGTTGTACGTAGATTTTATATACGTATATAGTTGATGCAAGTAAGGTTATTTCTACTCATGATATTCATGTGATGGCTTGCAATGAAGATCTAGCAATAATTTGGAAAGCACTTCTGCACAATCTAGAGCATAAAATCGTCAGCATATACTTATAAATAGTTTACCTTGCCTGTGTTAGTGGCTATTCAGTGTTTAGAGGAACGTACAAGGACATACTTTCATCTCAAAGAGTGAAAGATTCCGAGTCATTTACAGGTCTGATTCCGAGTCCATTTCTTTAATGAACTAATATTTATTGCTGAGATTTTCTTAAAAGAATAACTAAGGCCATGTTTTGAGACACAATTAAGCCAATTATTATCCATTTTGAAATGGATTTTACTATGAAAATTATACTCAAGGAAATTGAACAAGTCACGTAAATAGTCCAGGATTCGATGTAGTATACATTTCGATATAAAAACAGAAAGTCTTTGAAATATATTTATAGATTCCGTTTTTTAGGAGTGTTAATAGCAATAAATCAGCGCTTAATATAAATATTATTCTATGTTTTTGAAATGTGGCTTTAGTCGAATGGATATTAAGTTATGAATATATATATATAAATTGTTTTACCGTACATGGCTTCGTTCCGTAAATACTCATAAAGAACTTCGATCATACAACATAATAGGTAGTAGGATGGTCCATTTTGACTAAGGGTTTCCACGTTATTTCTGCTTCACTACATTAATGTTGGGATGGTACCACAACAAAATTCCTGGTCGTTACTTTCTCCATATCTTTCCTTAAATAGTGCTCGCCGAGAGACATTATTCTTCAAATATGTGACGAGCTTATGTCATAATTGTCTGGTTAGTGCATAAATTAAATCAAAAATAAGAAAATCACAAAATTTTGCTTGATAAGCTACCAAACTGCATACGCTTTATATCTTTACGTTGCAGTGGCGTATTGTTACGATCACGGAGGGAGGCAAAACTCTGAATTACCCTCGAATTCCTTCATACTTTTACCAACGTTTTACAAAGTATTCACAAAGGTGCTCTGTATATATTCATTTTCAATTCAGTTTAAAACAAAAAAATGTTCATAAATATGTCTCTCTATTTGTGTTAAAGCTTTGTACGGAGAATTGATGTTGTCAAGTCCGTTTTCGAAATCAGAGACGTGTTGAACACAAGAAATAGCAAGTTGGCTGTATAATGGTTAAAAGAAGAATAACATTATGTCAAATATTTTCATGAAGAAAGAAGTCTTCATGACAAGAAATCTAAAATGTTTGATGCAAATTTGAATGAATAAAAAGAAAAGAAAAACAGTACAAATATAAAATTACACACAGAAATGTTGAAAATGTCAAGAAACATATATTTTTGTGCTAGAAATAAATGTTACTTTCAAAACAGATAAATAAAATTGATCTTCAATGACTAACTGATAAATTATTAAATATGTTTGCACCTATTTGTTGCGAATTACTGATTTTTCCAACATTGCCCAATAGAACCATGCAAATTTCATAGGGGAAGTCAGGTGAATATGGGCATAGGTAATGAAAATGCGATTGTATCTGAAAAATGGTTTATTACAAAATTTTTAAAATATGACTAAAAGTAAGACAGGTTCTTCTTTGAACAACGCTAGAAAGTACAGAGTTGTACATACTCTGGTATCCGAGTAATGAAGAGAAAAGTAAGGTGGGTGTGCAGTGTTCATATTTCCCATGGTAGGAAGATAATATGAGCACTGCATAGGGCATATATGAGCACCATTCTGTGTCAATATCTGCACATCCGATACAAGTGAAAAAGAATAAATAACAGTAGAATATACAAAATGAAAGGTAATACAATTAAAAATTACAATAATTAGCAAAAAAGAGCCACTCATGCTCGTGAAACGCACACTCGAACATTAGTCCTGTGAATGTGCAAATGAAGACTTGCGACGAAAAAAAAGTCTAATCCGCAGTTTCAGTTATGTCAAAATGAAAATGGACAAAAATAGACAATTAGACTTTTCTTTCTCAAGAGGGAGAAGAGTCTAATTGGTCATTATTATTATATTATTATTATTATTATTATTATTATTTACAAAACTAAAATTATGGCGTAGACTTTTGTTCATCGCAGGTCTTTAAAAAAAACTTCAAATGTGAATTACGTAAAACAAAAAATTACGAAAAGAACAGAAACACTACATCTTTAGCCCTACCTGGAGTTCAAACTTCAGTAAAATATAATTTACAATAGGTTATTAACTATTAGACCTATGATTTGTTTGGGGGAGGCTCGGCTTGGGTTAGGCAGGACTGGGGCTCCCATAGACCCCCTAGTTACACCTATTATTGTAGGATGGTCAAGAGTCTAGCAATAGGACCTAAACCGGAAATTGACGACAAGTGGCCAAACATAATAGGTTAGGCCGATTATGAATTAAAGGAGGGCAGACTTTGTCATCCATGTCATTACAAATTTCGTTGCTTTCCCAAATAATTTGGTAGTGATTAGGCCTATGAATCATGATATTGTAACTATTACTGACTTTAGATTAGATAACGTTAAGTTAGTTTAATTTTCCAATGGTCAAATAGGCTTATACATTCGTATATTGTAAGGATTATTCCTTAGTAACATCTGTTGCATGTGGGATTACTTTAGAAGTAATAGTCTTTGATTAATTTTGGGGAGGTACTAAATGACATCCACAAATTATTATGTCCTTACAGATTTTCTGCTCTAGTTAATACCTGTGAAAGCTCCTCACGTTCATTTCTCTCATTATTTTCAGTAAATTTGTACATGCTCATATTAAACTGAATTTAAAAGCTCATATTTCACCGACTGCTAGTGTTTTTCAATGCACTGTAGTTTGCAACTATGTTTATCACAAAGAAGTGAACATAAGGCTGGCGTTGTGTTCCTAGACGGAACTGACTATAAATTAAATGATATATTTTATATAACGAATGAATACCTCGTTGTAGCTTATTTTCCATGACCCTGCTTTAACTATAGCTCAAAAAATGACATTTTTAATTGTACGTACCTTAAAGCTTCTCCTTTATTACACAACAATAGCAAAACAGTAGCTTGAGTTCCACTCTCATCAACCACGAAACTCCAAACAAGGCTACCAACTTCGTTGTTTCGCTCTTGCGCAACGCACGTGAAAGATATGAGGGTATAAGCTTCGTCCTGCTCATATTTTCTGACTGCTCATATTAAACTGACTTCCCCTACACACAAATGGTCTTTAGAGAAGAAAGCTTAGCTTGCGAACTCTTATGTGAACTCAATACATTTCTTTTGAGTTTCCAAAAGAATGTATTTTTTGGGTTCAGCTCTCTATAGGGTGTTCCTAAAATACACTGCAAAAATTTAAGAGGTGATTACTGACATAAAAATAAATCAAACTGGTTCTATAATCTTGGGTCTGATTCTGCCTCTATTTCGAGATGTAAGGGACAGAAGTTGGTACCTAATTAACGACTCACATTTGTAAAGAATCGAGATATTTATCGATAGATAACAAATATTGCGTGGAAGTGTAATTATGTCGTTGGAAATGAATTTTGCTTTAGAATAAATGATGTATGAAGCCACGAAATATTGTTATTGTTAGATAGTGTTGAAAACCTGGTATAAATCAGGCATCATCTCGGCAGTTATCTGGAAGTGACGCCGGGAAACCTTTGTTAGTATGACGAGCAACAGAACTCGGAACCCCGCCGCCTTTCTAGTGATTATTTGATATCAATGACTGTTTACACAATTGCTTTAATGACCCTTTGTATCACGAAAAGGAGAAAGAATTGGACCCAAGTCTATATGCCCATTTTTATGTATCTTTATGCCAATAACCACCTCCCAAATTTTTGTCGTCCAGTGTCAATTGAAAAAAATACATTATACCAGGTTGACAACACTGCAAACCTAATAATGTCATCTTTTCATTTGTTATACACCACCTTTCGGGATACATTCATTACCATAATTACAATTTAGCTTTCGTGTATTCTGATTTACTGACAGAAATTCATTTGCTTTACCATTGCAAGAAGTTCATTGACCTCCAACTTGGACACCCTGTATCTGGGAAACGAAGAAAAATCGGACCCATATTTGTAGGAACTTTCCTTATTTTGATGTCATCAATCACCTCTTAAATTTTTGCACTGCAATTTTAGACACACCCTGTACATTTCCTTTATAAGATACTTTTCTTTTTGTATATAAATGTAAATATAATATTATGTACAGTGAAAGAAATAATTGCACACATAAATTAGTGATCCTAAGTGGAAATATGTGTGTATTTTCGTGTCAAATACAGACAGAAAATGTGACGTAAAATGACCACGAATAAAGGTATGTACGAGTTATAATATTGTAGTCACGTTTATGATAATGTTCTGAACTTTGTTAGTTCATATTCGGTACCAATCTAGTTTGTCTCGGTGAACTTATAACTATAGATTTTGGTCATATTTTCGTTGTACAGATAGAACTTACTAATCTCTGAAGTACTTACTAAAATGTGTTGTGTTACTGTCTCAATGGTCTATTTAATGATTCTTTAACAACAAATCTATTATTAGAAAACAATGCAACAAGTAGTTTCTTCTCGTATTGATTGAAATCTTAATTCATATATTGGCACGCTTGATTTTATCCCCGCCACCCGCTTCATGTGACGTAAAATCATCCTCCAATCGCATATCTGAGGACAGACCAATGACCTCTATCAAAAAAACGATACTAGACTGACTGCAGCCATTGAAAATTTAATGAATATATGAAGCCAGGGAGCAGAGAGCACACTTAATCTCGTTTGTCCACTTCCAGTCTAAGCCAATAGGAACCAAATTTTCGGTTCTAACTCAGTTTTTTACACTTAATAACGGTGTGTGGCCCGTTTTCTAATTTTTGTCTTAATTCTGGGAAAAAATGTAAATATTATTTGCAGTATTTTCTGTTCTATGCATGGTACAATATACTCTTACATGAATAACTCGGGAAATAAGACTTAAATAAAACAATCTTACCACACAGCGATAAGAAGCGTATAAAACTGAGTTAGAACTGAAAATTTGGTCCACTTTGGATTAGACTGGAAGCAGACAAATGAGTATAAATATTTGCTCTGGCGTCTATCTTTCAACACTAAGGAGTCACTCCAGTATCGTTTACGTAGAGCTCGATGGGACAGACTTGAAAGAAATTTGAATGGCTTCTGGAGTATATGTCATACCAAAATAGGCGGGATTTACCATGGTTGTTAAATTATGAATTTTTCAACTGAAGTACTGGAAGCTGTGTATTTCAGCTGTCTCAATCACTTTGTTATAGCAAATGTAATGCTTTACAAAGTGTAATCCTTGTAAGAATAATTATGTCAATTATAATTTCGTATGTAACTGGAAATCTGAGAAAGATTGTTTTCGAAATGAATAATATCTTATTTACGTTTGTTTGAGTCTTGCTAGTAGACCCTACATTCAGGTTAGGTTTACAGATATATTTTAATTCGTTTATTCAGGTATAAATAACTACAAGTGTCTACTTGAATATTCAATAGAGCTTGTCAATCTTTGTTTCGTCATACTGTAGCAACATTTTGTATTATGATTTTACATAGCGTTAAAGAGAGCATGTTTGGAAACGTAAACGGATAGAGTATTAATGTATTAAGTGATGGTAATAAAATGAAGATAAAGCAAGAAATATATATATTGTTGATATAACTAAGTGTAAGGATTGCCTTACAAAGATAAAAGCTGTTGATTAGGCTGTGATTATTAATGTTAGGAAGTGCATATATATAAAAACAAAGGCGTTGTTTCTATTACTGATTAGTATTTACAGCTGCTGTTACTTCTAACCGATGAGTTAATATTTTAATGGTATTTATATAAATATCACTTGATTGAAGTATTTGAAATTTTTGAAGAGATGATTTCATATACGAAATCCTGGTAAATGATGTATCAAGTAAATCTATTAAGTTCAGTGGATTCAGAAAGTTAGGATTCTTCTGTAGGATTCTAAAGAACCAGAAAGCATCAGGCAATGTAGCCAATGCTAGAACTTGATTCTCTCAAAAGAATCGATACTACAAACACCTAGAAACATTTAATATATTTAAGGCTCGGTATTCTGGAGTATTCTACATTAAGATGTACCATTCTAATTTAAATACATGATTTGATATTGTAGATAGTTTGATTCGAAGCTTCCACTCAACGTCGATAAGATACTTAAGTACTTAAATAATTCTACCCAGGCTTTAATAATCTTTCCCAGTGCACAATACTGTTCCGTCCTCTTTTCCGACTGTCGTTAACCTTAGCTTTTGTCACGTTCACCTTCATTCTAATCTCTGTCTGCGTACTTAATGGTCATCAAATGCTCGTGACCGATTACTTAATTTATCTTCCACAATGCTCTTTCTGTTAGTGTTTCAGTTTAACATTAAAACAGGCTGTGGACGCGCAGCAATCTAATATTACTCCTCTCTCGATGTAAATATCTTATGGTTCACCTTCCTCTACTTTTGCTAGCATCGTCTATCCTCTGTACAACTCTCTGATAAATCCTTTGTCTTTCTAATCTGTCAACATCGTTTGGATCCTGAAAGAGTATGCTCCAGTTCACTCTACGAAATGCTTTCTCCTGGTTTGTAAAACATATTCTTTACTTATTTACTTCCAATATGAATTCTGTCAACATTCTTAATAAACCACATCAGTCCACCACTATACTCTCTTCTCCTTTCCTTCATATCTGTTTAAGTGTTGCTACAGCTTTGGTAATATGACATATGAAGCTGACAGATAATTACCCTTGCACTCATTTACATTACTTTTCTTTGCTAATGGGACTAATATTGTCTTAAGATCTTTTATAGTCATGATACTGTATCGCATATCCCTCTAACTAAATGAGTAATTGTTAATGTAATCCACCTTAGTTTCCCTGTTGTTCTCGTCACAGCCCAGTGTTTTCTCTAGGTTTAACTCATGTCTATGATCTTTGTTGGAGTCGTACAGTTCCTCAATATATTCCCTTCCGCACTTTATCGTTTTCTTCTTCTTTATCCGTTGCGATATGTCCATTATTGTTTTGTATATCCTTTCTGGCTATTTTTCCTTGTCTTTTCTCTGTCAAGTTCTTTGTTGTTCTATACATTTTCTCTATCTTTACATGCTTCTCCAACTGTTTTATCATATCAGAGATTAACCGTTTGTTTTCACTTACCCAGTGATCAGTTCCATTGATAACAAAAGGAAAGGAATTATCTTACCTTCCCTATGAGGAAAATTCGGCGGGCCTCCGGTGGCCCGCCATCATGGGTTATTAATCGCAAACATAAAACTCTTAAAACCATGAGTTCACGGTGATCATACAGTTTAGTGTAATTACTGTAAAAGATGTCCATTCAGACGAATTCTGCAGTGTGTATTACACGTTGTCCAACAGCATCAGAGGGATCTTCAAGTTCTAATATTGGCTCAGAACCTATTAAACGCAAAAGTTGGTGTATTTAAACTGAAGGATCTCCAAGCACTTGGAATGTTGTCGGCTTATTAAGATAATTTTATTTATATTATTGTTCTACATATTAAGAAACATAATCTAACCTGTTATTCCTAGCATCAACATTTGTAAATATCACTATTATTATTATTCGTATCATTAACCTATTATTAAAAGTCAGTTGATTTTGCTGTTGATGTTGAATCTTACCAGAATCTTACATTACTACAGTCAATGGTGCATTTAGGAATATCTATATAAATATTAATACATAGTGAGAGAAATTGATGTATGTTTAAATTGTTGTTCGTCAAAGGAGAATGCAAGTTATATACTAGCCAGAAAAGATCCTCTATCTAGACTGACGTAGGTTGATTACCACAAGTATCATAAATAGTTTAGAAGACATTATGTCTAAGTGCAGATGATTCCTGAATTTTATCTATTTATAGAAAAAAAAGGATGTAGTACATTTTTCAATAAAATATCAGTGATAAAGATTATCTGAGAGTTTTCTTAAATGTTCCCTTTTGATTTTTTTTTCAACATTTTATGGTAAGTCCACACTAGGCGAAATTTTTGTGAAGCAACATGTTGACCAAGACTGGCTCAAGCCCGCGACAATCCTGGATCATTTCCTTATTTTTCAGAACTTTGAAGACTAGAAACGAGACAAAGAGACTATATATGCATCATTACTTAATGCACAAATTACTATACAGGGTTGTTGATTTATTTCGGCATTGAAATATCTAAAAAAAAACAACGCATCAGATCAAAAAAATTCATGATGAAATTCGTTCGTCTCGAAGAGGGTCATTCAATGATACCAAACTCGACTCCCCACCCCCAGGGGAAACATAAAATACTTAAATCGGAACCCTCATTTTTTCAGTACAGATTTGGATCGTCCAGAAAAAAAATAGATTAGTTAGATCTACAATTAAAGTCATTTTGTTCACAGATGGTGCTGTAATCGACAAAGATCAAAATGGGTGAAAAATAAAAACGTCCAAAAATGGGGATATGTTGACAAATATACATCGGATCAGAAAGATAAAAATCAACGCGTGTAATCGTTTGCATAGAGCTATCAAAAGACACCAGAATTGACCCCAACGCTCTCCCAACTTTAAAATCTTAAATTGGAAACCCCATTTTTATTGCAGGTCTCAATTTTCCAGAAAAAAAAAATCCATTGATTTGACCATATTATTAATGTAATTTCTTTCTCAGATAATGCTTTAATCGACAGAAATAAAAATGGGTAAAAATCATTGAAAAATGAAGAATGATCTTAACTTCGTATAAGAACTTTTAATAATATCCTCGAAATTGTAAATTCAGTTCACTTTCTAAAGGACTTCTGATTATATTGTTTATTGAGAAAGAGTACATAAGCATGATTTTGTAACATTTATTATATTCAATAACTTTCATTAGATATTTATTTACAATATAAAACATTTGAATTCCTTACTGTTTTGTGGTCGATAACAATGCCAATAGAAAAATCGAAACGTTACATGTGTATTTGTTTATGTAACGATCTTCAAATACATCTCAGAGACCACTTTATATGGGAGATAGCACACCACTACCAACAATTACGAACGTGAGGAATTAGAAAGGAATCGGCCCTGACCTTCTTCAAGATACCATTCTAAAATTCTAGTGTAACCAACAGAAATCAGGGAAGACTTCAGCCAGTATAGGTTGTCGCTAAGCATGAACCTATGATATTTTTAGTAAGAGACCAGTGCACTATCAACTGAACTATGCCTACTCAGTAATTGTAAATAAGAATAAATTGAAAATTATGGAGTAGAATAAATTTATGATATTATTTATTGTATTCGGAAAGAAGGCTTAGTTTAACTTTTATGTTCGAAATAGGTTCGTAATGGAAAGATAATTGAAGTTTTCTTATTCAAATAGGTTTTTAAAGTTCAAATTAAAAATAATATGCTTGTAATTAAATCAGGATTTCTTACATTCTTTGAAATGCTCGTTTCTATATTCAGAACGTACTAAGCTCAGCACCGTATTTTCGTATGTGAAGCATTGTTCAGCCATCGTTCCTTACCATGATTTCCAGTCAGCGGTCAAATAGGGGTGCACTCGTAAATTTTCCAGTACCAGAATGTTTCAATTTTTACCATATGTCATAGCAATAACTGTGAAGTGAGGAATAGGCATAAAACAAAATTGTTAATATTGACAAAAATATGGAATATTTTCTCAATTAAATTTGAAAAGCATAGCATTTTGAAACTGAATAAAAAACATTTAATTTAAGAAAATGTCATAGTACAAAATCTTTTATTTTACTTACAGTCCAATCTTGACATAACAACATGTTGATAAAACACAAAAACTTATCAAGTGGATTAAAATCCTCCAAATTGGTTGGTTTTGCTTGTCTTGTACTGGTGTCATCTGTTCTGCACTTCGGTTAGTGTTTTTGAAGCCACGTTTTCACAGATGGCTCTGGATACCAGTCTCTCAAGTTTTGGCAGCGCAATTTCACAACCATTAAACTTGATACATGTGGCACTGTCAGTCTCCTACAGGTGGGGATAAGGTGATAAGATTCATTATACTCAGTCAATATTATTTTGTAAAATGGAACATTTTTCTCCCAAAAGCGTGCCGGAACGGCGTTCCGGTGTGTTCTAGTACCAGTACATTTCTGCGGTCAAACACACACACCACACACACACACACACACACACACACATATATATATATATATATATATATATATATATATATATATATATA
>JAGDQP010000011.1:21683-210573 GCA_022664845.1 Lepisma saccharinum
ATATATATATATATATATATATATATATATATATATATATATAATTCACAGCCATATTCAATCCACTAGTGGATGAGGCCTCTCCCGGAGGGAGGAGGTGGTCTACTGCTCCCACGTTGACCAGACGTGTTGGGAGAGAAGAGCCAAAGCTCTGAACTGTGATCGCTACCTCTTTATTCAGGTAGCTCCCCAATTGGCCTCACGGCGCTGGGTGGACGCCGCACAGGCAACGCCATCTGGAGTACTGCAACGGTCACCCGTCCAGGCACTGACCAGACCCAGAGCTGCTTGACTTCGGTGATCTTACGGGAACCGGTAGACCAGATAATTCTATCATTTCATCTCATAACAGTCAGGCCAGCGTCTCCAACGTTGCTGGTTCGAATTCCGCTAGCGACATGGATGTTTGTGGATTTTTAACATTTAATAGAGACGAGCTGAAGTAAAAAAATACTAAAAGTAGTGAACGCCGGGTGTCAGCACTGCAGACAATCGGTGATGGTGTCCTTCATGCGCATGCCTGCTGGGTAAAGTGGAACCCGATTGTCTATTAGGTATCCAGTTTGCTCTGTCGGCTAGTTCTTTTCGTCGCAGTTATATGACAGACAGAAGAGCGGTACTGCTGTATGGAACAGCAATACTGCATATGTTTTCCTGAAACTTGAAGATAAGCAAGCAGAAACAATATGCAAGATTCAACAAGCTCTTTTGCGCTGATGATATAGACCGTATGCAAATAAAACAGTTATACGTACAACGGGTACAAGGACGGCCGCACGTGCGGAGCAAAATCAAAATGATGGTGATTTTGTTCTTTGGCTACCATGTCATTGTGCATCACGAATTCGTATCAGAAGGACGAACAATAGGTAGGTTATGTTATATTAGGTTACTATTTTGACATGCCAGTCGTGTACGTTGTGCGGTTCAATGCATGAGACCAGGCCTCTTCATCAAACTGGCACCTGCATTAAAATAACGCCCTGGTCCATTCCTCGCACTTCTCATTTTTGTCGTTCGCCAAGCTCCATATTTCCCGGACACGACTCCTTGTGACTTCTGGCTTTCCTCTGAAGTCCAAAACAGGCGTTCCAGGTATTCTTCCAGCAATGGCAGGATCGTTGGGTTACTTGTGTATGAAAGCTGAAGGATCTTACTTTGAATGCTATTAGGAACTGAAACACACCAGGTTTCTAGTTTCATTTTTCTGGTCTATGGTCGGATACTTTTCAGATAGGCCTTGCATATCTTTCTATTAGACACGATATAAATAAAAAAATAATATAAAAACTTTTTAAATACATAATTTTCTTAATCAATTCGTAATAAAAAGTAAAAAATAATGTTGTTTATGCATGACTTAAAAGAAAAACATGAGGCGTGCTCTCATGTACAGTCACTTTATAAATTCTTGAATTGGCGCGCCACATGCTTTTCTTTTTAGTCATGCAAAAACAATTTTTTTTTACTTTTTAGTAGGAATTATTTAAGAAATGCATGGCTTTAAAAAGTTATTATTATTATTTAGTTATTTCAGTGTTCGGATACTTTTTCTCAAGCTAATATTTTGTGACCCAAATCCTCCTAAAGTGTTCTCCAACCAGCCAAACACAAGATCGTTGCAGGCTATTATTTATTTTAGGATAGAGAAGTCCATATTAAAAAATATATTAAAATATGCTTTTAATTTATATATACATATAGGCCTATATATGGAAGTAACAATCGAATATTGTATTGTCACCCGACTTACGTCGCTGTGGAAAATTTCATCATTGCATTCATCATTCTCTGAAAATTATTTTTTTGTAGAACTTTATAAAATACGTAACTATGTATTTGAAACCAACAAAGTTCTAAACGTTTCCGGACCGTTCCGGCTGAAAAAATATCCCCGTATATATGAAGAAATATTGATATTTGTAAAGTATACTTATAACCTTTTCTTACTTTACCAATTTGGTAACCCTGGTATTACTGAACATACAAGGTACAGTCTTGTATCAAATATCTTTATTATAACGGTTATTCGGGGCACTTCATCTGTAAGAGACAGTCTGCTGTGAAGAAAGGAGAGTGAGTGATAAAAGCATTGCAAATTATAACTCATCTCCCCCAAGCACATACCCGCCTCCTCGCATATGCTTTCCAGGTTACTTCTTGATTTAAAATGTGCAGTATACAAGTATACATAAAAACATTCATAAAATTCGAGCTATTTCTTGAAAAATTGCTCACCACAAAACGGATCGTATCAAATATAAACGAAGAGGACAAAAACTGTGTTCTTTAATTTATGTCCTATGCAGTTATTTCGTATCTTGCAACATTTTCGAGTAAAGACATCGGATAGACGCCATTTTCCAAAATGGCGGCCAATGACGCGAAGGTCAGAATATAGATTTTTAGTATGTTAAACTAGAGGGCATGTACATGAACTAGAACCAAGAATCATTTTTATTTGAATTAATTCCAGCAGAAATCCTATCTCGATTCGACTGTTGCTACTTGCCCCTATTTTGACATGCTAGAAACCTGGGAACCTAATGGGACTTAATTCCATGACCACGTGCACAGAAAGTTCCTCGGGAGTTCCTTCAATATTAACCTGTGTAATCTTTATTTGATGCCTTCTTTTATGCGAATCACCTCAGCTATGTGAAGAGGCTGTATAGTTGCTGCTTAGACATTGTAATTTCAACCCACATAGATTCGATTACTCTGTCTTTTATTTTGTAAAGTGGCAGATGTTCCAAATTGTTTACCAGATATAATCAAATGCTGCATAAATTTTCACAAAGACAAACAACAATGAACTGTAACAAAAGTCTTTCTTCGTATAATTGTTTGTTTTCTTTGATGTTATTGTTGAAAGCTAGTTGTTCTAGCGAAGCAAATGAGTTTCCATAGATAAGATATTTCCACCATTGGGAAGTTGCAGTAATTTTATTTTCTCTGGTAAATATTTTATTTTATTCTTAAAGCTAGTAAATTTAATTAACTATTCAGTTAGTTCATTTAAAAGATCTTCCTTAGCTTTGCAGAAGAAAATATAAAATTAATTTATTCTGCTTTAAAAGTGACATCCATTTTATGAAGCGAATTAGTACATGAGACTTATTATTATTATTATTATAGTCACGTAGACTTCAATAAGTATAATATTCACTTATTATTCTTATTATTTTATTATTATTATTACCACCACCCTATTTCAGTTCGTGCAGTAGGACGAATTTTGAATTTATTTTAAGGCCTTTAGGCACCTATGGTCCAGGCCGTATGGATAACGATGGGATGAGTTGGTGGAACGAAGAAAGTGGGAGGAAACAGGAGCATCCCGAGAAAACCCACGCACATGGTGTTTGTCCATCACAAAATCCACATGGCATGAGCAGGGATCGATTCGACGACCCCTTGTACCAAAGGTGAGCACGCAACCAACTGCGCCACCGTGGCCCTACCGTAGGACGAGAATATGTGAGCGACCTCCACATCCACCGTGCGCCCTTCACGGCGTGTACGCATAGCACAGGGTTTTATTAATGTTATTATTGTTATTTTTATTTCGTTTTCAAATATTTAATCTATGATCTTTGTATGTGAAATTTGATAGATTCCTTTCACAAAATGTTAATTTCTATTTCCCAGAAAATTGTTCATAATTGCTTTTAAATATATTAAATCAGTGTACACTCAGATCCAATGAAAATGAATCATGGGGCATGTGTGTACTTTCTACACCTAACAAGTTTCATACAATGGCAATAATGTACCAATATTGATAATAAAAAATACAAATGTTCCATATGACGTGCTTTTCCAGTGTTGTCAGATGAAGAGGAATTTCGCGGAAAACGGGAAAATTAGGCCACAAGAAAGAAAAAAGAAAAATCGGGAAATTTTATTGAATCTTGTAGGCACACTTTGTTTAAATTTCCAGTAATTTTTAAAGAAAACTTAAATCCCGGAATTTTTTTTTACAAAAAATCGGGAATTTTTTCAGTATTTTGAGGGAAATAATGCGACGGGAATCTGACAACAGTGTTTGCTTGTCACGTATTAGTTCGAAGCTGTCAGATACTGAATGTCTCTAACTTATATTTCTCAACGTCCACTTTCTCTAAATGTGAGTGTGCAGTACAAATGAAAAAAATTCTTGTTCTAAATGTGTGCTTGTATAAGTTCTTTGATGGAATCCGTCTATAGTTTATTCTCTGCTCTGATTTCAACGAATCCTAGTCTTTTACAAGGCTCAAAATTTGTTGGTTTATTAAAAAATCATCGTTCCGGGTTACATTTTAGATACTCCCTCAGATCGTTCTAAACAGTGACGGTTAGGTTGGATTGGGTTAGCTTAACTCATAATTAGTTAAAATTAATTTAATTATGTTAGTTAGCTTAGTTTAATTAGAAATTAATATTTCCTGTGAATTATTTTTAAAAGTATCGAAATTTCACAGGATTCTTCAAATTAAATCTCCACATCAAAATTTGTCTTTAGATATATTCAAGCCGTCGTAAAATTTGATCCATTAGTTTGTAAACTAATTTTGGAAAAAAATCATGATTTAAAACATATTTTTTTTTGTTTTAAACACGTTTCTATAGACTGGAGAGAAACGTGTTTCAAACGTTCTAAACATTTTCTTAAAAATAGAAAATTGATGGGGTTATGATAGGTGCTCCACCGACAGTAGCCTCTATAAAATTTAAGTCGCGCTTTCGGTCTATTCATGAGCACTTACTAGAAATTGTAGGTTCCATTTTACCACATTTTATGAAATTTGCTATTTATTAAAATTCAAGCTATTTATAAAAGGTAAAAATGTAAAAGTATACCTAGTATTGTAAGTAGAAAAAAAATTCCGTTTTTCTCTAAAGCCCGTTTAAAAAAATACGAGCCTTTAGGTTTTTTTTTCTCTAAATTTCGTTTCTCAAGGCAATTCTAATACTCCTAACGTCTCTTTAAGCAAGAATTACTTTTATGTAGGCAATTAAGAAGAAATACAACATAAATTAAACCCCTAGATTACAAATACAATTTGATATATGTTCTGCTTCAGGGTTGCTCACTCATTGTTGCCAACTTTTTAAAAATCATTAAAACATCTTTCATACCGTATCTGCCCCAAACTTAGCTTAAACATCATTCAACACAATAAAAAAAAAAAGTTTTGGGTGTCACCGACCTCAAGCGCCCAAGTTGTAAGTGTTGCCAGCCTATTTTAAAATTTAACTTATATTTAAATGCCTTTATTAAAACAAATGTACACATGTGCATTGATTTACACTAAATTTAACATACATGTTCAGTAGGTACTGGGACAAGTCATACAGGCACTCCAAGCACCGTAGTTTGCTTGCTAGTGCTGCAAAACGATGAAAAAAATCTAAATTTGATATTTGTTAGCGTTGGACGTATCCACATTGATTTACACAAAATTTGACATGTGCATTAGGTACTGGGACAGTTCATGTGGGTACTTGTCAGTGTTGCCAATCAATTATAGAAAATAATTTTTTTAATTGTTTCCATATTGTTGAACGTATTGGCACCAAACTTCGTATTTTCAAACTGGGACGCGTCATAGAGGTACTTCAGGTTCCACAGTTGACACCGTTGGCAATCAATTTTAAAAATTAAATATTTACTACTTTCATTCAGTTCGACGTATCCGCACTAAGCTTTGAGTATACATGTTCAACACAATCGAAACATACTGTGGTTGTTCCCTGTATCCAAGCACCCAGTTGTCAGCCTACTTTAAAATTCAATTTTTCAAATAACCACCATCTTGTTAGGCGTACGTGCCAATAGCTATTGCTATACTTTAAAAAATGCACGGGGGAGCCGCAGGACGTGGCTACGTTATGATATACTTTGAAATAATTGTTCTCAGAGCCCTATTGCAACAGACTCATTAGAAGAGACCTATATGTAGTTGTTTGTTTATAAGAGTATTCATTATGCATTTATACTACTCTTTTTAAATATGCATAGAACATAAAATATGTTTTGTTACACAGTCTCTATCTGTTACACTGTTTTTGTTACACTGCCCCATATTTTCACAAGATGGGGCGAGGCTTGGAGTCCAGAGCATCAGGGAGCAATGCAACCGAATTTTTATAGTGAAATACAATGCATTAGAAAACTCAAACACTTATCTCTCCTCTTGAATAGAAGCAGGTTATTTTCCGGGATTTTGAGCTAAAGATAATGGATTTTTGTAGACGGTTATTATGATCAAAAGTAGATATCTTCCTTGAATAATACCGTGATTAGAAATTAACGTATTGTATATACGGGATGAGAGCATATTTCGATAAGAATTCATAGTTTTTTAGTTGACAGTAAAGATGTCTTCGAAGTTATATTTTCTCTAGGAACTTAAATTATTGCTATAATTCAAAATACTTTTTTCAGTTCCCTGGAGATTTATCAGTATTTTATTACAAACTATACGGAATAACTTCAGTTCATATGTCCTTAGTAAATTCCTTATGTTTGTCAGGGTGAAGGTAAAGGAAGTATAGCAATGTAGCAGTGAATGCATAAATAATCCCATCATTTGCCTCGTAAGGCTGCAGGAAAACAAAGCAATAGTAAATTAGGATGAATGTGTGAAAGCTTAACTAGCCCTGCTGATTACATTGATTATCTGCAGCGTAAAGCATTACATACTTGCTCTATGAAAAGAAACAACGACATTTAAAAAAAACAAAAAATAACTTGAAAAGAATCACAAATGAACGTTTTTTACAACACTAGGTATACAATATGCAATACGCACGCGCCGTGAACAGCGCATGGGGGATATGGAGGTAGCGATCCAGATATTCTCGAGCAACGGCACGATGTGGCATGTGGTAGTCAGTCCCACGCTTGGCTGCCTTTTACCTCCCAAAGAGCCTGGAATACCACAGACTCAATTTGATAGAGACTGAGTATATCTCAGAGCGCCAGGCATGGGAGCACTGAAGGAAAATTCTCCAGTGTCCTGACCGGGATTTGAATTACACTTCTTGAAATGATCTCTCATTCGGGCTACAAGACCCCTTCTCACACAGTCTACATTTGGCTTTTACGGTTTTATTACTTTCGGAAGGATTAACATTATAAAGTGTGTTCATATTAAATCCTTTTTTCATTCTGTACCACCCACTGATAAAGAATATATAAACAAACAACAAAGAAGCAGAGCACCTAATGAATTTGGTCTCTCTTTCTATATTTGTAATGCTGCTTTTTATCTTTTTCTTCAGTAAATTACTTACCCAATTGAAAAAAAAACGTTCTCACTCTTTTTGGAATAGAGTAGTTTTTGTAGTCACTCACCACATAATCAATTGTTCAATAACCGAAATTCATATGAATTATCTTTTAATCTCCTAGATCTAAATACTTATAGACAACTCCCAGATGTGCTTCAAGCAAGTCTATCGTTTCGATGGAATAGAAGAAATATCCATTATATACCAATGCATGACAGGAGATATGTACAGGAAGTACAAAAGCCTATCGTCTGAGTCAGACAGAAGACCAACTAGATGGCAGCGCAGCGCAGTAAAATTACAGAACCGTAATCAAAGTTGACTACCGTAGTAAACGAGAATACCAATTGCATGCCAACGCATCGAACTTAATTTGTACAGCCGAAATCAAAGACTATTTTCTGAGACAAATTGAATGCCAATTGAAAGGAATGTGGTCCATTTGGTACCCGTTCCCTCTCACGTCAGCCTGATGAATTCCGTGCCATGAAAAGTGAACTGTCCCGATCTCCAGTACCTCACAAGCGAAAGACCTTTTTAGGGCCATCTCATACTCTCACTATTTCAGCCTTGTCTGATATAAATTCTGCTAAGGAATATCCTGTTCTCCAATCTCAGTGTTCTTCAGAAGACTGAGTCCTCTGTCTCTGAAA
Organism: Lepisma saccharinum; assembly: GCA_022664845.1. Lineage (NCBI taxonomy): Eukaryota > Metazoa > Arthropoda > Insecta > Zygentoma > Lepismatidae > Lepisma > Lepisma saccharinum. Next base: position 29,615 of record JAGDQP010000011.1, read on the forward strand.
GCGCCAGTCACATGGAAGTTAAGCGATTCATTTTACCTAAAAACTACATCCGTTCCAATCATTTTGAGGTCTTAGTCAAGCCTCAAGCCTTTTCCTACATCCAATAAGTTTGATGCTCTCCAAGATAGTCATGCTGATGGCAATGACAATCTTCATGACGATTGTATAGACAAATCAGATCAAGGAGCTCCTTCATATCCACCCACACCTCCAGCTCCTCCTCGTTCACTCAAGCCGCCTACCATCTATGTGTACGGCATCACAGATAAATATTCTTTTAGCAAGAGTTTAGCTGCAGTTTGCCAAGATCACCATCAAACGTACTTCTGACTTCATTAAGTTCCAGCCTTCTTCTAAAACGGACTTTGATAAACTTCAGACTTACTGCATCCAACAGAAGCTTCAGCTTGCCACTGAGCCCCGCAGACCAGAACGCCCACTCAAGGTTGTTCTTAGAAAATTGCCATTACATAGTTTTGAAGATCTCACTGCTCTTGGCTATCCTGTCATTGCAATTACTCAGCTGTATGGTTTCGATAAACAAACTCTTACCAAGTTGCTCTATCCTTTGTTTATGGTTTCTCTGCTTAAACAAGAACACTCTCATGCCATCTTCAAACAACGTTTCGTCCTTCATTATGTTGTTTAAGTGGAACCTTACCTAGGTCCGGATGTTTTACAATGTTATGAATGCCAGCGTCTTGGATATGCACAAAAATCGTGTTTCAACCATCCCCGATGCGACAAATGTGGACAGCAACATCTTACCCGAGATTGTGACAAGAAGACCAGAGATGAACCGGCGCACTGTCTCAACTGTGGTGGGGCTTATACAGCCAACTATCGGGGCTGCAAGGTCAAGCAGAACATCATTCAACGCCGCAAAGCAGAAGCCAAACGCAAGATCTCTGAAGCTGACTCTGATCCTCCTTCCAAAGGCAAAATTTGCACCACTCCTGAACATGCTGCTGCTTCTTCTCCAACCAGCACGGGCGACACGATGAAGAAGCGACCTCTTTTACCTATTCAAAGACTTTGTCCCCAGTTCAGCATTCACCAATATTAGTCATGATCTTCAAAAATTACGTTCTACTCCACATCCAATTGATATGATTCCAATCATCATTGACATTCTCCAAAAGATTTTCTCTGCTTGTCAGAAATAACTCCTAACCATGTTCTCCTTACAAGATATCCAACCATGATAGTTTGTTACAAATTTCTCATCAGCTTTGTGTCGAAACATCTATTGTGATTCAAGTTCTCACCAGCCCCAGAAGATTTCCATTAATAGAAGACAATGATCTCTCTTCCTTCTCCTCTCTTTCCCTCTCTCATTCCTGTCCACCTTTCTTCCTTTCACAACTTCCATCTAATTTTCTTTAATCACCTATGCACAGGGAAGCGACAGTTGCACCCTGTCCAACTACATACACAGCTCATCAAGCCAACGCAACACCACATATGGAAGGAGGCATGGCTGAACTTCGAACCATTACAATTTTAGTCATGAACAGGTTACAGGAACGCATCGTAATATTTTTTTTTTGTAATTGAATTTGAAACCTACTGCCTGGGTTAAATATAATACCAATTACATGGCACTGCATCCCAATAAATTTCTACAGCAGGAAGCTTAGTCAATTGTCTGAATCAAGCAGAAGATCAATTATATAAAAAAAACATCGGTAAATAAAAATAAAAGTCAAAATAAAAGCCTATTCTCTGAGTCAACCAATTACAGCATAACGTTGGATTTGTACAGCCTATATCGAAACCTATTGTGAGTCAAACAGAAAATCGCCTGAAATTACCTGACTGCAGATCGCGAGAAGTTCAACCAAAATAAAGCTTGTTGTCTTAGTCAAATAGAAGACCAATGACATGACAATTCATCTGGTTATGCACAACCATAATCAAAGCCTATTGCCTGAATGGAGTAGAAGAGCGATTACATGACAACGCATCAGAAAACCAAAGTCGAGAAATAATTGTGAATCAAATAGAAAACCAATTAGCTATCAACACATTAAAAATATATATATATTTATTTACTTATAACCGAAATCAGAGTTTATTATTTCGGTATTAACTACCTGAAGGCATCAGTACATATAGAGCCAGCCAGACTGAAGACCAATTACTTTAGTACACATCGTAAGGAGAAGTACAACTGGAATGAAAACTTATCGTCTGAGTTAAATGGATGACGAAATAGATGATTCCCAAGAAAGGAATTTGGAAAGGAAACTGATGTCAAGAGAAATAGTCAATGCCGAATTCCAGAAGCCACAGACCAATGGGATGATGAAAAGGTAGGCTATCCAGTTTTAGTGTTCATATTCAGTTAGAATTAGTTATTTGTTAATTTTATAACGATATTACTGTTTTATAATTACAATTCTTACTGTAAAATTTCGTATCAAACGAAACATGACGTAGAGAAACGTAAAACTATTTTCCAAAGTTATTATATTTGAATCACGACATCACCACACCTGAATCCAGCGTTGGATACAGGCGAATCGCTTTCACATATTTATATTCTTAAAATCTTTCAAACTAGTTCAATACGGTTTTTGTTCCGTTACCCTGTTTTTTTTTGTTGTTTTTTTTTTGTTTAGACGTAGAAAAGGAGAGACATTTCCATAGAGAGTAGAGAATGAAACATTTTCAACGTGTTATTTTCTTTATTCAGATACCTTGACTACAAAAATGTTAAAAAAGTAGGAAAATTGCACATCGGTTTAACCGAAACATTATCTAAAATTTTCGTAGTGTTTGAATTAAGGAAAGATTTCTCAATGTAAAAAAAATTCCGAGAGCCTTGATTCTGATACGAGGAGCGACTACGTATAGTTTGTTCAAATGCTCAGAATGGATAAGAGGCTTACAAACGACATCCAATGAAACATTTGCAGATGCAGTCGAGAAGCGTCGTTTTTCGTTTGTGTTTTGCTCTTACAAAATTGTCGTCTTCTTTCCCATAAGCTGCGTGAGTTGTGAAGACAAATCATGAAACAGACGTTGTCGCATCTACTCTTGGCAATCTCAACTCACTATGATAGATCGCAGCTGAATTCTAGTTGTTGCTAAATTTTACATGAAAAAAGAACATTATCAATTCAGGAAGATTTAATACCATTGTTAAATTACTCTTGAGCTATTCTTCGCTCTCATCTTTTAGTGAAACTTGAAAACGGTGCCCCAGAGACAGCAATAGTTGCACTGCAACTGCTTCAAGAGTATTGCATTTTATCTGCTGCTCCTCCAACTCACAGAATCAATGACCCAAAAATCTGTCCCTCTCATTGGTTGGCGTGTAGTGGTTCTTTTTTCGTTCTTCAAGGTCAACCGCCCATAAGCCCTTGGACAGTTCAGTCGAGGCGTGAGGAAGCTTGATAAAGACAGAAAATTAATTGACCATGCTGAGGTAGTTAAAACACACAACGGCATCTGGGAGATCCGGGATCTGGTCATGGCAGTGACCAAATTTCTCTGTATCATTCAATATTGTTCTAAACGAATTTGTTCACAGGAAACAAACACAATTTTTATTTAAGCGTGGAATATGGAGATTCTTTCCCTTGGAAATTTAGGTTTTCTTGCACATTGTGTTCACTGTTGCTACAAACAATATAACTCTACCAACGATCATTGTTATGCGCCTTCTTGCTTTAACTTTATTGTTATTCGGTGGCAAAGTTAGGTTGAAAATTCCAACCATGGTGTCTCATGTAATGCAATATTGATGGCGTACTGAGAATTGGTTTCAGCGATTCTTTTCCAATAATACATTTTCCCCTTAATTTATCTTTGAACGCCAGAACCTAACTAAATGATAAATTAACAGGTGATGAAAGAAAACATCTTTTGTTGACTTTCCATAAATCTCACATGTCCAAAACATTATTACTTTTCTGGATAACAATACTACTTAGTATCCAGACGTTCTCCGTTACTAGCTCCATCTAATGTTGTAGCTCGTATCTTCAAATGGGGAACAAATCCCGAGATACAAAAAAGAAAACCATTGGCCTGCTACGAAAAAAACAACAAAAAAAAAACAGACATTTTTTATGTGTTTCTATAGAGAAATCTAGCGGCCTTCTTCAAATCCAGTCCAAGAAAACTATACACGAAATGGTTAGGTCACTCGGGTAAGGTTGTAAATGTAAATCACGTAAAGTGAAAGGTTAAGTTAACCACACATTAAGCGCTTAAATTAACCCAGAGAGTTAAATAAACTCTCCACATTTTAAAAAAAATCAATCTTTGACTAAATATAATGTTAGCCGTCGTGACTGGTAATTATCAAGTATTTCCCAAACACTATAAAGTTATCTACACCAATGGATAAGAGAGAGAGAGAGAGAGAGAGGAAGGTAAATTTTGCCAATCGCATTCGGTTACGGTAACCGCAAGAGATGTTTATTCGCCTGCTCTAACTAATATTCCCAGTGTTGAATTCAGGCATCTTTCTTTGGGGGAGGGGGTGGTGGTGGAATTATCCAATGTCGGGAGGGCACGCACTTTACCGTATATATATCGTCTATAAACAATTGACCTTATAAAATAAAAAAGGTTAATTTACCATGTATTACAAATTTCTTCTATAGTTTGTGGAAGTTAATTAAAATAAATAATAATGAAAGAAAATATTTTTCTTCAACGATTCGTACTAAAAAAGTTTGTTTATGCATCACTAGAAAGAAAAGCATGGGGCACTCTCACATATACAGTCTTTACTTTATAAATTCTTCAATTGGCGCGCGCCCAATGCTTTTATTTTTAGTCATACATAAGCAAAATTATTTTTTTTACTTTTTAGTAACAAATTGTTTAAGAAAAGTATGTCTTTAAAAAGATTCTTTATTATTTTCTTTTTTATAGTTATTTCGGTTGTTTTTCAAGCTAGTGTTTAGTGACCCAAATTCTAAAGTGTTCTGCAACCAGACGAACAATATCGTTGCAGGCTAGTATTGATTTTAAGATAAAGAAGTTCATATTTTAAAACAAATATTAAAATATGCTTTTAAAATATATAACTACGAGAAATGCTCGTATATAGAAATATATGAAATGACAATCCAATATTGTATTGTCATCCGACTTATCGCTGTGCAAAATTTCATCATTTTTATGACGTCGAGAAATGAGTCAAATTAACTTTTCAAGATATGAGAAAACCACGAGCCATTGTGAACTCAAGGAAAGCCTGTAAAAATAACACATTGTTTAGAAGCTATGACCAAAAATAGTATCAAAGAAATATAAAGCAACCGCCAGAAGTTTGCACCTAGTCTCCCACTTCCCGAATAACTTTGGAATGCAATGACTGATTTGAGTAGACTTTTCTGTAACTTACAGAAAATCACATTCTCTTTAAGTTACAGGAAACCCTACTCAATTCGGTCTATCCAGACGGTGACCATACACGTCCCGAATTTCACACAAAAGTCTATATAATTCCATTTGATATGGGCATTTGAAGTACTCGTAACTTTTACATTTGTTTTACTGTAGTGCTCCTGGAATGTCGTAATTAATAAATAAGCGATAGAGTAATTAATAATAGCTTTGTTTTAATTAATAAAGTATTGTATTTTAAGAAATAAATCATCAGGGAGCTATTTGATTACTCAACCCCAAGTTCAAGAGAGTGTGAAGTTTTCAAGTTCTTAAGTTGGTACCGTACTTTTTTGTAATTACTAAAATCGATTTGGTTTTTAATAAAACGTAACTTTTAAGCCAAATTTATGGCCTGATTAAAACTTTTTCCTTGGTTGACCCAAAAAACAACCGCAAAAATGGGCGTATCTGTCCCGAATTTTGGCTGAGAAAATATGGTTACTGTAGCTATCCATTCCAAAGTTATTCGGAGAAGAAATTTTACGACTCAGTGCCTGGTGGCTGTGCATTCTCTCAATGACCCTTCGGATTAAAGACGTGCCGCGAAACTGAACACCCATCATCATCATTAAAAACACGTTATCAGTCAGAATCCTTAATCTGAACTACCGATCTAGGTTAGGGATGAGGAAAAATGGAATAAAAGAGGACTTCATATCCATGGGATGTTCTCTTAATTATTGAAACGAATAGGATATTACTAATTATTCCGAAATATATACCCGAAGGTCCAAGACATACCTCATTAAATGTTGGAAAGATTTGGCAACCGATGGTTTGCTGGTTTGTTTATCCACAGTTTCCTTTTCGTCGCTATTTCTGTTTTATATATGGAAGCCCAGACCGGAAGAAAAACCGTAAACCTCTTAATATAATTTCTAGGTTCGGCAACAATTCCAACCAATTGAAACTTCTTTTTTTCTTGGGGGGGGGGGGGGGGGGGGGGCGAAAAGGAAAAAAAACTGTGACCACTTGCTCAAGAGAAGAAAAGTTAAGCAGCTTTTCAAATCGTGTTTCGTACCTAAAGAAACATTGTGAAAATACGAAAATCATTAAAAAGAATTATTCCACAAGTTTATATACATTTTTAAATGAAACTTTTCAAGGTGGCACTTGAACACTTTCGGAGGGGGGGGGGGGGCACTGCCCCTCTCCAAAAGTATGCCTGGATTCATCACTGAATATTCAATTTACTGATTGAAGTAGGTAGTTGCAAATGGAAGCATTATTTTCATAAAGGTAACCCATAACCAAGCAGTAAGTCATCACAACGGTTTTTCCAATAGTCAATCAAAATTGTGAGGTGTTAAATGATCATTGTACACAGTATTTTTTGCACCTGAAGATCTTCATTTTTGAACATGTCCGTTTTGTTTTAAATATATATTCTATTGACTATCGCAAGAACAGCACACGGCGCGCGCCTGCAAGGAAAGCTAGTCATGCGCTGTGCATGTACAGTAAGAACTGGTTGATTACTTAAGAGTGAGGCTGACTTTTCATCCACGTACTAGTCGCGTGTTTCGCTTGCAATTTGGCTGAGTAGACAATTTAAAAACGTTTAAGATTGGCTGTTCATAGAAATCGCAAGCACAGCAGGCAGCTAGCGTGTACATGAAAAGCCGGCCTCATTGTAAATATTTTCTGAATGTCAACGACATCTGTTGTTAATATAGGAAACAGTTAATTGGCCGTGAAACATCTTCATCCATAATTCGATTAATTGAATGTAATCGAAAAGAGCGCAAAAAGTAGACTGATAAGGAGTTTTTCTCTAATCGTTTAAGTCTTTATATTTTCTATTTCGATTGAACATTCTAATCTAATACTATTTTGCTTTTCTTTTCTTTCTTTCTGCAGTTCCACGTTGTGTCCTGCAGGTTTGGTTTCCGTGCTGGCCGTTGGAATGTCTGGATGGATGATGAGAAGCCCGAGGGGATTGGATGGAATGCAGGACGGGTGGATGACTGGACGGGCTGCGGAAGGGTAGGCCGACGGACGGGCTGTGTGGACGGATGGGCGGAAGGGCGGCGGGTGTACGGAAGGGCGGGCTAGAGCGGGCGGAATAACTACGGACAGATGACCGGGCCGGCCGGATTACACAAACACTTAATACGTACGCACATACCAAAAAGATACACATATACGCACAATCAGACATACACATTATACACACAATACAAATACACAGACGCACACACATGCATCTACACATGTTCCGGCCATACATACACACACATTCATACAGCAAATTACATAATTCAGTACCTGTTGAATGGAGTCAGGCGAAGTGGATGATGGTTGGCCTTATCGTAGTGTACATGCCACACAGACACACAAATTGACAGATACATCTGTCCTAGGTACATTCAGTACCAAATATTTTTTTTACCATCCTAAAATTTCTTCTCCCAATAACTTTGCAATAGATAGACTGTTACGTTTCGTAATTCCGGTAGAGCATGACATTTTGGTTGTTATCTTTACGTAACATATAATCTAGTAGAATAGGTTAAGATGTTACTCTTTTGATCTATCTACTTCAATGATGTTATTAGAATACACAAATCAATTACTAGTTATGAAAGCAATTCCTATAAAACGAATCTTCTAGACATTTTCTTTCAACAAACTCATATGTTTTATTTTGTCAGATCTTATAAGCTTTGCCCTCACAAACACTATTTATCTTTTACAGAAATAACCACACGAACATTTTGCTGGGCCAGTCATGGCTCTTTTAATAGCACTTAACTGCCTTTCTTGATCTAGTCCCAAGCATGATAAGTAACATTTCCATATACATATTAGGACTTTCCAGGCTAATATCCCTTTCCACTTCGGCATATCACCGTATTTCCTGAGGTGAAGGATTCCGTCCTACTCTCCGGGATAAACTTTTGACCAAGTTTCCCACAAACCGGCGTTTGATAGAATAATAACTTCCTTATCTGCTCATCTTCAGTATCGCATTGTGGGCCACCTACATTCCTTCGTTCTCCATCATTAATATGGCTTACTTCTAATTGTTCTCGTGTGTCTCTCCATATATTCGTTCAGGACTACTCTTCAAAATATTCATGGATTCCAATTCTAGATTCATTTTATTCAATCTCTCTTGTATTGAATGATTTTCTTCCTGCTGACTTTAATACTTCTGCTCCAACGTAGCAATGCGTAGGCAACACTCTATCAGTAACGTTGACTGTTCCTCTATTTTATTGTTATTGTCTTCGCACAGCTCCTCTATCTCAATGATTAGCTTGGAAATGTCAGATAACTTACTCTGTATATTTATTTCCTGCTCGACAAAATGAATACACTGTGCCTCCAAAAATTACTCTTCATTAGCATCTGCCAAAGCCATAAACTCCGGTTTTTCTTCATCCATTACTGGGTCAAGATATGCAGTTCCCTTTTCATCTGTGTACACAAGTCCAAAACAGACATTCCATATATGTTTTTTTTACCTCATGCCCGTTGACAAGTATGGTTTCATCTCAATTTCTTTTATTAGGCGTATCCTTAAGCATTGCCATGTGATTAACCTTTTTTACCACGGCGTGTCCGCCTATTATTACCATCCTCAGATATATTTCATCCATATTCCCCTCAATATCCTTGCTATGATTCATCGTTATAGCAGTAAATCATTCAATTATCTGAAATACAACAGAATAATCTCCGTTTCCAAGTAAACAGACCCCACGTTGGGCGCCATTTATATATGTTACATGTCGTAATTCCGGTAGAGCATGACATTTTGGTTGTTATCTTTACGTAACATATAATCTAGAAGAATAGGTTAAGATGTTACTCTTTTGATCTGTCTACTTCAATGATGTTATTAGAATACACAAATCAATTACTAGTTATGAAAGCAATTCCTATAAAACGAATTATCTAGACATTTTCTTTCAACAAACTCATATGTTTTATTTTGTCAGATTTGCTCTCACAAACGTTATTTATCCTTTACAGAAATAACTACACAATGTTTACTTCTTAGATATTGATATTCATAAACACTGATTGAAGATTCTCCATAAAACTATTTATTTTAGTTTCTGAAATTAACCAGCTTCATTTCTCTTTTCTTTCATTTATATTTAATTCATTTCTTGGCTCGAACCATGGGTTTATGGCTTGCGCTCTCACCCATTAAAATTACTTTTTAAAGTTGAACATCAACTTCACGAGTTGTTACGGTACATGCATTTTACATTTAATCTTCCATATACATTATTCCACTTGGCAATTCACAAGTCCCATTTGAACGAACCAATTTGAATGCAGTTTTCTGTAACTGACAAAAGATCACATTCTATTAAAGTTACAGAACATTGCACTCAAATTGGTCTAATTATTCCATAGTTATTCGGAGAAGGAATTTTAGGACTGGGTACATATTTTTGGCACTGACTGTACATGGAAGCTTCCTCTTCTTGATTTTCCTTCAACCACTTTTACTTTAACTAATGTTCTAACCATTTCCTATTCCTTTCTTCATGAGGATTTCCAACACTGCTCTACTTCAATGTATTTCCTTTTCAACATTTTCTTCATCATGCTTCAATTGTGTTGAGCGACCTTTAATTCTCTTTCAGGACAGGATATCAAAAGTTTCCATTCTTCTTTCAATAATCTTCAGTAGAGTCTCTGTTTCACTGTTAGATTCTATATCTAATCCCTTTCTTACACTTAATATTCTTATTTCTAATACATCTTCTACTTCTTTTCTTCCATTTTCATATATTCTATCTTTTCCTTTTGTTTTTTCTCTTTCTTTAGGTTTATTATGTCTCTCTCTTACACACATTCTATCAAGCAAACACACACTCACATACAGAGTGATTCTGAGTCTCCGTACCAGGGCTTTAATTCGTCGCCTATTGCACATAGAGCTTTGAAACAAAAATCTACATACCAGGGTGCTGAAACAGAATCAGATTGTGGTTTTGCTGAAAACAGTGGTGTACCGGGAATGCCTCTACGGGGAAGTGGGAGGAGACAACTTCAAAAATTTTAAATGGCAACAGAGGGATCGATTTTGCTCCTTTCGAAACAAGCATTAAATTTTGAACAACTTTCGGAGTCAATGTGAACTGTTGACCTACCAAATTAGCACTTGAAACTGAAAAACGGTAGAAATTATTAACAAAAAAAAAAAGAGTAAATTGTTCAAAATTTCGTATGTTTCAAAGAAAGCAAGATCAACCCCTATTTCGATTTAATTTTTAAGTTCCTCCCATCCCACTGTAGCACTATTACCGGGACGTCCATGTTTAAATTTCACCGGTTGATTACGCGTATCTCCGTTCGTAATTCACTTTAGTTTCGAAGCATTATGTACTATTCCCCTCGAATTACAGCATCCGAAAAGTCCCGAAACACCCGTACATCATATTATTATTGATCTATTAATTACACTTGAACTATCGAAAAGTATTTTGTCTAAAAGATGCTCAAAATTGAGCGCTCGTTTCAAGGGTAGAAAAATCAACTCCTTTTGACATTTAACATTTTGTAGTTGCCCCGCCTCCCCCCTAGATATATTCCCGGGAAGACACTGCTTTTAAGTAACATCACCATGTGATTCTGCCTGTAAACTTTGATATGTAATTTTTTTTGCTGCAAAGCTCTCTGTGCAATATGAGTCGAATTAAAGCTTTGGAACGGAAACTCCGAACAACACTGTATATACATATTTGGAATGAGTGGGTGGTTATTAGACGAACTTCCGGAGGAATGTCGGTACTCACACTCACATAATCCATACATATATCTGGCTGTCTGTCTGTCTGTGTGTGACTGCCTGCTTGATGCTTGCTTGACCTCCCTGCTACCTTGAAGTCTGACCCGAAGCCAGTCAGGCCTGAAGCTTGCCTGACCGTAGTTCTGTCCAGTTATTCACCTGGCCCCGTCCAATCCCGGGGTCGAAGGAGTTGAAGATGGGAAGTTGGAACGGATGGCGATGGGCGGATGAAAGTTGTTAAGAAATGAAGAATGGACAAAATATAAAATAAAAAAAAATCAACATTTGTTTAATTTAAATTGTATTTAGTCTTTGCGACAGTTCTTGACGTTCGGTACCTAGTTCTTGAGTAAAAGCCTTTGTCTCTCCAACAGGGAGTGATGAATCGATGGGACGATGATACATGTGGCTTACCTCGAAGTTGACTGTATATCTTTCCATCCTTACAAAGGCATTGCTTGATGAAGGCAAGGGATGATAGCAACGCAAGTAATGATATAACTATTTATTACTGTAACGTAGTGATGTTACAATGCTCGTACAATGCCGTCGATGGAATAAAAGGAGAGATTGCCTGTAATATTCGACTGATATGTCAACAGTTCGAAGAGAAAATACTTGAACACTGAAAAATGTTTGATTCTTTCTCACCTTGAGGTCGTAGTTGTTCACCGGTAGGAGTATGTTGTGGCTTTTTATAATTGTTTAAGGTGCAATACGAACGCAGTTTATATTACCAGTTCGAATGTTGCTCACAAACACTACAGATAAAAACAACGATGTGCACGTTATACTCGTATTACCTGTGTGAGTTACGATGAGGTTAAATGCAAAATAATATTTGTGGTTCCTCCCCTAAGTGTTTTACCTAGTCACTTCAATATGACATTTAATGTGGGCAGTAAAGCATGAAACACTGGCTTCTCTCCTTATGTAATCCTATGATTGTATAACACACTCTGTAGCCACAAAAACTACTCCAAATTGACTAAGGTATAACGTTTCACTTAATATATTTCAATAATGGGGTCGTTCACTGAATCGCGTTCCTAAAAAGACGCAGTGAGTTTCTGTCTCTCTACTTTGAAGTCGTCCTTGTAACTAATAAATAATCTTACTCAGAATTTTGCGATTATACCTGACGAAAAAATATATGTCACCCTAGGTAGAGTTAGTATGTATATAGGCGCCTAGGTAGAGTTAGTATGTATATAGGCGTAGTAAAATAAAATCTAAACTTGATTTGCTTGACATGAAAAATAAAGGTAAAGTAGGTTCCACGAACGCAGTCCCACGGCGTGATCATTCAGAAGGAATTCGCAGGAAAACTAATCAACGTTTATAAGATACTTGATTGAAGAACATACAGACGGTGTGTATTCGATGTAAAGTAACCAGCGAACATCTCTAAGGATTGGACATGAGCACTGTATCCCTAAGCAGGACAATTCAATCAACACTACCACATATGACGTGTTCTTCTAACCGGGACTCTTCTAGAGTGAAGATGGAGGTTACATGTGACGAAGCAATCTTGTGATGAGACGAAGAATACTGGATGACGTCCTTTACTTATACTCAAAATTATCTTCTATACACTTTCTGGGGAGTGGACATTATCTCCTCAACACACGTGATATGCTGATTAACGCTAGTATGACAACTAATTGTCAACATGACTTTTTCATACAATAACGGACAAAGAATTCCTGACGATAACTGCGTAGTGTAGAGAATCAGAATTGCTCTAGTACGTATTACATAAACGATAACGATCCCCTACTACTAAAGCTCACGCAATAGGCTAGTATGAACCAATCCGCGATTGTGCTTACCACTAGTCAGACCCGTTTGCGATAGAGCTTGACTAGTAACCAGAAGGCGCTTTTCAGCGACCTACGGGAAACTGTGTAGCCAGCAAAACGTCAAAAAGCGAGGCAATACAATTAATTCTAACAGTTGCAGTTCTATAATTTGGTAGTTCTGAATCGTATCACGCTATTTCATAGCTGGACACTACGTAGAGCGATAATGCGTAGCCGACATTTCATAGTGGCGACACTACGTAGCGGACATATTTTTACAATGCGTAGCCGACATTTCATAGTGGCGACACTACGTAGCGGACATATTTTTACAACTGTTACAGAAGATGGGGCTATTACTTACTGGCAAGACTAACGTCTTTATAGGAGAAAGTAAAAACTAATTTGATGTCAAACGTTTAGGACGTTGGAGTAATTCCAACATTTTGTCCAACATTTTTAGTCTCCAAATAATTAATTTTAACTGTTAGGCAATCTGTCTCTTCATATTTTATAAATCTCTCATAAGAAGTATGCAGGAAATAATGAAATTTACCAAATGATGAGAAGCAAAACCGAGCTCCGAAAATATAAAAAAATGTATTATAAAACGTGTCGGTAACATTGCAATTGCATATGAAAGGAAATCACTGTATTTCAGCATTTATGCCAACTTGGCGATTCTCACACTAGGTAGTCCCAAAGATGGCGCACGAGTTTGCAACATTATATAACAAAATCTTGTGTTGTCGTCGAGCAGAAACGAATAACTTCTTTGGTAATAAATAAGAAACAACAATCTAAAAGTAGGCTGACTGTTTTAAACAACAAACTGTGTTAATTCAATTGTTTATTATGTTTTACATATCGACTATCAATGTAAGTTAAATATAGTAATGACCCCCCGGGTTCGTAACTTTTGACAGAACTACGGATTTACCTAATACATCAGTTGGGTACGTAAACTTGACTGGTTGTTTTTATTTAACAGACTCTTTACATTGTCTGAGGGATTCTATCAAGAGACCGTTTCTCCAGCTAGGATTGGATCTTGAGATCGTATAATCTCTCCATAGACATATTAAGTTCTTCGGGAGTTCTGCGTCAGACCTTCGGTAAACTTCAGTCTACCTGCACCTGAAGAACGAGGAAATGCTCCGAATGACCATCTTTCTAACAGGGACGAAGTTCGTGGTTCGGTAATCTCTCCTCCCGTTCTGTCCGTGCCCTGAAGGCGACAGTTTCTCTGAGTAGGAACGGAACCTGAAGTGCTGTTGGTCTCTTCGACTCTTAAATCCATCACTTTACCGGTAATTCCCAGAGTCCGAGCTTGCCCGCCGCGGTACGGAGGCGTTTTGCTGAAATGAACTTTCAGACCAGAGTGCACGGTGGCAGCCTTAAGTGGGTAAACTACCAATTCATTATCTGAAGTATCTATCCTTCGAGATGTTGCGGTTTATGCTGGGAGACTTTTGCAGGGGATAAAAGGATTCTCTCTTACAACTTGTTGACTTTCTCGTATCTCGTAGCCGGTAGTGTAATTAGAATCCCCCTTCCTCACAAGGAACTTTAAGGCCCTTGTAGGAGATGCGGCATTTAGGGAGATCAGGGGGCAATTGCCCCGTGGGTCTGAGAATATCAATGCACTAAAACGTAAAAAAAAGAAAGAGGTTAAACTGACATAAAAACACACTGAAAAGTAAATAAAAATACTATTATTTTTTTTTCAATTTCGATAATTTGTAAGTGTTCGGCACAAAATTTATAACTAAAGTAACTACTTGTAACGTGCTACGTCATGCGGGTTAGTGTATTATAATTGTCTATTACAATAATTAATTGGCACCGACCGGAACCCGGACTTCCCGGAACCATTTCAGTTCATATTCCAGTTGTGATTTCTCAATTTTGTGGCGTGGCACTCTCTTAGTACCAACTTTGCATCCAATTTAGTGATGCCAATTGCTGTATAAGTTTTTGTTCTCTGCGGTCTGTAGCTTATTTCTTGTTAGTGGTTCTTGGTTCAGAGTCTCTGTGAAGTCATAGCTATGGGGCGTATACTTTATGTTTCTTTGTTTTCTAGTTGGTTAATATCTACACATCTCTTGTGCTAGAAAGCACCAATGTGAGCGTATTTTTATGTTTATTATTATGAATGGCATTTTTTGTTATTGTATTAGTATTGTTTGTTGTTGATTTGTCGTTAATGTCTAAAGTAAGTCAGTCGACTTTTAAGGAGTGGACCTACAGATTTCTTGTAAAATGGATTATAAAGCTTCGTTTCATGAACCTCTACGAGGATTGAGCCTGTGACCTTGTGTATAGCAGAGGAGCGCAATTGCCACTTGGCTACCTTTATGCTATTCTGGGTACACGGTTTTTGTTCGTGTATGAACATTTGGACATAAGTGTGTATAAGGTGAGTAGTTTGGTCTGCCCGTTCGCTTTTTATATCTTTTAGAAGAGGTTAGAAGAGTTGGGTTTTCATTGCTCTAAAATGTGTGATTCCAAGATTTTGAAAATGAATTACACCCCTCAATGTATACTGTTTTGATAAAGATTTCTAAGCGGCGTATATTATTTTCCAGAGGGATGCTTTGGTAACTGGGGTTCTTGAACTGTTTTGCTACTGCTCATTATTTCCCAGAATAATATAATAGGTCGAATCATCTGATATTTTTGCTTGGTGTGCACCTGTTCTGTTGAGAACGTTTTCATTTTTCTTGATTAATTTGTTTTATTTTTACTTCGGATTTGCCTCGGTGTCTTGTTAATTTTCTACGCACTTGTAACATTTGAGTACTTTTATTCACCTGCAGCATAAAACCACAGCATTTATTGTTTATTTTTGTAATAACTATTCTTTTTGTTTGGAGTATTGTAACTTTTCGGGCTAAGTATAGCAAGTAGTAATTGTTTTATCAATGTTGGCCGTGTACTGCCTAAGAGGCAGGTCCTTTCTGGTTAATTTTAACCCTTTCCTATTTCTTCCTGGATGTACATATCGTATATAATTATATATTAGATTAGATGTATATACCCTGGGGGAGATACCGGACTCCCACCAGGCGCCTCCCCGGGTGGCGGATAGGGGAATGCCAGCTAGATATAGCAGGTACTGGGGGAACCCAGGGCGGACCAAACCGGTACTGCAGCCTTGCAGTCAGTGGAGGGATCCACAAAGGCTAAGGGAAGAAAACCCCGACAGAAAAATTACCTGGCCCTCCAGGTTGGGGGTTGGGCGTGAGGCTAACAACCTCACCCTGGAAAACTTCGACTGTTCAGAAATCCCAACGAATGCCTCGGAACAGGATGGAGAACAAGAGAAACGGACCGGCGGAACGTAAAAAGGATATGACTATGGCCTCTTGGAACGTACAGACGATGTTAAAGCCCGGAAAAATGCAGGAAATAATACAAGAAATAGTGAAGAGTGGAGCACAAATAGCAGCAATTCAAGAAATCAGATGACTCAGGATGCTACAATTTTCTATAGTGGAACCCAACAAAGAACTGGTCAGTATGGAACAGGTTTCATAATAACCAAAGAAGCGCGGGGAAGCGTGTTAAAGTACACACCAGTCAACGAAAGAATCAGCTCACTTAGAGTAAAAGGCAGGACGAGAAACATAACAATCATAACGGTACATGCTCCTACGGAAGACAAAGATGCAAATGAGAAAGAACAGTTTTATGAAACGCTGGAAGAAACATTGGACAAAACACCTAAATATGACATAACCCTAATCATAGGAGACTTCAATGCTCAGATAGGAAAACAGGATAGTAACAAGGGAGTTAGTGGAATACACACTATCCACGAAGAAAGCAATAATAATGGAGATCTGCTGTGTCAGCTGGCAATCAGGAGGAACCTTATGATAAAAAGCACCCCTTTTCCGCACAAACGAATTCATCTGGGAACATGGAAGAGCCCAGACGGAAACACAATAAACCAAATAGACCACGTTTTGGTCAGTAGAAGACATGCTTCCTCAATCATTGACATTAGAAGCTGCAGAGGACCTAACTGCGACTCTGACCATTTCCTCTTGAGAACAAAACTACGAGAGAAAACAAAAAGAACGCAACTAGTAGATGAAATAAAAATGAAAAAATGGAACACACAGAAATGGGACCAAGAAACATACAGACAACAATACCAAGAGAATCTAGCACAAAAAATCAACAGCTGGACACAAGAAGACAGAGAATCTATACCGAAACACTGGGAGAAAATACAAAGCGCTCTAAAGGAAGCAGCGGAAGAAATAATAGGACAGGATAGGCAGGGTAGAGTAGGCAAAGCATGGTTCGATGAAGAGTGCAAGAAAGCAATAAAAGAAAAGCAAGAGGCAAGACTAAAAACAATACAGAGGGAAACAAGAGGAAGCCTGCAAAGATACAACGAGAAAAGAATAATAGCCAACAGCATATGCAGGAAGAAAAAGAGAGAAATGGTGAAGTCACAGCTAAGGGAAATAGATACCCTAAGCCAACAAAAGGAAACGAGGAAAATGTATGTGGCAATCAAACAAATAAATAAAGGATATCATCCAAAAGAAATTGGCTACAAAGATAAGAACGGAAATATAATAGGAGATCAGCATGGACAATTAGAAAGATGGGTAGAGTTTTATCAAGAACAGCTAGGTAAAGAAGAGGAAACCACAGACTCCGACCTACAAAGAAGGGAAGAAGAAAGCAGGGACGGAGCAGAAGAACCGCCATCATATGAAGAAATGGAAGCCATAATCAAGAAAATGAAAAACAATAAGGCACCAGGTGAGGATAATATAATAATAGAAATGGTCAAGGAGGCAGGACCAGCGTTGAAGGAAGAACTCCACAAGCTCATGAAATGTATATGGGAAGAAGAACAAATGCCTGAAGGATGGAGAGTTGGTATTATTTGTCCAATACACAAGAAAGGATATCGCACAGAATGCGGGAACTATAGACCAATAATGCTATTGAATGTCGCATACAAGATACTTACAAGCATACTCAATGAAAGAATTAAAATATACACAGAAAATATAATAGGAGAATACCAATGTGGTTTCAGACCAGGCAGAAGCACAACAGACCAGATATTTGTGATACAACAAATAATTGAAAAGCATTACGAACACGACCTAGATCTTTGGATTTTGTTTATTGGCTACCGTAGAGCCTTCGATAGCGTTTGTAGAAATCAACTGACCAACGTGATGACAGAAATGAAAATTCCTGAGAAACTAATCAACCTAGCAAAAATGACAATGAAGCAAACAAGTGCAAAAATAAAAGTAGGAAATAATATAAGCAGGGACTTCAATTACTACAAAGGGGTAAAGCAAGGAGACGGGCTATCCACCACTCTCTTTATATTAGCACTACATGCTGCGGTGCAGAAAGTAGACAAAAGAGGGTCAATATTCACGAAAAGCACTCAAATATGCGCATATGCTGACGATATAGCGATAATCGCGAGAACAGAGCAAGATTTGAAGAAAACATACCAAAACCTGGAGGAAGAAGCAAATAAACTAGGATTAGAAACAAATGTTAGTAAAACAAAATTCATAGTCACCACACGAAGACAAGGAAGGTACACAGAAAAAAATATGAATGTAGAAGGGATGGAGTTCGAAAGAGTAAATTCATTTAAATATTTGGGCATATCGATAAATGAACAAAACAAAAAGCAGGAAATGATAAAAGACAGGATATGCATGGGTAACAGAGCTTACCACGCAAACATGCAATTAATGAAAAGCAAACTAATCAACAGGAAATCTAAAATTACAATATACAAAACATTAATTAGACCAATCATAACATATGGAGCGGAAGTGTTTGTAATGAACAAAGCAGAAGAAGAAGCGCTGCGCAGATTTGAGAGAAGGGTAATACGCAAAATATATGGACCGGCAAAAGATGATGACAATTGGCGAACAAGAACCAACGAAGAAATTAATACCATACTGGAAAACGAAGATATAGTAAGATTCATCAAATCACAAAGAATAAGGTGGCTGGGTCATGTCCAAAGGATGGAGAAGAGCAGAATGCCGAGAAGAGTGATGCAAGAAAGGATATACTCAACAAGGAAAAAAGGGAGGCCAATAACTAGATGGATAGATGACGTGATCGACGACCTACGTAAACTAAAAGTAAGACGGTGGTGGGAGATCGCTCAAGACAGAAAAGCATGGAGGCAAATCGCTTGGGAGGCCAAACCCCACAAGGAGCTGTAGCGCCACGTGGTAAGATGTATATACATATATTGGTGGGCAGTCTTTGTTTTATATCTCAGGGTACCCAGGGCGTATATGTTGCGGGAGTCAGAACTACCAAGAAGGTCAGATTTAGGCGTTTTCTTTATATTCATTTGTAAGGGAAATTTAAGTTTTTGTTTTCAATTAGGTTTGAGAACATTTCACTTTCGTAGGTGGAAGGTCAATGTGGGATATTACGTGTTCTGGAAGTTGAATTTCGTGTGTCTCACAAGTTCTGGTTTTTCTTTAAAAGCTTGATTTTTGAATCTTTGTTCATAATTTTTGTTTTCCTTCTCCGTACGAGCTGAAATTTTTGTTTTGTCCGGAGGAAGTCCAGCGCTATTTATTGTCTTTGCTCGGGTTTACCCAGTTTCGTGGGTTCAATGCAGAAATAGATTTTTTTTAGCATGTTTCGATGTGTAGATCCAGTGTTTATTCAAGCCTGAAAAATTACCTTCGGTCATTAATTTACGATGATCGATTCGCCTCGTTGATGTTTTGGCTGTGGAGCGGAAACAGGTTAAGACAATTTCTATTGACGATCTCGTTAATGATTCTTAAAATGAAGCAAATACATTACCCTTTCATCCATTAGAGCGTTTCATCTGCTGTAAAGATCACTTTACAAAAAAGCTAACAATTAAAATTTCCTTACTTTTATATCAGATATGAGTGTTAATTGTTTTTAGCTATCTCATATTAACAGCGAAGAAATTCATGTAAACTAAGTACAGGGATTCCGTCAGGATTTTCAGTTTGCGGGGGTGTAAAGTCAAAATTGGGAGTGTGTAATTGAAGTTTTGCACGTTTTCTTTCGATTTTTGACCGTAATTTTTTTTTAAGTTGGGGATGTTCTGGAGGATTTGGGGTGACTTCCCCCCACAGAGGGTCTTGCGGAATTACTGATTACGTATATGCAGAGTATGAAGTAAAAGCTACTCTTGGAAATAGGTGGAATGTACTAAGCGAGATTATAAAGTCTTTCCTAAATGATCTCCACCCCCACCCACCCCCAGCAAAGACTGAAATGACGGCACTGAGTACACGAATAATAGACCCACATCACACTTCGTCTGTCTATCACCAATACTTTGCAGATCATTCAAATAATTATAAAATAAGGGCCTAAGAGGATTCACATTTCAAATTTCTGGAAATCTATAACCATACATTGTATGAATCTGTACGTCGAAGGTAAACTACACCATGTCACTTTTCGCAAACCTCGAGCTCAGTTCACAGATTTGATAACTGGAGATCGCTCTTTCACATTTTTTTTTTTTTTTTGCGACATCGTGTTGTGTTGTCAATTGCCAATTCTTCTAAAAAACAATGATATAGTTGTGTATACTTCCAGCAAGCATGCTCAAATGTAAAAAAAAAAAAGTTTGCACTGAGGTTGAGTTTGGCAAGAAGTAACATAGTGCAGTTTACCTCCGAAGTACGGACATCTGTTCCCTCGTATAAGAGATGAACCAATATATCGTTGTTCCGTAACAACAGATAAATGAAAGAATATAAATTGTAAAGTTCTTGATCCAAGAGAGTTTGGAGTTGTTTAGCTGCAGGTTACAAGTGATCGGCTCTATGTTTAAAAAGATTACAACATTCCTGGGTGAAATTGTATCTGCCAATATCTAACAACAAACAAGTTTTGAGTCGTCTTCAATATTGACGAAAAAAGCTAACGGAAAATATTGACAAACAGCACCGCCATCCGCTGGCAATATTATGAATTGTGTGGCCTCGACGAGTCCCCGGCCCCGCTACGAATTGTCATGGCTATGTAGTGTCGCTCTATGTAATCTGTTGCTATTCACATTATTTCGTTGAATGATTTTGCTATACAATATTAATAATTATGACAAAACTTGAACTTTTACTGTGACCTTAACATTTAACGACTAAGAAAAATAAATATTCTTCAGAAAATGTTAATACGATGAGAGGTAAAAAAAAGAAAAGAAATTAATCTTCACTCAGCTTAAACATAAGCATTTGCCAGATGAATCGCCACCTATCTCAAATACTGAAAATAAGCTAGTTCGTAAAACTAAAGCTGATAAAATTAAACTCTAAATTTATCTGATATTTTCCGATAACATAAATGCTCGAAACTTAGTCATGGTAGGAACTTTTAAGTCGTGGCTATGCAATAAAACTGCATGTTGGTAAAACTGGACGGTAACGAAACTCATACTATGCACTGTCCCGAGTACGAATTATAATTATTATATTCACGTAAAATTGAAGCTATGTACTGGCTACGTAGCTCTATCGCTATGTAAGTGGGAGGCTACGTACTGTTGTAGTCACGTAAAATAGCGACTATTATAGTCATCGCTACGTAGTGTCGCCGCTATGTAAAGTCGCGGCTATAAAAAGTCGTCGCTATGAAGTGTAGCAGCTATGAAATGTCGCGGCTACGTAGTGTCGGCTAGATATTGTCGCTCTACGAAATAGCATGGAATCCATACGAAAAGGATTTAACTTGCACATTTATGAACACACTTCGACACATAAAGTCCAATTAAACAAAGCAGATTTTAGAAAGTAATTGGCTTGTAACCTTTAGAAAAGTAGTATACATATTTGCCTTCAAAATCTGTCTGAATAAGTTAAGTATGACTTTGTTTAAAGCAATGGGTTTTGATAGTCAGAATGCTCTGATGCAGTGGCGGACTGGGGGCCCCGGCTGGAAGAGCAGTTTAGGGGCCCCACGGTAGACGACCGCTTCATGACAAACACTTCACGTTCACAACACTGGCAGCGAGCAATCAGTAATTGTTAACTCACCACTGTTCTTCTGAAAAGTGTCTGATTGAAAATTGCTAAGCGGTTGTCGCTTTTTGCACCCGCGCAAGGTAGACTGGAGGAGAGGGGAAAATAGACGTACACGCGATAAGAAACTTGCACGTGTTGCTTAATTGATTGTTGAGGTGACAGACAATATGATAGTTACTACATGTCATAAAAACCAGAAGAAAATAAGAAAAAAGGCAAAGAAAAGACAAACAAGAAAAGTAATATATTGTATTCTTGGTGTTGGTATGCGTACAGAAATATGCTCATCAATTTATTTTCGAACATAATGCACCTGCATATGAAATATTCATTTTACGTTAAAAATCCTTAAATATGTATTTACATACGCAATATGCAAAATGTGTAATTATCCTAGCCCTACTGATAACGTAAATTCAATTACTGTAATGTAGAAAAGGGGCCCCATTCTGTTTGCTCTATTGTAAATTCAGGCTATAACGATCATCATAATTGAACGAAAAATGACGGATGTGCCATGTTTTCTAAATGCTATTTCTGTTGTACATCGCAGTAACCTTCGGGAAGGAGCCCGTAAGGTATTGTGGGCCTTCTGGACGTAGTAAGATCTACAGTTATCTTTCTGATGTCTGTGGGAATACTCAGTGACGTGCATCTGATGTACGGATTAAAAATTTATATAAAAAAAAAACAAACGAAGTTGAGGGTGGGGCACCGGCCGTTATCTAAAAGCAGAGATAATCTGGAAGAAATAAAGGTGACATTGTCACGTAAGTTTTGCAATGTGAGCTAAGTGTTATTAAACCAAGACTGACATCTAGCGCTCATATCTACAATATGATAAACTACAATCTACAATGGTAATTTATTTCATTTTATTTATTCTTCTTTAAAATGGCGGAGTTAAGGCATAATCTTTTCTTCCACTCAACCATTTGAACATTCTACATACAATTTACATGCTATGAATGATTGAACACAACAAAAAAATAACAAAATGAACACTTAAAAAATATACATTATCAATCGTAATTAAAAATGAAGAAGTATAATATTACAGTTATAAAGCGATTACAAAAAGAAAACAAAAATCTACCTATACTTACGTACTAACCCGAGAGAAAATAATAACAATGATAATGATACGATATAACATTGTGTCTTGTTGATCTGTATGCCCGTGTGTCAATGAGAATCGTGGCTGGTGTGCTGAGATAAAAAAAAATCTTTGCTTTCGTCTGGATGATAATAGAGAACCTGAGTCACTGATGTGTTCAGAGATTTCGTTCCAAGTTCTAGTAGTATACACAGTGAAGACTTTTGAGTAATACTCTGATTTATGTTTTTGCACTGAGAGATTTGCAACAATGAACTTAAATTATGAACTAGGTAATGCTGTCTTTTACTCGTTTCCTCTCCAATGTTGACAGTAAGTCTTCTATTGTTTGTAAAACACCATTGATTGTTTAAATTTATCTGTAGCCTTTAAGAATCTCAGGCCAGACTAGGGTAGAGAAAGGATGTTGGAAGGTAGCTGGCCAGGACCTGGTACCATTCCTGTATTTGCCTGGTATGACTGAGGAAAATCCCTGGAAAAAAATCTCAATCAGGATGGGCGGCCGCTGGGATTGATCCCAGGACTTTTCGGTTGCTAAGCCAACGCTTTACCAACTGAGCTACAGCCACTCTGTAATGCAGAACATCATGAAAATAGACATATATTTTTTGATAATAACGATTCATTTTTTGAAATGCAATTAAGGCAAAGTTATTTCTTTATATCTCCGGACTCCTTCTGCAGAAGCTGTGCACGGTGGAGGACTTCGTTCGTCACTCTAGTCGCTAAACGTCTACGATCCTCTTAGTGAAAAATATAAAGTTCTTTAGAGATACAACTTTAATTATTATATTATTTTGAATTCAAAGCAAAAAGATGATAAAAATTTTATTTGGGACATTTTTAGTGATTATTGACTAGGGCCCATTCCGATTATATGAAAATAAAATAGTGTTAAAATCTAGAAACACCTATATCCTTGTCGGGATTCAAACCCGAAGCCTCTGGGATACTTACCTTAGACCTCACAAGCATTAATGAATTATCTACCGTAGACGTACAATCAATCAGTCACACACAATGCCATATCGACTAGTCGTAGCTCAGTTGATAAACCGCTGGCTTCGCATTCGGGAGGTCTTTGGTTCATTCCCAGCAGCCGACCATCTTGACTAAAGTGTTTTGCAGGGTTTTCCCCTCAGTTACACCAGGCAAATGCCGGGATGGTACTTTTAAATTAGGCCCTGGCTGACTCCTTCCCGCATCCTGTTCCCTACCCAATCCCGGCATAAGCCTTAGATGAAAACAAATTCAAAACTTTGTTTCTGTAACGTATCTTTCAATAATGAATTCATAAGACGTTAGAGATAGTGAGTGATCAATACAGTTACCTAATAAAAAAAAAAAATAGAAGTGAGCCAAAAAAGAAGAAAAAAAAACACCACTAGATAAAGAAGATAGCTGTGGAGCTATTGATAAACGCGGAAGAGAAATCTCTTTCACAAACTTGAATCTTTTGCGAGCAAGGAAGAAGACATATCCACACACATAGATATATATTTCGTCCGTCAGGGTTATGTGTTCACCAACTCCGTTGTTATAGTGGCCTTTTTCCCTTTGGATGGTGTCCAAAAATCCAGCGGCCAGTATGCAATACTAAAAATACAACGCGCTGCCTTTCTCTCCCACTCTTTAAACTTTTTTTTTCTCTCTCTCTCTGTCTCTCTTTGCAACCCTTTCTACACCGACTGGAGTTCTCCACAAGTTCTTCACTTTCGTGGCGCCTACGAGGTTCCTTAATTCTTTTTGTCTTTTTTTTTTTTCCTTTCTATTCGTTGCATTTTCCAACACAGTTCTCTTCGTTCCTTCTGAAAACCGATTCTGTGTTTTCCAGCAGCTCGAACAGTGGATACGTTATATTACAGTGTCAGACAGCAGAGAAGAACAAACAGTTCCGTTATTTAGCGTGTTTTCACCTCGTCATTCCAATGAGCCATAGCGCATTACGAGAAACAGAAAGCAGCCCAGAAGACAATAGATAACATCAGTGGGATCTCTATGGGGCCAATTATCCTAGGTAAGAGTGTCTACTTTTTTTTTGTTTTCAGATAATTCCCCCCGCTTTGGGCAAAGTGCCTTCCTAACAAAGCAGATCAATATATTTTATGCGAACGTAACTCCTGACTACAGGCATGGTTGCGATCTCGTATGCTCTGACTCGGAGAACAAACACATGGACTGGGTTCCATGGAAAGTGTATCTTTGTATATATTTTCTAAAAGGGCTTAGCGAGTGAAGTCGTGTACCACGAATATAAACTCCGCATTTTCAACTTCTGTGGAATATGGAAAGAAAAAAGTGTTGTATAAACTTGCTATAATGGTAGCAGTAAAGAACCTTACTTGAATTGAAGGCTGTTTAACGTTAACTCTCGTGGCCTTGAGGTTTTAAGCACGTGGTTATCGTACTTTTAATGCATGGGTTCGAATCCCAAATCTACCATTTTTTTTACAGCTACTTCGGAACGTTCAATTTTCGTTGTTTGGCGATTGCAAATGATATTTACGTTCCAATACCACAAATTATTAGTGGTATTAATTCACAAATGTTTTTATAATGAATATTAGAATAAAGAATGCACCAAAACATAGACAATAAACTATTAACGAACGTTATAAATAATAATTGTTACTAATTTGTAGGTCTGCTTAGAATTTCAGCTGTTCATTTCAGTCGGTCGTAACAAATAATATTAATGGTGTTCAGAGTAGTAGTTTTGGCCTTTCCACGTTGTCTGTTTTCTTTTCTACATTATTAAAACATTAGCAATTGCTAATTAGTGTCACCATAATTGGTTGTTATTTTGGATCTGAATATATTTATTTTGCCGTTGGTAGAGAACAAAAATTGAAAGCTCCGACGTAAAAAAAAAAAAGTTCTAGGAGTTTGGGGATTCGAACTCAAAAGTATGATAATCATGTACTAAAAACCCCTCAGCCACGGGGGCTACGGTAAACAGCCTTCAATGCAGGCAAATTCGCATACCGCCGCAATTATGGCCAGTTTAGTCATTTTTTTTTCTTTCCGCATTCTACAGAATTTGAAAAATGCGGAGTTAATTTTGATGCTAGACGACTTTACTAAATCTTTTCAGAAAGTATATACGAGAAAGGCCCACTTTCCATGGTATCACTTCATGTGTTCTTCGTGTGAATGTTATTTTCTACTCTGTAGAGTCAGCGGTGAAGTTCTTCATTTAAAAGTACACTGGTGTTACTATATTCTGCATTGTATAAAATTCTTTATAGATATACAAATACACAATGTTTTCCTCAAATAATGGCGCAGACATCGGAAGGTGATTACAGTATTTACATCAAAACAGGAAAATATTTCCTTTCAAGAAATTTAGAGACGTGCCTACTTTCGTAGATGCAGGCGGTCAAAGTTACTGAGGCATCATATGTGACATCATACCTCGACCCATAATGACGTAAGCAGTGGCGACTTAGAAAATTACAATCGAAGTGGTTACCCAATACACCCATTTAAGCATGTTTATGTTTGACGGAGTACCGCATAAACAGGTGTCCCAATGCAAGAATTGTATTGTCAAGGGAAGGCATTGGATTCGCCCATCACAAATGTATATAGCTTGAATATGTGTATTGTTTGAATACTTCAATTCATATATGTTAAACCAACACCGTTTACATCATATATTTTTTGTCGAGATGTGACGTCATTTGTGATGATACCGCCTTAATTTTGAGTTCTTATATCTCCGAAATTACGCATGTTTCGATTTTTTTTTCAAAGAAACATTTTTCTGGTTATAATGTAAACAATAATTTCCCGAAATTTGCACCATTATTACAGGGACATCCTGTGTATACAATTTTCAAAACGTGCCCTGGCGTCGCTAGGTTTCGTTTGGCCTGAAATGCATCAATGCTGTTTATGCTTTGTAACTCGCGTGGGCACGAAACCAGATAAATTTTCTTTCTGGTGCAAATTTTTATTTTGTAACTTTTTTTTTTTTAGTGGGGGCTTTGGCGTACCGGCTTTGCTGTTTGTTTTGTTTGTAACAATTTACTGTTACAAAAGGAGGCTATGGTGAAATGCATGCTGAAAGAAGAAATATTTGAGCCCATTTGAAACTAGAAACATCATTAAGCAACACATCTGAAAATTACCTGCTAAACTGATAATAATTGAGGAAGTAAAGTTCTTTTAGAGATAAATTCTTATATTTCTGCGTGTTTCTAACGCAATTAGAGAATCAAAGCTTTAGATCGTGCCGAAAGTGCATTATCAAAATCATAGATGAGAGGAAAGGCTGTGAACACACGACTTACAATGTGATAAAGGATGTAAAACAGGATCAAAATGATCTCATTGCCTGCAGTTTCTGTTTATCGCCCACAAAGACAGGTTGTAATTTGAAAACTGAATTCAACGAACACATATCCAGTATACACTATCTACGAAAAAAGTATTTGGTCACCCTGTGACGGTAGGTGATTATAGCCTCGTTTGGCAGTAATGTGTCTTGCACCATACATCATGTTTTTCGGTGACCAACAGAACCTGTTGTACAGGACACGGTACGTGGTGCAGAGTTGTGCGACTTCGTTAAGGATACAATCGTGGTAGCCACCTCAATGGGTTTCCCAGCATGGTAATAACCGCTAAGGCAAAAGGTTCCAATCAAACGTGGCATTCATCCTACGTAAGTAGAAGGACATTGTAAGAACGGCAATACCGAGCAACCGAAAATTCTGACCGACAGAGATTGCAGAACGTGAAATTGTCAAAAACCGAGCACAGCCGATGGCTACCATTAAACAGTAGACTCAAGCAGACCGTTTCTATTAGAACATTGCGAACAGTGGTCCGCCACCTTGGAAATTCAGGTAGATCAACTGCCCATATCACGAAGACCAATAAAGCTCGGGGTTCAAAGTAGTGTTTAGACTATTGCAACTGGACACTGGAGCAGTGAAAATCAGTTATGTCGTGTGACAAATCGAGGTTTACACTCTTTCGGTCCAATAGATGTGTATGGTGGTGGTAGCTACCTTGTGACGCCTTTTACTGGAGTGCAAAATGTCCACAACAAAATTCGGTGGTGGTGGTGTCGCGGTGTTTTACGTACTAAAGTGTGTAAACACTGGTAGTTGCTCGTGCGAGCATGGACCATGCAGTGGTACTGTAAAATTATAGACAATGAAATACTTCTAACATTGTCGTGTTTACATGGAATGAACTTCTGTTACTTCCAAGATGACAATGTCAAATGCCATGCTGCTGCTGCTACTGTGCAGTGATATAAAGAGAACAGTATTGAACGCTTGGATTGGTCTGCTGGAGCCCCGACCTCAATCACATAGAGCATCTTTTGGACGACTTGTACCAGCGGATGAAGTCTCGGGAAATACGGCCAACTTCTACAGCCCACCTGTCTGAGAACTTGCAAGAGAAAGAGCGGAATTCCAGAGAACGCTCACCACAACCTAGTTGGGAGCATGTCGTGGAGGGTGATTTACGTTATAGCAGCAAGAGGCAGCACCACAAAGCTTTGACAGAGCAAGGATCTTAACTAAATATTTCAGGCAGAAGACCAATTACTTTTGGGTAATATTTTAGTTATAGTTTTGTTTCCCAACTCCACATTCACTATCTATTCAGTGACCTAGCCAGATTTGCAGATACTACGTTGGAGCAGATCCTGGGATGGTCCAACAACATCGGAAAGTGTCTACAATTAGCTGCAACTCAAAATGATCAAGGCGATAATGTTCTTGTTTCATCTGTTATCTAGAACTTCGCTCGCGCAAAGCCATCTGTTATAGAAAAAGTTTTCTGGTGTATCTAAAGCTTCTAACAACAAATCGCGTTAGAAATCCAGCGAAAACTACAAGTTTAGTTTTTCAGGGAACAAATTAAATTTGTCAGCTGTACATCTTAAACCTGGAGCAATTCAGCAGATGGCGCTAACCAAAGTTCTGTAAAACAAGCGCAAGTGTCAGTTTAGTTAGTTCTTCTCCACTGACTTCAGTTCTGGGATAAACTTTACTTTGAGGAACCCAGCTTCCGCCAGCTGTTTAGCCAAATGTACGCTCTCAATACTGCTTATTCCTTTGCAAATAATTCACACAGACTTTCTAAAACATAACGACAGCCAGCGAACAACCCACAAATCGTTACAGAAAGCCATTTACCATTATTATTTCGTTAAATATGCACTCGAGTGAGTTGATCAACACATACAAATACGGCGGCATCCAGAGGAATAGCTAATGATGTTACTTCGTGTTATGAATAACACTATTTTGCTACTAAAATCAATGGCATAACGTCGAGCGAGTGAGAACGGGTTATTTAAAGTCTGGTTAGATTATTTTTTTCATGATACTAACATTCACTCCATGTACTCGCTTCCAACGCGCAGGGAGGTAAATAGTCCCAAGTACTTTTTGCTCTTACACACTTATTTAAAACTTTTATCACTCGAAACTTTGTTATATGTTGCGTTTGAACACGTCCACACTCTTCGGAAATATTTCATTACTCCTGTGAATTTTCCAAAGTGTTGTTACCGCCCATTGAATTCATTTTATCTTATCCTGTGAATTTTATATTTTTTGGGGTGGGGGACCGACAGTAAAGTTAAGCCCATTTGCGTAATTGTCGACTACATTTTATCCGCTGAATACCCTAAATATAAATACTGGCAGGGGTGTATTTAGGCGTAGTGAGACTATGTAACTACCAAGTATGGCAAATTTGAGCGACGAATGTTTACGAATATTATTAATTTACATCTATTCTTGTCTCATTTTAATTTAGTTTCTTTTTTCGTTTTATTAATAGTACGCCAAATGTTTTATTGTATGCTAGTTTGGTTAGGCATTCTGCCAGCTCCCCCCCCCGCAATGGAGGATGTTAGACCCCGAATTCTTGAGACCACTCCGAGCGTTAAATTCTTGAGCTCACCCAATCATTGATATCTGCCTTATTGACCCAGTATTAGTCCAATATTCTTCTGGTGCTACGGTAGTAAATTTTAGAGAGTGGAGGATAGTTTATAGAAATGTAACAGAAATTGACTGACAAAGGTATTGAACATATTCTGCAGTTAAATCAAACAAAATTTTAAAAAATCTATTTACCAATAACAAACCATCGATTTTTTTAAAATTTCAGATCGAGAACTTTTGTGTATAGCGGGCTGTATAACAAATCAATATAAAAACCCTTTCGGGGTAAAGGGAAGAGTGACGCAAGAATTCTACTCACAAAAGAAGTTATATTTATTTTACGAGTGATTTTCTTTGTGTCACTATGGCGGAATTGTATCCTTTGTAATAAAATTAAGAGATCTAGTATCGTCCCTTCCCCCTTAGTGACACAAAGAAAATAACTCGCAAAATGGATATAACTTCTATTGTGAATAGAAATTCTTGCGTTACTCTTCCCTTTACTCCGAAAGGGTTTTTATACTGATATCGCTTATTTTGTAAGGCTGTCTCAAGAAGTGCATAGTCTTCATACCAAAGGTCGATTTTGGCCCATGGTATGCTCCGTATCTCAAAAACGGTAACTCCTATAAAAAAAATAAGCTTCGATTTAACCCAACTTGTTGGGGCCAGCAAATGACTCTCAAAACCTCCCGGTACCACCCATTTGGGTCTAAAACAGAGAGACAGACAAACTTTTATATCATTTGTGAAAATTCTGTGATTCGGCTAAAAATAAAAGGTCGTAACTTTTGAACCCCTTAACCGATTTTGACGTTTTATACACCGTTTGAAAGATTTCGCAAGTTTCGGCCGTCTATATGGTCTGGAGTCAGTACTATCATCAGAAATGTGATTTTTTTTCCACACCATCCTAGGGGGTCCCAGGGGTCTGAGGGAGGTCCTATCGTCCCATGTTTTTTTTTTCTGTCTTAGTTTGGCAAAGACCTTTCAAATGCAAGTTCAAGCATCAAAATCGGGCTTATAGGTAGTTCGCTAGATCCGAAACTAGCTGTATACATTGGAGAGCCCCTAACAGATTCATTTGTCAGCGTCACTCGAAGAACTGGCGTTCTTCATGATAGGCGGTTTGGCGAAATACTAGATTTCAACAGAAAATCAAAAGCTTTAAATATTAACTTAGAGAAAAGTCAAAACGAACGTCCTGAAATGAATTTAACGAAAGTTTCCCGAATTGTTTAAATGAAGAGAGCTAACTAAATTAAAAAGACCTGCCAATCTTTATAGTAACCACATTATCTTTTTTAATGGATAATCCATTGAATCGAGGTCTCTGAACCGATATCTTAAATTATTATCTCTCTGGCTGAATTGCTAGCAAGGGCGTCAGCAGGGAGGGGCAAAGGGGCACTTGCCCAACCCTTGTTTTAAGATTGTATTCCCTATACTATTCTATTTTTCTATGTTGTCGCCCCCACCTAGAGATGTAAAATTTCCCAAAAAATTGAACGCCGAAAAAAAAAAACAGCCCATGCTATTTTGAAAAAAAAACACACGATTTTTTTAACTTTTACGGAGGCTCTGACGACATTTCATAATCAATAAAGTATTTAAAATGTTAATTCTTGTTAAAAATATACATTTAGAAAAAAAAAGCCATCCTTATTGGGACTGCTTTTAACAAAGTTCTGAAGCACTATTTAAGTTTGCAGGGTCAAACTTGCAGGGTTAAATGACATGATTTGTCAGAACGTTTTAATCGGATAAAGCAAGATTAAATCTTTTCTTGAAGTTCTTTTGCACTTCATGCATTCAGTGTTTCTTCCAGAAGATTTTATTCGGGAGGCTCATGGAGGCTAACGAAAATTAAAAATAATACATATTGACTTCAATGTGATAAAATATAGAGTAACGATAATGTTATTTAATAATATGTCGTATTCTTTATTAAATATACATTAATTATAATTATATATAAAAATAAAGTAAATTCTTCTTTATTTAACCTCAAAAGAACATGAACAATATTTATTGAATGTGCTATTATCTATGTATTTCCGTATATATGTGAGTAATACAAGTATTAAGACTAGTTTATTCGGAGGTGCGATTGAAAATCCCCGGGGAACAAAGCTCCCAAAAAGCATGCCTGAAAGAAACACTGCATGCAATCAGTCCAGGGTTTCCGCCAGGATTTTCAGTTTGGGGGTGTAAAGTCAAAATTGCGAGGGTGTAAGTAAAGTTTTGTACTTTTTCTTCTATCAATTCTTCACAGCAAAATTTTAAAGCTGGAGGCATCGAGACATTGGGGGTGAACACTCCCTACAGGTGGGGGCTGGCGAAATCGCTGACTCAGTCCATACGGCACGTTAGCCCCTATGCAAAAGTAGATGAAGAGAAGCTAGCCTCAGATCTAGCTTCATATAAATTCCCGCATTTAATATAGTAAGGGTTCTTTCAACATGGTATTTATACTCAAATCTGAAGTCAGCTTTGTTCAGACACTAGCGTGCCATAGAGGCTGAGAACATAGTGCAAGAACTACTATAAAGGGTCCTTTTAGCCTTACAAGATTATAAGGAGTCATAAATCAAGGTGTTTAAACCCACATCTGAAGCCCGGATATTTTCTTCCTGCAGCCCCTATTTCCTGAGACAGATAGTGAGTTTTGATACACCCTGTATTTATAGTGCTCTAGATTGATACGGGCAGGGAGGGGCTTGTCAGGTACTATATATTTATAAGAACGTAGGTGCTAAACAAAACATGGCGCTACAGTTGCTCTACAATTTCAATAAGTGAGCAAGTTCCTGATATCTGAACTGTTTATTCATCCTTAATCCTTATTAACCTATATTTTAGAAAGTGTGTACATGTGTAAATATATTTCTCTTATTACCAATTTAAACGCGTTTAGATTTTTATTAGGAAAAATCGTTTGATTGAAGTTAAGCTCATAATGAGCAACTTCATTACTTGGCATTAATGAGTAATATATTTGATGCCCGCTAGATGGCAGCCAAACTCGTTGAACTTTTCAAGGTGAAAGTATTTTTTGAATAATTGTAATTTTTGAAGACCTTTACATTGTTTTCATATGGTTTTGTTATTTACAAGTAATTTCATTTGTGTATGTTGTTTCGAAAGTACATTAAATGTTTAAATTGTAATAAAATTAACTATTTCATGCATGAATGTTAAAAGTTTGGCGTTACCAGAATACCAAACTCAGGGGCCCCTGACGATGAATAATAATAGTACTTTCGGTGATTAGTCTCTGAAAACGAAACACCTATGTGGAAAATAAATTCACGCCGGACAAACATCTGCATCTGGTCATGTTTGTTCAGTATTCTTTTTGTTATTTGAGCTCTGTCTTGGTTCGCATATGTATAAAACTTCTTATTATCTTCTTTTAAGATTCTTCTATCTTTTTTCTGCAGGAAAACATCATACAAGCAGTTGGGTATAACTAGGTTTGATAAAAGTTGATTGTCCCATCTAGCGGACAGTGGGAGAATCACACTTTGCATTTAGAAGCAATAGAGCAAAAAAATATTCCTATTTTTTTTTTCTTCAAACATCATATGACAGGTGGCTGTTATAATAAATACCATGTCTGAAATCTTGTTTACACTGTTAGCAACTTCTCTTTCAAGACTAGTAGTTCCAAACAGTTCCGATTCACTGCTCCAAGTGACAGTGAATTAAATCTGTGATATCACTTATCATTGTTTCCATTCACCGTCACTTAGAACAGTGAATTGAAACTATAAACCGTGCACGCGTTAAACTGTTTTTGTTCCGGGGGAATTATATAAGTTCAGATAGCATTTTGAACTCTGGTATGTTTTGTAATGTTATCAACAATTGAGTATATATATCTTTCATTTTTCTTCGACAGTGACCACCTGAAAAACTATTATATCATTTGAAAAGTGTGGTATTTCCTTCAAAGCAACAGTGAAGATTGCATTGACAAGTACAAGAAGGATGTATGGGAAACTATTCTCTCTCTACAGGACGGCTTTTCAGTGTGAAATTTGATGTCGAGAAAAGGGACCAATTCGTTACAAATCATAGTTACTCCACCTTCTCCACTTCCGTCCTTTTCCATTTTTTACCCTCACATGATGACAAATGACTCTCCTCCGTCTTGTAGCCATTAATAATAATAATATCTAGATAATAATTATTTAACTCTGGTAATGTGGTTATTTGCAAAATACGTTTCAATAATATTATAACAATAAAATAATTCCATTAAATACAATGAGCAATTTTACTCATATTACCTCTTACAGGTTACTTGTTGAAAATACGTTAATTACACTGAACAAGAAGATAATACAAACTATTTTTCAGTTTTATTATTTACAATATTGTTATTACATTTCCTTCGCGGCTTTTATGCAGCTTTAAGAAAGATCCTATCTTCAGCCATTCCTAGATTCTACTTTTTCTATCATCACAAATCGCACATTGCTGTTTCGTGATAGATTTACAATTTTAAGAATTACAAACTCTAGAATTTCCTAAATACATTTATAAAGTTTTTAAGAAGAAAAAATCTAAAAAATCTAATAAAATTAACAATTCCAATCACAATACAAAACACTAAAATTTCCTAAATACATTTATAAAGTTTAAAAAGTCTAAAAAATACAATTACAGTAAAAAAAACGCAAAGCACAAAAACACTTATATCATATAAGGACATACAAAAACACTGTAAAGTTAATTAAAGAATGGTACAGTCATTATATTTTGTCCTCGCTTTTTACCATTTATTGATTCATCCTCCTTCCCATTTCTCTTTAGGTAGGAAAAAAGAAGCGTAGATTTACTCTAATCCTTGTTGTACTATTTCTAAAGTAAATTAACCTAACTTTAAATTACCTGAAATCAATTATTTACGAGGGGGTCAGGTGGTTCAAAGGTGACAGTGTTTGGCGCTCTTTCTTAATGTTTTTTTTTTTCTAAATATTGTTTTCGTCTCGCGTTTTAAATAACAAATTCTAATTTTTCCTTGTAAAGTACGCCTCTGAGAAAGTTGCGCCCCTAGGCTCGGGCCTAGTGAGCCTATGCCTAAATCCGGCCCTGTTTATATCATTCTTCGGTTACCAATTCCTTTTTCAGGATTAGCGTTTTTCAACAGTTTCATTTCAATGCTCCAAGTACCGGTGATTTGAATCTGTGATATTACTTGTCGCATATTCCAGTCACAGCTACTTGGAGTAGTGATTCGGAACAGTGTACTGTGTACGTGTTAATCTGTATTTGTTCCGTAACTTGAAGTAAATAATGAAATGAAAATAGGCATAGAGACATATATATATATATATTGAACCAAACCTAAAGCACAAAAGTGCAATGTAATTATTGATAAATTAACCGAACTCGCTTTTGAAGGTAATGCATTCATTACAAACATGAAACAATCAATTCAGAATGTAGAGCCCCGAAAAGTAAAATGAATGAAACGTTTACTCAGCCAGTTAATATTGTCAGTAATCTCTAAGAATCTAGTTTCAAGACATACTTTAATAATTTAAATTCGGCAGAAGACCTGAAAAAAAAATAATAAACTATTAATTATTATAACACATACTCTTCTTAAACAATTCCTACTGAAAATAAAAAATAATTTTGTTTATGCATGATTAAAAAGAAAAACATGGGGCGCGCTCTCATATACCGTTACTTCATAAATTCTTAAATTGGCGAACCGCATGCTTTTCATTTTAGTTATGCATATATAAAATTATTTTTCTTTTTTCTTAGTACAAGTTGTTTAAGGAAAGTATGTCTTTGAAAAGATTTATTATTATTTTTTCCGAGTTATTTCGGTGTTCGGATACTTTTTCTTAAGCTAACGTTGTGTGAGCCAAATCCTAAAGTGGTCTGCAACCAGTCAAACCCAACATCGTTGTAGGCTAGCATTTATTTTAGAATAAAGAAGTCCATATTAAAAAAAAATTAAAATATGCTTTTAAAATGTATACATATATGAAAGTAACAATGGAATATTGTATTGCTATCCGACTTACGTCAATGTGCAAAATTTCATTATTGTATGATGTCGGAAAACGAGTTAAATTAACGTTGCAAGATTTAAGGACACCACGGATGATCGGGAACTAAAGAAAATAATGGAAAACAGTTCTTGAAGTAAATGGAATGGAATCTAAGAATTTAATGACCACTGGAAAGGTTGTTACGATCCACATCTTTTCTAAACAACGCAAGTAAGCAGCAAGATAAAAGATTAGTTCAAAACTTTGTGTAAACGTTTTGATCCACATGAACACACATAAAAAGCAACATATTGGCCGTGATTTGCAGACATTATATGGTCAGATAAGTAAGTATCTTTTGTATGGAATGTTTAGTAATAATTATTACTTAAAATACAGAATATGGTCAACATAAACTTAACTTACAAATTCTATCATAGCTATACTATTAATTTCCAGTCCTGCCAATGTACATTTTGCCTGAGTTTACTTCGACCTGGATCCGACAAAAAAAAATATACTAAAATACAATGTTTTTGTCGTGTGATTAGAACATACAGCAGAAAACGATTTCGAGGCATTTTCAAGCGTTGTCAATTCGTTGCAAACCATCTGATTTCTCGATGAACAATCACCGTCTTGGAGGTTGTATATAACCAAATGCGTGCTTCTCATTGGTCAATTTCTCTTTCCAAGAGAAAGAATGGGAAGGCAATACTCGGATTTACTTCATACGGACTTCATACGAATTTAGATACGGGAGACGGATCGACTGGCCCAATACAATTAAGCTGGGTGAACTTGACACCAGTTTTCGATTAATCTTGCCTGGTGAATTGGGGTTTACTTGCGTCGCATTTTTATTGGCCTATGCTTGGGTGTGTGGAAGCAAAGAATGGATGAAGATCTAGGCCAAGGAAGAGAGGAGGAAGATTGCAATATTATAAATAAGGTATTGCACGGAACGTGATGTTCACTTGTTTTTTAAATCAATCTCACCTTCCAGGTGATAATGACTTGTGCTGCCTTCAATTTCGGGTCATTAGAAGTAGATCCGTCTCCCGTATCGAGATCCATGATAGGGACTATAGGTAAGCATGGGACCTCTCTATCTGTATTCTTTCATCAATGATTCGTATAGACTGCTACGTGTAGTATCTTAACTGGGGTTTTAACTTGCCCTTAAGTGCTTGTGTTAGACAATAGGTTCATTAGGAATCAGAAAGTTCTGTTCTTGCTGTACAAAAGAAAAACAACTCGCATTTTTTCCTCTGAAGAATCTAATCAGGGATCTGCCAGGCCCACCAAATGAGGCAGCGTCACACTCTAATATCTCGAGAATATATCCCTGAGGGCTGATTTTAATGAAATATTGCGTTGCGTGCTTTGCTTGCGATTTGGGTGAGTATCCAATTAAAATACATGTTTTATTGCGGGTTCAACGTATTACGTAATAAAACACGTACTTCAATTGGCTACTCACCCAAATCGCAAGCAAAGCACACAACGCAAGCTTTCATGAAAATCAGCCCTAATTTTAAACCTTTTGCAGCTGAAAATGAGAAGAAACTCTATAAAAC
The DNA here is from genome assembly GCA_022664845.1 of Lepisma saccharinum. Classification (NCBI taxonomy): domain Eukaryota; kingdom Metazoa; phylum Arthropoda; class Insecta; order Zygentoma; family Lepismatidae; genus Lepisma; species Lepisma saccharinum. The sequence goes on from JAGDQP010000011.1 coordinate 67,271, forward strand.
TTTACTCACTTAGCCCCCAAGTTTGCCTTTACCACCTCCCCCAGGCTTAAATCTTGGCAGATTCACTGAATCTATTATTATTATTCCAGAACTAATACATACACTATTTTTTTTTCAGTGATTGTTCTGGCATCAGCTGCAAATGCCGCGGAAGAATGCAACAAAGGTAAGAATGCAACAGTATCGATAAGCTAACACAACAAAATAGAAAGATATAGTAACAATGATATTTTCCGAGCATCAAACGTTCTTAGCACTTTACGTATATGTTCTTCCTACCAACGTAAAACACAGCGTTTAATTATCACGTGCAAATTGCGTTCAAAGATGGCAGCACAGGGACTAATGAAATAATGTGTTCATTGTCAAGTTTATAATATTTGTTGGTCCTCTAGGTAGAACATAAAATATCCAATAATTGATTAGGTATAATTCCACTAGGCACCAGTATACAACTTCTGTTTACAGTTGATTTTTTCATTATTTTTTTTACAGCTTACTTAAAATGAAAACTATTTTTCGAATAGTTAAATTCCAGTAATTTAACATGTGCATACACAAACCTAGCCTAGGTATTGATTGTTATTATACAACTGATCACTTTGTGTAGCAAACGCACAAAAGAGTACGACCATAATAAGATTTACTGCATATCTCAGTGTCGGAGGGTGAGAATTAGCCTGAGATATTAAGAACAGTCGTTGCACAGAAGCTGGACATCATTCGTCTGCAGTATATTTGCTCATCCCTCGTCTTTACAGTGGCTGTCTTGTCACTAGTGATCATCCTATGCATTTCAATGTGGCTAATTCACTCATTCATCCAGCATCATGCGACGAAATCAGCAAGCATCAGGTAAACATACAGTTACATCAGGTGTACAGAAAACATCATCCGCAGCCTCACCAACTTCATCGGGAACATCAGCAAAACATCGACGTCGCAGCTCATAAATATATCTAGCTAGTTACAGATCACCATCTCCTCAATAACGTAACTCCTGTAGTTCACCACCTGCTAAGAAAAGTAATACTCTAAGTGCTTCAGACTCCTGCTCCGAACAGTTCATGGACCTCTTTGACTCCGAATTCACTCATCAATCAACTTCTGGACATCAACAAAGTTCTACATATTCATTTCTACTTACAAATTTTGATCCAAAATTCAAGACTCCAAACTTCTGTTCCAACAGTTGATCAAAGAGAAGACGTTTTGAAGAGAAAACATGTCTCAAATAGCCCCAACTCGAAATGGCGTCATTATAAAGTCACCAGACGTCAACTTCGCAAAAACCATCAAAAACAAACATAGTTACCAGATATTTGAAACTGAAGCCAAACTCGTATCTATGGAAACTAGGATAACTATATTATCACCACCACCCAGTAGAATATCCATGCTGTCAGTTCAAATTCCAGGAGTCGAACCTGACATATCAGACAGTGAACCCGAATAAATCCGAAGACATACAATTAATCCTCAAATGCTTACGAATCAAGACCAAACAAGGAACAGCAAGCTTTATGATAGTGCTACTAACACCACATCAAACAACCATAGATGATCTACTTAAATTTGGATCATTACCATTCAGGAAACGCTGCAGAGTACAACCATCCCGCACCACGTCACCACGTCCATTAAGATGCGAAAGTTATCAGATCTTCGATAACCGTGATACCAAACATTGACCGAACAATCCTAAATGTGCCTACTGTTCTGGTCCTCATCAAACCCATTAGTGCATTAACCAACAACAACCTTGTAAGTGTAGCCAATGCGGCGAGCAAGACCCAACCTACGCTTATAAGTGCAAAGGCCGTCCTGAAACTAACGTAGAAACACCTCACCTCACTGTTCCACTTCAACTTCAACAATCCCTTGTATATCTATCTGCTATCTGTATATGTATCTTGTATGATTTAGTGCTGTATTGGCACCATGCTGTTCGTGGCTCATTAATAAATATGGCATTATTATTATTACCACAACAAATGGAGTGATATTTCACGTTACTAATGAACGGCTTATAATTCATATATACTGGGAAACATCGAGTTGCAGGTGATAATAGTAGTTCAATCACGATATTTTGATGATCCTCTGAATCTAGAAAATGTGACAGTAATCCTGGTGCATAAATAATAGTTTTGTTGTAGTTGCATTTTCTATGACGATTTGCTTTCGAAAAATTCTGTGTAATGTAGAATAAACATCCACAGCTCCGGGATTAATGCCATTCTGTAATGAATATAGTGTCTGTGTTATTACATTCCATGTCTGACTTCCAGAAGTATCTGATTGACGAAAATACATGGACAGAAGCTTGTGTGGAGTAGTGGTTAGAGCGGCGCACCTTCAAACACTATAATCAAATCAGAAGATGCCAGGTTCGAATCCGGTCACCGAGAAGTGCAGAAAATTTCAACAGTAATTGAAGGTGAAAAAATGGAATAAAAGACAAGCTATAATAAAAGTTAGTTCTTTTTCTACCACCATACGTCATCCAGTTTATTAAAGCAATTAATTTATCGCAGTGTGAACGGGGTCAGCAAGAAGGTGGGCGAGCGACAACTACGCGTCGGCATTTTAATGTCGACCCGACCTTGGGTCTCCGACGTCGGCTCCGTGTCGGTTTTTTTTCAAAACCAGACACCGGGTCGGCGTCGCCTGGCTTGCTGGGTAACATCTACACTCTCCCTTCCATCACCAGTCGTAATCAATATTTCCCTTCTGATTCTAATTTTTGCCATGTATACATCAATGTTGTTCCAGAGGACTCATTTGTCTATTCATAACGCTTAGTGTAGCCCCTAGGCAAACAGATTGAGTCAATCATTGTTCTCAGTATTTCCAGTATTGTGACATTATTAGAGCACTTCGTTCTCATACTTCATATCATCATCAGCTTTCTTCCACCTCAGAAGTATGATTATAAGAATATGATTATAAATCATTATATCCCGAACATAATTTTGTTACATATTAGTTATAAAAAATAAAGATTAATAAATTGAAAAAAAAAAAACACCCTTTAGATCCTCCAACCAGTTTTACTCACTTCCCATATCACCTAATATCCCTTCCGTACAGAAAGGGTGTAACTCTTTAGAGGGCGCTAGTCAGAAAAATGGCTAGCATTTCGCAAAAAAAAACTTAGCATGTGATGAATTTATGAATGGTAATTTAACTCACTTATATATTTCTTCCCAATGTATAGGTTGTCTGGTATAGTTTTCGATGACAAGTTAGAACGATTTACTTTTTTTAACTATCTTTAGTTGTACGTACAGTGTTGTCTGATGTATGAACATTCTCGTACACATTCCAGGTTGTCTGGAAATAAAAGGTCAAAATGCATCATGTCAATTTTCAACCTACCCTGCCTCCCATCGTAAGAGATCCCATGGTACCGTGAAGAATGCCTGTTGAAGGTCACAGGAACCTAAAACCCTCAGACCATATGCAGAGTAGTTTCAGGAATCATAAGACATGTTACAGAGCTCTGTGCAACATCTTTCAACAGCATGATTTACCAGTGATTTTGTTGCTTGAGTTTAAACTGACAGAAACGTATCGTAATGTGATGCTGGCATAAGGCGTACAAACTCACCACGGACAGTGCGTCGCTGGTTTGAAAACTTTTGTACCGGGGACCAAAGTTTCCAAAGACGATGAAGGAAAAGGACGCTGGTTAAGGGTTGATAACGATGTTTAAAAGGTATGTAGAAGCATATCCACCTACCCAATTAGGAAACTTGCCCGACATGGTTTCCGCTTCAATTATTTCTTACCACCTACTGCAAATAAGGAAGTGAACATGGACAGCTGAGTATCGCATGTACTAACGAAGAATCACAAACAGCAGCGCAGTGTTGCCAACATTAATCTCTTGAAAATAGGTAAATAGAAATCTAAAAGTAGCTAAAAACCCTATTTTACCAATGTTGGACGTGTTTGTAGCTAGACATTCACAAAAAGTAGCTAAATCGCTATGCCCACTATAGAAAAGTGGTAATCTTTAGAAGCTCAATGACTAATCAAAATAGCTAGTTCGAGAATTAATTATCTACATCAAAACAAGAAAGAAGATTATTTTAAGAAAAATTCACAATTATGCATAGTTTCGGAGCTACAGGAGCTGAAAGTTAAGTAGGTGTACTGGGTACTACTTTGAACGCAATTCGCTAAGTCGACATGGTTTACGTCATTATTTGTGAGAAAATGACGTCATTTGTAACAATGCTGCCGTAACTTTGAGCACATGTAGCTCCGAAACTAGGCATATTTCGAGATTTATTCAAAGCAACCTGTTTTTCTTCATGTGAATAATTACCTTTCTTAATTTGGGGCATTATTTTAAAGACAAGCTGTATATTAAAATAATTCCGTAGTTGTTTTTTGAGTTATTTCAATTTCAATTGTTGTCACAATTCTTTACTCAAGTAGAAAGAATAACATTCAACGTAAAGCCAGAGGAATATACGTGTGTTAGTTTCAACGTAGCATTGATTTTTACTTTGTATTCAGTTGTGGAGAATTGGGATCGGCATTGCGGATGTTTGAATCCTACTTTGGCTCATCCTAATTGAAGTTTTCAAGGATTTTACTAGGTTTTACCAGGTGATTAGTTCCTACAATTAGACACAGGGCAGCTGGGACAGCCTTAGATCGGTGATTTCCAACTGCACTCTCTGTAGCGTCATAGTTCTGTTCTTCACTCTCAGTAGGAAGATAGGTAAATGTATATGTATATAGAGAAATGTATTGATGTATATTTAACCGATAACTATGTTAAGAATTCCAGAGTCCGGACTAGCATACAAGAATAAGAAATTTGAGGGTCCTGACATAAAAACTGAATAATCGAGTGGTTCAAATCAGAGCTGAAACAGTTCTTCGTCAGGTTTCGGACCGTGTCTATGCTTGATACCCGATTTCAACCCAGCGACCCGGAAGGACAAAGTTTTTATTCTTTGCTTATAATATACGATTGCGTTTGAAGTGTTTCTTTCAGAGATGGACCGACTGCACGAAACATTCGACGCCGAAATGTTCCTAACAATAATAATACCATTCTGAAGACCACAAGAATAAACGTGCTTTGTCCATTTTCGGCGAAATTGATGTAAGAGTACCATCAGTTATCTCTTTGAAAGGTCTTTGGAACAAGCTATCATGTATGACGTCTGCTTCAAGCAAATCCTTATTTGATATCCAGGTACACGCTCCTAGTTTAGAAAAAATATCCGCTTCTCCACATAATTATAATAGCTGGCAACACTGAGCGTGGCCAGGTTAGAATACATCCCTCCTCTGCTCTCGAGAGGGGAAATCTTGTTCCGAGACGTCATAAAACGATGAGTTGCAATTCAGTAACTTAAGCTATGGCAGACTCTCCAGTAAGTATATTAATCCGAACAAAATAGAAATTACGTAATTTAATAGTTTTCTGTATGCTTTCAGATCGTTCGATTCTATGTTACGAATGCAATAGTTGGGAAGATCCAAGATGTGGAGATCCCTTTAATTTCACTGCATTACCAGAAAATCAACCGCATGTTAGAGAATGCGAAGGATGTTGTGTCAAGATGGTTCGACATCTTAAGAAACGTAAGTACATAAAATATAACTTAAGTGCTCAAAATAAGGTTATATTCAACGTCGATTCGTCGTTGCTGGTCCGATCTTCTAGTATATCAGAAGTTGCCGAGCAACGCTTTGGAAAGGTTCTTCCTCTTTACAATTCATCAAGTACTTGAATACTTTGCTGCTAGATGGAAATACTGTCAGGTGACGTACTCATAGAGATATAATAAAATAGAAAGACTTAGAGACTGCTTTATGGGGGAGTGTAGTGAAGCCGGGGCGGAAGGAACGAGGCACTTTTACCACATTGACTGGACCCATGTTTAAGAGGCCCTCTATACCGAGTATTGCCTTCTCATTCTTTCTTATGGGAAGAGAAAAGTTATTAATGATAAGCGCACGTCAGATGAAACCTCCAAAATAGCTATCGTTGTTCCAAAAAAAAAACTATTTCGCAGTGAATTGATGCTTAAAAATATCCCAAATGTGTTGTGCTAAAAAACAAAAAACAAAAACGTGCGTTTCGAAAAGGTTACTGGCTGGCTAACGCACAGAGCTCTAATAAGGCCACACAATATGGCTACCGCTGAACCGTAAATTTGGCTTCACATGACGTCATGAAAGTTCTCTCTAATCTATTGAATCCTCTACTCTAAGGATGCAAATTTATGATTTCCTATGGTGAGTCATTCTTGTGTTTACTGTACAGAAGAAAAGACGCGATCTAATAAACCTGTCAACTAGCTATCGCTCGACAATACATGTCTGTAAAACATTGTAAGGCCGACTTTTCATGCACGCGCTAGCGATTTGCCTAAGTAGCCGATTGCAACACGTGTTTAATTATTTTGAATGGTTACTCGTAGAAATCGCTACCAAAGCATGCGGCGAGTGCGTACTTGAAAGGTCGGACTAATTCTAAAGTGCGTTAAAATGTTGAACATGTCTATAAAATTGCAAAGCAACATTATTTATTAGTACCATAATTAAAATCAGCATTGAGGTAAGTTTTAGTTTTTAAGAAAGTAAAGGAGAGTAGCCTTGACGCCAATGGAACCCATGGCAAACGTATTAAAATATTGAAAATGCTTATGAAAGAACAAGAGATCATTTATTTATAATATCAGCAGATAGGAATATTCACTTAAAGAAGAAAAACGTTGCCACACGCGAGGATCAGACCCGAGTATCCCACGCAATAAGCCAACACTCTACCACCTAGTCCACAGAGACAACGTGACACAAAAAAATTCGAAAGCACATTCCCTGTTCGCTGTTGAAGACGTATTGTGACCAATGACCTCTTTCAAAAAACGATACTGGACTGACTGCAGCCATTGAAAATTTCATGAATATATGAAGCCAGGGAGCAGAGAGCACACTTAATCTCGTTTGTCCACTTTCAGTCTAAACCATTATGAAACAAAGTTTCGGTTCTAACTCAGTTTTTACGCTTAATAACGCTGTGTGGCCCGTTTTTATTTATGTCTTAATTCTGGCAAAAAAAATGTAAATGTTATTTGCAGTATTTTCAGTTCTATGCAGAGTACGATATACTCTTACATGAATAACTCAGGAATTAAGAATTAAATTAAAAATCGGGCCCTACAGCAATAAGAAGTGTATAAAACTGAGTTAGAACAGAAAATTTGGTCCACGTTGGATTAGACTGGAAGTGGACAAATGAGTTTAAATATTTGCTCTGGCGTCTATCTTTTAACACTAAATAGTCACTCCAGTATTGTTTACGTAATGCTCGATGATTGTGACTGATAACTTTACTTGCTGGATTACTACTTTCGCAAAACACTCCTCTTGAAAGTAATTCAAGTTTAATAATAACTGATACCAGACACAAGGATGAACATTTAACTTCGATTTTTTCCCTCCAGTTTCGAATACAGTTGGCCAAACTTTGAGTTGTAACTGAAGTTTTCTATGCTTGTTGTCGCTGTGTGGCCAGTTCTTTTAATTTACGTTTTAATTCTTGTAAATAATTTTAATATTATCTCCAAATGTGATGTTATATGCTCAGTCTAGTCACTTTATAACTCAAGAATTAAGACACAAATCAAAATGAACGCACAGCGACAACTTGCGAAAAAAACTAAGTTAAAGTTTTGTCCCTTTTAAATTAAACTGAAAATGGGTAAAGGAAGTTAAACTTTTCTTCTGTTACTATGAGGGATAATCGATTACTCCAGTACCGTTATGTACAGCTCATAACTCGTACATTGATCCTACAACATGGATTTAGATACGGTAGACGGATTGACTGGCCCAATACAATTAAGCTGGGTCTACTTGATGCCGGTTTTCGATTAATCTTGCCTGGATTATTGGAATTAACTTGCGTCTTATTGGTTGGCATATGACTGTTTGTGTTGAAGCAAAGAATGGATGAAGATCTAGCTAAGGAAAAGAGGCGGAAGATTGGAATATTTTAAATATGGTATTGTATGGAACGTGATATTCAGTTGTTTTTTAATCTATTACACCTGCCAGGTACTCATGGCTTGTGCTGCCATCAATTTCGGGTCGCTAGAAATAGATTCGTTTCCCGTGTTTAGATCCATGATTCTACAACACTGCAGAGACTGTGATGACAATTGCACCAAGGTCTTCTTACTGTAGTGTTATTTCGTCTACGTTTGGTCATTTTTTTTTTTGTCTAAGTGTGGTATTATTTTGTATTATAAGGAGAACAACTAGCTTTGATGTATTATAAGGAGACCTAGCTCCTTGCTGAGTGTTCCTAACTTAGTTTAATGGTTAACGTATCGGAAAGCTGATCCGAAGGACCTGGGATCAAATCCTGATACAAAATATTTACATTGAAAAAAATAAAACTAACTGTTTTCTTTTTTTATGTGTATACATACGCATTAGAAAATTCAATAAAATTAGTGACTAGAGGTTAGGTTAGGTAAGTCAGGTTCGATTTTTTAAAATTTAACACGCAATTCGCTTGGGCTCTCCTTAGACGTCACCCAGTTCGCAATAATACTCGCGCGAGAACGACGAAACTGCACATGAGTTGGGAATTTCAGCACCGTCTCGCTACAGTATTATTCCTCTTTAATCGTTAAGGTACATCGTTAGAGCTGATTTTCATGAAAGCTTGCATTCCTTGCTATTTGGGTGAGTAGCCAATTGAAACATGTGTTTTATTGTAAGGCAAGTGTAACACGTGTTTCAATTGGCTATTCACCCAAATCGAAAGCAGCGCAAACTTTCATGAAAATCAGCCCTTAAGTTAGCAGAGGCTAGACAAATCACGTTAGATTTTTTTTTCTTTTTTTGTACGTACATTCATCACTTTCACCGTTCGGAATAATACTCCTGGGAGCACAACGTGGAATTTCGAACAACAATCTTTTTACTTATAAATCTCTCTTTCGGATATTCGTTGTTGTTTTATTTTTTTAAAACTTGATCGTTTCGTAAACCATTGAAACAATCATCTTGTTCAAAATAAATAAACCACATCGAATATATATATATATATATATTTAAGTGTTATTAGTAAAATGTCAGACATACATTGTGAAAATCTTAAACACATTTAAGAATATTTTTAGTTTCGCAAAATAATTGGCCAATTCAGCAGGAAATGTACTAACGTGTAAATGTAATTGATAGAACTATGAAACTGAAATCATTTGAAAAAAAAATATGAAACATAAAGTTTCGTCACCGATAGTTTGTTGTTTGTTATTGGTTTTTAATTATCTACACAGTAGCCATTTGCCATATTTTCATGCTACTGGAATGTTTATAGTAATATGCTGAAATATTTCACAACAAAGGATTCCTCTTACATTGAATATGAATAACAGATAACTACAATTTATAAGGTTATACTGTATTACGAAACAAGATATGGCTCTTGGATGTAACATATTTTCTGAATTATTTCAATAAGTGGCACATAGAAAATGTTCTCTAACATAGGAGGCAATCAGATTCCTACTTTCTAATAGTTTTTCTCGACTCTGTCTCCTGACAACTTAACTCGTCAGATGGCAGTACGAACTTTTCTTTGTACTATTCATAGAACACAAAGTGACACTTCTCGTTATTGTTCTCTGGTCTTAGGCTAGTTTTATGCACAAGCGACTTGAGAACCACATGAACCGCTGCGTTCTGTAAAACAATGGAAGCAAATGAGTGTGTTTATGGGAATGGGGACCATTATTTTGCTGCGGCGTTCTGAAAGACTACCGTCGATGATCTACAGAACACGAGAAGATAAAACATTGGATATGTTTAACAAACAGAGCATTGCCAGGTTTTCTTAGGCCAGTTGCTCACACTTTCAATATAGGCTTATATCATGTACAAAACGCACTGGCAACACCATCATCTTCATTTTTCTTTCTTCTTTTCTTTTTCTTCCCCAGATATTCAAGCGACATGTCGTAAGTGACAAAAAGTTACAAAAGAAAAGTCGCTGCAGCCTGGTTTCAAGCAGTTCGACGGCAAGCGTCATGCATAGAGAAGCTATTATTGGTTTAATATGTATGTAAATAAAAAAAAGTGAAAAGAAGAAGCGAAACATAAGGAAAAAGATACCATTTAAAACGGAAATATCTTAAAAGTTCTTGTTTATAGAGATAACAACAATAACAACGTTATGTCAAGATACATGGATGTAGATACGTGATACGGATCTACTTCTAACGACCCGAAATTGACGCCAGCACATGCACGCGCAAGCCATGAGAACCTGGTAGGTGTAATTGATTAAAAGAAACAACTGAACACCACCTTCCGTACAATACCACATTTAAAATATTTCAATCTTCATCCTCTATTCCTTAGCTAGATCTTCCTCCATTCTTTGCTTCCACACGCCCGGACATAGGCAACCAATACGACGCACGTTAATCACAATCATTCAGGCAAGATTAATCGAAAACCGACGTCAATTTGACCCAGCTTAATTGTATTGGGCCAGTCAATCCGTCTACCGTATTTACATCCATAGCTAAGATACGAACGTTTATAGAGCTAACTATAGGTTGTGTCCGACGTGATGTCATTGACTCAACCAAGGATATTAATATTAGATAATAGGACAAAATTCAAAAAAGAAAACTGAATTCTAGCATAACGTTAGGCTGCCATCTTGGTGTGCATTGCCAGAATCTAAAAGAGAGAGAAAGACTTAAAATAAAAGTGATCAGCTTGTAAAATCGAGATTTTACTCTTTTCTGTGTCGTTTCATTAATAGCCTATATTTAACTAAATTATCATATAAATATTTAAATTATGTATAAATAGCACTTCCCTAAATTTAGACTATGCGCTCCAAGATGGCAGCGTAACGTTATGCTAGAATTCAGTTTTTTTTTTCAATTTTATCCTATTATCTAATCCTAATATCCTTGGTTGAGTCAATGACGTCACGTCTGACACAACTTTTAATAAAGTCCTATAAACGTTTCTATAAGGGACACCATTTTAAACGTAATGAATTGAAAAGGTATTGTTTACGACGAAAACAGCAACATTAGGCATATCAAACTCAAAGATCTGAGTGTAATAGAAATTTCATAAGTGTTGTGATGTGTTCTAGAGTAGTTCTTTTTTTTTATATAGAGTAGAGACGGTGTACTAATAGAGTAGACACGCAGAGCAGATAGCAAATACACTAAAGTACGTTCTTGAAAATCGATTTATATTGATAGAACAGCTATTAGAAGTTAAAGATTGATGCTATTGGACTGACAGTATTATAAACCTGTTATACTTTTTCAAATGACATTAACAGTGGTTCTTGTATGTTTTTCAATATTGATTATAAACATCACGCATTTAGCATTTAATGCAGTGTTGCTAACTGTGATTGATACAGTAGGTGAAAGGTTCTAAATGGATTTATAATTTGCAATATACTGTATCTCGAAAACGATTCATTTTCAGGCTCACGTCTACAAGGAGTTTTTGTTTCTTTCAATGTAGGGAATCAATACGAAATTTGTCCTCAGATTTACTGATACTAAATACTAATATCAGACGTATTATTTGAGTTTTTGTATATCGGACACAAATGGCGATTGCCTCTCATAAAGGGAACGAGTTTGGATATATCTTAGTTAATGTGAAAACAAACTTGCTATGGTGATCCCCTTGACCCCTTCATTAAGGGGAAGGATTTTGTGAATAGGTATTATTTAATATCGAGAATAACATTCTATAGTGTTCCCGTATTGAAAAGAACAGAAAAGTTCTTATTCGAGACCATTCTGGGTTCGATACCAGCGGCCGACAATTCTAACTAGATTTTTCTGCGTCTCATCAGAGAAAATGTCGGTACCGAATTCCAATTTAGGCCATGACCGACTCTTTTAGTATTCTTAACCGGGCCCGAGTCGGATAGATGAAAAGTCCCTACACATGTGTATTACGAAACAGTTCTATATATAATGCAAATTATAAGTTTATTTTAGAATATTCCACCCAGTGTATTATGAGTTCAACTCTGCATTCTATACTTCACATACGATGTTCATCCTCATTATTGAATGATAACTCACACTTTATTTCGAATTTAAGACATAAAAATAGATTAGATTACGATTTAGTGTTATTTTACGTTAACCTTATTACCGGAACCAGGACAGTCACAAGTCTAGCAATACAATTTTCTGTACTACGCCAAAGTAAAGTTAGGTTTCATCAAACCTCACTTCACAATACCATTGAGCAAAGCATAAATTGATGGTACTGGCTACTACTGTTTCGATTCCAATGTAATTGCAAGGAATATACTTATATAGAAGTCCATCTGAATAAAACTACATGATAATACTGTGAAAGATGTAAAATAAATTAATAACATGTCCTATTACTTTCTTTTCCAGCATACGAATATGTGAGACGAACATGCACCAGCGAGCTTCAAATCAACCTCTTCATGGTCGATCACGTTTGCATGTTGGAAAGTAGCGGCACGGGTCACATGTGTTTCTGTGAAGATGACAAATGCAATACTGCACCACTCGTTTCCTCTAACAGCTCATGCATTATACTCTTGCTATGTGTTTTGTCACATGCATTGTGCATGATTTACAGATAAGCATTTAGATTCATGATTGCAGAAAAAAAATAGAATTACATTGCTTACATCTAAAAGCATGCTTTGTACGAAAGCTACAAAGCCCTATCTATCTCTATTTGACACTATATTCACAGGGAAAACGCTGGAGACTTTTAAGTTGCATGGAAACAAGAATGTTGGTAGCGTACATTGATAAACATTCATTATAATAATTCCAAGACAACGTTAGGAGATGATAGTGATTAGGCAACAAGTGTTCCTGTTTCTTCAGAAAATATTTCTGAATATTAGAAGGAATTCAGGTGTTTTTATATAAACCACATGTTCAATTCGTACCGGTATTCATAGAATCAGAATGTTTTTTATATATAAAAATGTGAAAATTGCTGTAATTCTCCAACTTTGCTTTAAATGCGATGTAAGTGAGAAAAGACAGACTTCTGTTCTTCATGTATGACAGTACTAATAGAATTCGCGTATGAAGCGCTCAGTACAAGGAATTCTTAAAGATTCTACCATCACAGCATCTCGAATTTGAGGAATTGTGGAAAGACAATATTACAATTTTGGTAAGTGTGGTGCTAAATTATAATGGAGCTTTGTGATATAAAGTAAAAAGTGTTGAAACCAAGTAATTTGTTTGCTGAGAAATTTAAATAATCTTATGATTATGACGTTCACATTTTTTTTTAGCAAACACCCATTAGGGCCTACTTCATATCATAGAGTTCTATAACAACTACTGTATCCACTTTTCGAAATTGTAATTCTGTTTGGCCAATATTTGAAAATAAATCTAGAGCATGAAAATGACTGCGTATAGAGATCCTTCATGACAGTTAAATAACATAATCACAAAACAGAGACACGTAAACATTTATAGTATTTCAGCAATTATTGCTTTGACTGCTATGGTTCCGATTTCAATAACACTACATGAAGAATACTGAATACACGACATTACACTTCATTTTTGTGTTTTTACTGTCAAGGAAACTTAAGAGCAAATGGCCACTGAAAGCAGTATCATTCCACCGGACATTTATTTAGAAAGAGAACAGATATGGGATAGAAACTAGCATGTGACCTGGGCCTATACTTTCAGCATAGCATTCGTAATCTTCCGTTTCGATTCTTCATCACCAAGAAGCAGTGTTCTAGTGTTATTTTGTGAGTGTTTCCAAAGAGTGAAACTGTGTGTAAGTGGACGTTGGTGAAGAAGAGACGAAGAAAAGACTTAGCAATATCAGGAGATGAACTTATAAAGAACATTTTCTTTTGAGTATAGAAAGTTTTGATTTACGCAGTATTTCAATCCCTCAATGCATGGACAGAGGCATGCAAACTTATACCTTGAAAGTACCTTAAAGTTCTGCATGTTTCGTGTATGATAACAGGGTAACTTGGTAGTAGTTTTTTTTAACAACAAGAGATTGAAGTATTCTATTTCTGTAGTTCTTTTATAGGAGGCATGAAAAAACATGCACCAGTACCTAACTTTTATTATAACAATAGGTCAAGTGCTATAATTTTAAGTATTTATCTCAACTGCTCTCACAAATTACAAGTCATTCCTGAACTAATTCACGCGATATGTTTTTCTAGAATAGATATATGGTCTGCTATCGGTAGTTAAACCGTTTGTTTGTACTGTAGTCCAGTAGAAGTGAGAGATTATGAGTGAGTGAAGTAGAAATTTAATGAAACGCAGAATAGTGAACTAAAATGAGGATCTGTACTGTGAAACGAAAGAATAGCAGAGAATTAGCAATGACGACAGAGACACAGTAAAGAGAAACTCGCTTTCGTTTTGGACCGATGAAGAAAGAGTTAGAAATGATGGTTTAAATGTTTTGTATAGTGACTGCGGTATACGGAGTAGGAAAATGGGTTCTGAGATAAAGTGATGAAACAAAATTAGGAAGCCTTCAAGACATGAACATGGAAGAGAATTAGCAAAACTGGATATATAAAATATGTAGTGATTAAAGATAGTAAGCGAAAGACGCAAAATACTGGAAACAACAAAGTAGAAAGAAAAATAAACGTTAAGGAAATTGACTGCACGTAGATTGGATATTCAAGGATACAATCGAAGACAAGGTTGAGGAGAAAAGGAAGAAGATTATTAAGTAACATCTTGACAATATTAAGGAAGATAAGTCGTACACGAAGACAAAAATAAACTGCAAAGTGGGGAAGTATGGAGAGGAGTTAAGTTCAAAGACTTGCCCTGTTTATCTTGAAATGAGAGGTAAATAGTAGCTACTCTTTACAAGAAAGAGTTGAATATAAAGTATGAGTAAGGAATGTTGTCGGTTGATGGGGTACTAGGCTCTAAAACAGACAACAAGAACGTTGAAGAAAAGAAGCAAGATTCCAACGCCTAAGGGCAATAGGTAACGACACAAAACGCTAATCAAGTTGATGTATTCGTTTGTCAAACGACTTATTACTGTCCTGTATAGGGCTTCAGTTTGGAATATCAATTTGGGTAGTGTGTACACAGCGACCGAGTCCAACCTCACCAGGATATGTGTACGCACTTTCGGATCCATGGAGAATTGCCAAAGGAACATTTTCGATGAACGAAGGTGTGTATTGAATGCTGTTCGGGAAAAAAGCAACGATTCACTAATTGATGTGATCTGTTGTTTCTCCGTCCGTCATATGTGTATCTTACCTTAACGGCCTTTCATATGTGAACCCTTGAGGACTTTGTTAAGTGCGATGATGTTTGAGGAAGTCATCCAACCTGATCAAGGGTGGAAACATTGGTAAGAAAACTATTTTATTTCACAAATTAATTTCAAACGAACGGTAGTTAGGAAAAACGATATGTCCAACATCGATGGTGCTTCTAAAGTCAATTTATATTTTCAATATCCATCGTATACTACATTGGCATAATATTTAATACGGTACCCAATTTACCGAAACATAACCTTAACAAATAAGTAAGCTAATTTACCAGGCAGAAATAGAGTTCTTCAATCTTACCCAATTTTTGTGTTTACCTGTAAATCTTCTATCCAGTGTGAGAAAGTTATGATAGTTTATTGTAGACCATCACATTTTAGTAAATACTTAGTATTCATAGAGTACATTTTCCTTTTTAAAGTACATTTTATATAAAATTTATTATTATTCAAGCTACCACAACCTTTTCTGTAGATATATGAGTCCCCATAGTGATGTGATATTTTATGTATGCATGATTATATACTATTATAAAGAACACTTTATAATAATTGCTGAAAAGAGTTTTCATTTTCTCAATTTGAAATGGAAATAAATTAGAATTTTATAAAATAAATTTTCAGGGTCTATAATATTTTGAGTATTTGATTAAAATTTTCATTTAATATTGTTATTATTGATTTGTATATAAAATATAGGCCAGAGAGAGAGTTGGTTGTTTTCAACTGTCTTTTTCCCCTTAGCTGTATTCGCAATACACTGCAGCAGTGTACATGAGTACGTAGTTAAGCGGAACGACAACATATGGCACTACAATGATTCATTACGCCGTACAAGCTCTGATACGTACAAAGTCAACATAACAAATATATAAAAATAGGCCGTGGCTACGTGCACGGTATATAGCGCTTATGTACACGTCAAGAGGAAATGATGTCACAATTTTCGTAAACAGCACTTTTGCGTATGCCCACCGCTAACCGTGGGCTGCGCCCTAGTTCCCTTCGGACGCACCGTGCACCCTGCCCTGGTGGGTATATTAAATCACTACTTTTATTAAATTTCCCAATGAGTATATACTTTAAAAAAAAGTTAATTTTCTTTTAAAAGAATGTAAAAGTAACCACGCCAGAGTTCGATCCCGGGACCTTCGGATCAGCTTCCCGATGCATTAACCACTGGACTAAGCTGGGAGCTGGCCGAAGAAGCGCTTGTCTGTGTTACTTATAGTTCATGCTCTGCGCCTGCGCGACTGTTGACGTGCACGTAAGCGCTATATACCTTGCGCGTAGACACTCCCTAAAAATAATTATACAGAAAAATAAATAAAAGTTATTCAAGAAAATTATTTTCAGCTTGATTAATACAGATTGTATTATTATTCGGGGAAAATGGGGCAAGGTGAGGCAAAGCGAATAATGGAATTTATAACCTATTGAAAAGCGATGGCAGCAAAACTTCTTTGTGGCTTGTGATGTCACTAGTGAAGGAATAGATGGTCGTCGAGATTGAACGTCTGAGTGCTTTTGTATGATAAAGAAAAGTAAAGAAAATCCGCTTTTATGAAAAATTTTCAAGTTGCAGATTTTTCAGAATCTTTCCCTAGTATTTGCTACTTTGTGCGTGTGTGTGTGAACGCAGAATGAACGAATAATGTGTGACCTTGACTTTGTTTTTATACGTCACAGTAATTGCAGCTATGACGTATATATGATATAGACAGTCTTTTGTTCCAGATGGCAGCTTGAAGCAAAGTGAATAATTCTTTGCGGGGCAAAGCAAATAGTGCTGTTCTTGTATGGTATTTTTTTTTTCTTTTATGTTCATTTTTAATATGTACCTACGAATTTATAATTTTATATTCTCTAGTTGAATAATAATTATACTGAAGTGTTCTCAGTTTGAATTTGAAAGTAAATCTTCTTTGTTTAATCCAGAACCTTTGTGTGTAAGTTTAAGTTGATTCATTTTGTCTATTCACTTTCAGGGGCAAAGCGAATAAATTGAACAGGGTGGGCAGAAAGTCCCGTGCAATTAGATCATTGTAACTTTAATTACATTTACAGTTTCTTGTCCAAAACGTCCGTATGTGCGCCACCATTATCCCTGCACAGCTTGATACGCCTCCATGTCCTCCTACTCATCCGCTTTGGCAGCTACGGTTTCACATGCTGGCAGGCTTCAAGCACAGTTGCCCGCAGAGCATCATTGTCCATGTACCGCTTCTGCCTGACGTATGATTTGATGAGCCCCCACAGGGCATTGTCTGGTGTCGTAAGGTCACTATGAGCTGCCGCCATTTTTTTGAGTCCAAAATTTTCACGCTCACTTGTGAGCCGGAAGTTGGACGCCAAGTAATAGCAAAAGACGTATAATATACAGAGATTTCTTTAGTTGGACTTACAGAAGTTAATAAACGATGCCCATGAGTGTCGAGATGACTTTAAAACAATGCAATAAACCTTTTAAAAGAGAAACGTTACCTTTATTGGTAAACATACATCGACAATACCAAGAAGTACGGAGCGCTTTACAATATTCAGTTGTTCCTTTAACTCTACAAATTTCTTGTCATTCGAAGGATTTCCGATCCCAGAAGGCTCACTGAGCGCTCAGGCGCTCAGCCCGTTGAATGCAGCCTGTGTATGCGCGACTCTTGAGCTCTACGTAACGATATTGGAGTGACTGCTTAGTGTCGAAAGATAGGCGCCAGAGCAAATATTTAAACTCGTATGCCCACTTTCATTCTAATCCAATAAGCAGGCACGTATTTAAGGGATGGGTACGGGGGGGGGGTCGGGACCCTCCCCAAAAACTCAGAGTTTTATGAAAAAATAGACATTTCATACCCAGACACACCTTGGAATCCCCGAAAGCCCTTGGACCCCTCCCAAAACCAAGCTCTGGATATGTGTCTGTCAATGTGAACCAAATTTTCAGTATACACTCAATTTTATATGTAGAATATCGCTGTGCTTCCCATTTTTTTTTTTTTTTTAGTTTTAATTCCTGAGTGATTTATACAGTAGTATACCGTACTCTACATCTAGTAGAAAATATTGCAAATATTTTAAGATTTTGCAAGAATTAAGACATAAATTTAAAAACAGACCACACAGCGGCATCGAGCGTAGAAAGCTGAGTTAAAACTGAAAGTTTGGTCCATATTGGTTTAGACTGGAAGTGGACAAACGAGATTAAGTGTCCTCTCTGCTTCCTGGCTTCATATAGTCAAGGAAATTTTGGAAGCATCAGCAGTCAGTCCAGTATAGCTTTTATATAGAGGTCATTGCGGGCGACTCATATTACTTTAATTGCGAAATCATAATTTTAAAGCTATGGCAATGTATCGTCCAATGCTGTGTATATACATTGTTACACGAACTGTCTTCAGTTTACTCGGCAGAAAAATTTCGATCAATGTCAGGAGCTGTGGGCTTGTTAGACTTTATAGTTCAAGATAGCTTTGAGAAAACGTTTAGTAAATCTTCAAAGCTTCTAAAACTGATATTAACAATACCAATAACAGTCACATAAATTTCTAGCCACAAAAAGACCATGACAAGCTATAAAATTTTATCCCCGTAACTACGACATTTTTCTAAGTTTTCTCAAAATCGTAATTAACCGACTAACGTCCATTTTTTGATAATCTGGTCACTTCTTCTTTTGTATGAGTTATATAATTACATTCTACGTTGATTGATTGTGACTGATTAGCTACCCAATCCTCTCACACATAGTGACCCTCCAGGTCTGCAGCCAGGAGGGGGGCTGAGCTCCCGTAAATTTTCCTTGTCACAATACAAATATTTAATTTTAAGTATGTTTCGCAAGCCCAGGCCCTTCCCTAAATTTTCTGTGGCCCCCTATTCATTGTGGTTAGCGGCGGGCCTAAGTGCAACACGCAGTGGAGACAACCACCGGCAGCCACTGATAGTGCGTAAAGTGTGGTCTTTAACAAATTGTAAAAGGACAAAAATACATGCTGACACTGAGATCTGGCAAACAGGGTGGCCTTGAGAGAAGGTCGCCGTTGTCATCTGTAGGACGACCAATGAGAGGTGTGAAAGAACCGGATAAAGGATCTACAGGTGCACTTGTAGATTCCTGTGAAAATCAGAGGAGCTCCGTCCATTAACAAAATTTAGTAGTTGTAATGTCCGTTTGGAGAACTAAATATACTCTTTTGAAACCGAACACGAAGTACCCGCTGTATTCTAACAGCATATTTCGGCACCTCGAATCGGAACACACTGAATGATTTATTCTAATCATCCACCATTTTGAGAACGTCACCTCCGTTGTACTGCATTGATGGCAATCGAACTGTCAGTAACTCATCTGAAACTGGAATAGGACACGTTACACCAGAGAGCAATCTAAGATTGGCGCGTTGGAACATATTTCAGTTGTTTATAGCGTTAAAATGCCATCTGTGAGGCGGTAGAGACAAGGCGACACGTATTGTGTAATCTATTTCTGATGACACGGATAAAAAAGTTCATGGTATTTTTCGACTCTGTGGACTATAAAGAATGCTTTAACTTGTTATTTTCTTATTGGAGAAATCCGTTTGAAAATTCATAAAACACAATAAGGGAATATTTGAGGTAAGTTCAATATTAAATATGGCATAAACCTGAAAATAGGACAGAATGTTTTGAATGTTTACATGTCTTTAGAGATAAAATAATTTATTGGAGGTTAAATATTAGCTTAGCCTCTAATATAGCATAGCATGGTAGGGTTGAATCCAAGGTGCTTTCTGATTATATAGTTTACAGGATGACATGTTAATACACAATTCGCCATTAAAAAATGCAACACCAAGAAGGGGACGTAGAATGGAAAATTTGCAAAATGTGTAGAGCATGGAAAGACAAACAAGTGATTAGCACGACAGCTCCATGATTCATCAGAGGCGCCGGGTAGGCCATCAAGGAACAGCAATCGGAGACAGGCCAGAGAGCCACAGTACAGTGGTATAGATGACGGTTCATGTGACGTGAGTATGTGTATATGGTGTAAAGATGCCTCGTCGTCGAATGCGGCAGCCCTGTCAACAGGTTTCCACTTTGATCGCGGAAGAATTGTGGCATATCACGACTGCGGTTTATCCTTTCGCGAGATTGGTGTCCGTATTGGACAGATTGCGTTCATATTACAGCGCATATGGAATCGATGGCTCCACGAAAGTACTACGCAATTATATGCCAGATCCCAACGACAGCGCCATACCACGTGCTGCGAGGAAAGACAGCTTGTGCGTATGGCTCTGGCGGATCGAACAGCCACATCTCGAACGCTAGTGAACTCACTGGCGGATGTTGTACAGCACCCAATGTCCCCAGGAACAGTTCTACGTCGCCTGGCAGAACAGGGCATATTTACATGACCCCCATTGCTGCGGCTTCCGCTGACTGCACAGCATAGCTATGAGCGACTACAATGGTGGCGCGAACGTGGCACATGGAGAACCGAATAGCAGGACATCCTCTTTTCCAACGAATCTCGCTTCCGTCTGCACCTGTATGATAGCCGCGTCCATATCTGGAGATACTGTGCGGGTTTCCTGTCTTTTCTGCTGTGTTTAAGGCAATGACCTCTATCCAGAAACGATACTGGACTGACTGCAGCCATTGAAAATTTCATGAATATATGAAGCCAGGGAGCATACTTAATCTCGTTTGTCCACTTCCAGTCTAAACCAATATGAAACAAATTTTCGGTTCTAACTCTGTGTTTTACGCTTAATAACGCTGTGTGGCCCGTTTTTTGATTAATGTCTTAATTCTGGCAAAAAATAAATACTATTTGCACTATTTTCTGTTCTATGCAGAGCATATACTCTTACACGAATAACTCAGGAATTAAGACTTAACTCAAAAATCGGACCACACAGCGATAAGAAGCGTATAAAACTGAGTTTGAACTGAAAATTTGGTTAACATTGGACTAGACTGGAAGTGGACAAACGAGTTTAAATATTTACTCTGGCGTCTACCTTTCAACACTATGTAGTCACTCCAGTATTGTTTACTTAGAGCTCGATGGTTTAAGGGTAATTATTGTGGTCCTTTATGGCTTACATTATAGTATATGAAAGATATTATATATGAATTTTCTTACTAATGACTATTTTTTTCTGTGTATTTACTAGTATAAAATTTTGCAGATAATATAAACTCAATAAATACAAAGTTAAATAAATTACAATTACAATTAAATGCGGGTGCGCGTTATCTTGCTGCAATGTGGTCCCCGGCAGGGCCTGCACTAAAGGGATCACCACCGGGTCCAACACATTGTCGATGTGCCGCTAGTTGGTCACATGTCCGTCAATGCGTAGGAGACACGAACGTGCACGGAATCCAATGGCATAGCACCTGGTGCTGAACCGACGTGACGATGCAAAACTCAGGCGCAGATTGAATTGCATTAGGATATGTGTGATTTCAATTAATTTGACATGTATTTGAACTTTAGTAGAATTAAAACAAGGTGCATATTAAAAACATGTTTTATCTGGTTACAAGAAAACAAGTTTATATCACAATAGCTTGGAAACGAAAAAATAAAAAAAAAAGTCATTTTCTCTATTAAAAATGATTCATATCCAATTTAAGTGATTAAGATGTTTTCATGAGTAAATACATTGATTCATTTCAAGATGGAAAAATATTTTCTGCATTCTTTTTTCTTGCTTGTGGAATAGTAAATATTTTTACGTTCTGAAAAACGTTTTGTCCCTTTTCTTTTAGTGTGTTGTAAGTTAGTCTAATGATTAAATATTTCCACAATAATAATAATAATAATACTGTAATTTATTTAGTATTAATTTTGTTTGTGAATATTATACGTGAATACTTAATCACAGAGTTCATAAATTACATAAATAAATATTTGAAAGTGCTTTATGATAACTTTTAAATAAACTATTTACAATTGTGTATAGGAATAGCCCTATACTTCAGCCTTCCTTCGTGCGTATACAATACCTTTGATACTTATTTTCGTTTTTTTTTCACAATTTATTTTAAAAAGTCTTTCTTTAAAAAATAAACAATTTTATAGAAAAATTGTAAACCAAGACTTGTACTTGAAGTATTTAGAGCAGAAGAACAATTGATTATCATACTTATCCTAAGAGAGATTAATTAGCCTAATATAAGTTTAATTAATTACGAGGGTAAGTCAATAAGTAACTGCAATAATTTTCTGTTTCTTTTTAGGTTGGCTCACGGCATTGTGTGCTCACCAGACGCGAGGTGTCACCGGTGGCTTCGGCTGTGGTAGGTTGCAGCGTTATCACATCAGTCCGCTTTGCGCTGTTGCGAAGTAAAGATGGCCGCGCTACTCTGTGTGCACCAAAGACGAACAGCGTGCTGTCATCCGTTCTTTGCGGTCAGAAGGTATATCCGGAGCGGAAATTTATAGAAGACTTGTTACCGCCCATACAATTAATTTTATCTTATCTTATCGTATCATATCATAGAAGACTTGCAGTCCAATACGGGGACAATGTTTTGCCACAGCCAAGGGTTTACCAGTGGATTGAACAGTTTAAAAGTGGTCGAACGAGCGTGAAGGATGAGGAAAGAGCAGGTCGTCCAGCTTTAGCAACAACTGATGACATGATTGAACGAGTCCGTGCCTTGACTCTGCATAACAGACGAGTGACTGTTGATGAAGTGGCATGCAGAACCATAACTAATCTGCATATTGGTTGCCACTGACCATAGAAATTTGATGACAGCACGTTGTTCTCCTATGGTGCACACAGAGAGTGGCGCGGCCATTTTTACTTCCCAACAGTGCAAAGCGGACTGATATGATAACGCTGCAATCTACCACAGGCGAAGCCAACGGTGACACCTAGCGTCTGGTGAGCACACAATGCCGTAGATCCAACCTGAAAAGAAATAGAAAATTATTGCAGTTACTTATGGACTTACCCTCGTATATTTTAGTAATGTTAATTTATCTTTAGAACATAGTAATAAACAATTTTTGTTCTTCTGCTCTTAATGCTAGACATGGGAATATAATTCTTTCTTTGTTTCCACTGTTTCGATAAATATATTAGGGCTGATTTTCTTTAACGCTGGCGTTCCTTACTTTTCTTGCGATTAAGGTGAGTACACTGAAATCTGCTGGCACAAAAATCACAAAAAACTTCACCAAAAATGAACTTCATGTGAACGCATGTGAACTTTATGTGAACCTACTGAAAACAATGTAAGTTTTTAGTGTGCTCAATGTGTCTTTTTATTAGCTTCTGGCCCATGGTGCACATTTTAATACACATATTTGCTGTAGTTCATATTTAGTACACTACGTTTTGAGATCGCTCTTAGTACATTTGCCAATTTTAAATGAACTTTTTGTGCATAGATTGTGTATTTGTACAAAAGAAGTGCATATATTATGCACTAAAAATGTGGCGTAGTTCATAATAATTTCACGAAAAGTTCAAATAATAAGTTCAAAACGTGCTAAAACTGGAACCATGCCGTGAACTTTTTTGGGAACATATTGTGAACTTTATGTGTACTTTAGATTTTCAGTGTAGGTAATTTAAACACGTGTTTTAAGTCCCCTATTACGTGTTCTACGTGTAAGGGCTGATTTTCATGAAAGTTTGCGTTGCTTGCGATTCGGGTGAGTAGCCAATTGAAACATGTGTTTTAATGCCCCCTATTACGTGATCTACGTGTAACACGTATTTCAATTGGCTATTCACCTAAATCGCAAGCAACGCAAGCTTTCATGAAAATCAGCCCTTAGGTAAACGTCCCTGAAGTTGACATTGCCCAGTTATTGGCATTCACAAGAATTTTTCTTTTTAAATTAAGCTCTAAAATAATTTGGTGAAACTGATATTGTTTCGGACACGTTGCGTGTTGTTTCTTTGATGACTTAGGGCTCATTTTCAATCCCGCTTGCGTTGCTTACTTGGCTTGCGATTTGGGTGAATAACCAATTGAAACACGCGTTACAGCATGTAATAAAACTACACCACGGGTCGTTTTAAAAAAAACTCACTAATCACAAGATAAGTCTCATGATTACTTAGTACTTACTAACACCATACCAACTTTTCCTATTCAGAAACACAGATTATTAACTTTAGTCACTTGATTAGCGTGAGATTAGTTAGTAGGCCTACAATGATCTTGAGGGATAAAATTTGGCAACGTTGTAAGGGCAGAATTGCGCATGCGTAGTTGAGAGTTACAGGAGGAGTAAAAAAATAAATGTTCTTGTATAATAAGACAATTCCTTATCTTTTCTCCTATTTATATCTTGCCACTTAAGGAAGTCGTACATAGTACCAGGGTTTCCGCCAGGATTTTTAGTTTGAAGGATGTAAAGTCAAAATTAGGAGAGCGTAAGTAGAGTTTTGTAGGGTTTATATCGATTTCTAAATGTAAAAATCTTTAAGGTGGGGTGTGTGCTCTACGATTTATAGGAGGACACCCCTGGAGGGGCTGGAAGAATCGCAGGATCCCATACAGAATAAAAAAGCCCGACTCAATGTAAATCTAATGCTAAGAAGTTTTTTCATTAACACGATGTCAAACCTGTCTTTCTATTTATACTCTTGTCCATTCACTTGAACATTGGTCAGTATCAAGGCAAGGTAAGTGCTTGTTTTTTTTTATTTCTTATAAATAGGCCCTATCTTCGTTCTAGGTTAGGGTATACCATATGTTTGAAATGGCAAAACACATTTATTCTCGTTACGAAAGGAATACAAATGTCCGTGTACACTGTACAGCCTTCAACACATAACACCCAAATATGAAAGGTGCGACAACTTGTAGAAAATAGATAATAGCCTATACCTTAATATCATCGTAAAATGCGATTTACGACGGCACATATTTTTTTTAAAGTTTCATCTCACTATTTTCAACTTAGTATTTGAATCTGAATTAAAGCCTTTAGGCAACTTTGGTTTAGGACGAATATTTCCACTTAGGGATACAAGTGGTTCAAACTCATGTAAGCTATAGGTCCCATGAGCTATATTTTCCTTTCCACAGAACAGATGTAAGAATTGGTGAATGTAATTTAGGTACAACTACAAATAGTTTTGGTGAGTAAAAAACTATATAATAATCTTCCTAAGAAAGTCTAAGACCTAGAAATAACAAAATTTAAAAATGTTATGAAGCATAAGTTAACTGTTTATAGTGTAGACGAATTTATTGAAAATAGCTCCAAAATGTGAATGTAACTATACTCTAAAATCACGATGCCATACATTGTATATAACTATATTAATGTTCCGGCAATAAAACAATTTGAATTTGAATTCAGTAGTTACATTTCGCATAGTACGCAAATTCCCATAGCAATAGAATACCTGGCTGATTTTAGCACCATATTCAACCAGGCGCAAACAACCGATATCTCCCCATAGTAGTCTTACGGGAAATTGGATGCGGGATAAATGAATATATTTCAATTTCTAAGCATACGATTCTTTTCAATTTTTTGTGAAACACAATCTCTAATCCCCTCTTTGCGGACATCCTCTCATCATCTGTTCTCAAGCACGAAGTGCGGGGAAAAATTACTAAATTTGGGGTGTGACCCATGCTTAAATTTACATAGGAAATTATTACATTTTAAAATTAATTCAAGTAGAGTTATCTCTCTTTCATGACATAGCAAGAGGGGATATCAGTATGTGCTCCACAAAAATTTAACAAAAAAAATTGTCATGAAGGAGAGAGAACTCTACTTGAAAATGCAGTAATTTTCAATGAAAATTAAAGGATATTGAAGCATACCCCAAATCTAGTAATTTTTCCCCACATTTCTGGTGCTTGAGAATAGATGATGAGAGGATGTTCGCAAAGAGAGGATTAGAGATTGTGTTTCACAAAGAATTGGAAAAAATTGTATGTTTAGAAATTAAAATATAATCATTTATGCTGCATCCAATTTCCCGTAAGGTTACTATGGGGAGTTATCGGTTGTTTGCGCCTGGTCGAATACGGTGCTAAAATCAGACCGGTTTAGTAGCATTATAAAATGAGCATGCGTTCTACCTATTTGAGTCATTTTTGTCGTTATAAAGATGGTTTTAGTGTTTTAATTCATTGAAATGTGTTGTGCAGCAAAATATATTCACTTTTTCGTCAAGTAATTATGAATAATTATCTTTCTTTCCTTGTTTTCTATCATCAAAAGTTCCGAGTAGGTCATTAGTACAACCCCAAACTAGACCTTTCCCTTGTTTACGTACGCGACTAGTACGTAACTAACTTTAGGCGCTACTAACGCACAAAAAAGATTCTGAATACGACTTCGACTAGTCATCAGTTAGTCACTCGCTAGTACAGCGTTAGTCGCTCCAAAAAAGTGTCTGAATACGGCTGTGTATTTTTCAATTGGCTAATCACTCTAATCGGAAGCAACGCAAGCGGGCTTGAGACTGAGCCCTTACGCACACGAAACACATGCTTGTTGTTACGGTGATAATATCAAGAAGGCTTCGTTAAGTTACAATACAAATTTAACATCAAGATCTAAGCAGATAAGCTAAGGACTGCACTTTGATTTTCCTTTAGTTTGCTTTTGCTATGACGTAATTATTATAGTGTTTTCCAACAACTAAAAGGATGTTTAGAGACTCCTTAGCGTGCATCATTATGCAAACTATACAAACTTGTTATTGCTACTAGAGGGTGCCAATAACTGGTATGCCGTTTCTTCACCGTGCCCATTTATTTGGTATTGGGGCAAATAATTAGCTGTTTTTTAAAAAATCAGATTTGTAGCATAACCATTCTAACCTTTGAGGCTGAATCGCAGTGGGTTTTCCCGCCTTTTTCGTTTTACGTCAATTATTCCAAATTCATTGCATTTAAACAAAATTTAACTTTCACAGACCAAAGTTCGTTTCGTCCTTCAACAACGGGTACAATTAGTTTTAAAGAAATGCTACTAGTAACCTCAGGTTTGTGTGCAGAAACTTTTGGGGCATAATAATGCCCCAATAGTGTCTACACACAATCTTGAGTTTACTATAAATATGTTATTAAAATTAATTGTACCCATTATTGAAGGATGAAATGAACTTTGGTCTGTGAAAGTTAAATTTTGTTTACCTGCACGGAATTTTGAATAATTAACGTAAAACGAAAAAGGCGGGAAAACTCACTGCGATTCAGCCTTAGGACACAAAAATACGGTCGCTAGCATTTTCACGTAGGACGTTGCTTCACAGTACCAAATATTTGGTAGGGATGCCAACTACTGCGATCAGCAGTACCAATAACTGGTACACGTCTTCAGGTTTCGAAAACGTACAGTCAACGTAAGTACCCATAACTGGGCATTAAGGAAGGCCAACGACTGATTAGAGGGTGACAACAATAGGTCATTTTGCTATTTTGAAGAAAAAAGATTAATAAAATATATGCAATTTTTTTTATTGTTTCAATGTAAAATTTATTTCGGAAAAGATTTAAGGGTTTATAGTTAGTCATGAACACAAAAATAAAGCTGGAATAGATCTGCACTTCGAGTTTAAAAATGAAGGGGTCTGAAGGAGCCAAATAACAAGCAAATCGAAACAAATGGAAGGTGCCTAGCCGCAGGTCTCTGAAATTAGCATGGCTACCGGCCGAAAGTAAGTGAAATAGAAGTCGACTGCGGACGAGTTCCATTTTCCTGTGTAATCTAACCTGACATTAACTAACCCGCCTTTGCACACTGGCGCTTTTTTAGCATTACATATGTGAAAAGTTCTTTAAAAAAGAAAACAAAGGAAGTTGGGAAGCGCGCTACATTCATATGTGAATAATGTCGGAAAAGAATAAAGCGAGAGCACCGGTCGTCGGACATACACAAGTAGTAGACCATTTTCAAATAAATATAATGAAAACAAGACCTATATCACATAAAATGTGTATAAAAATATTTATTTCCTTTCTTGCCATAGACATATAATAAAAAGATATACAAATCGACAAACACTGTATTCCCATCATCCACTCCTTTCTATTTGAAACTTTCACCCATCTATACCACAACTAATTCAACCAGATTAGGTTTACTTCATTAGGTTGCAGTAACTATCACCTGATTATATCACACACATAGTATATAGGACTATTCTCCGCAATATTAATATGCATTACATTTCCTTATTTTGTATGTGTTCCCATAGTATCTGATTCATTGCAGCATATTCTTCTTGAGGTATCCAATTTCCATCTACCAAACAAACGCCTAACTTTATGTAAAGAATCATGGCTTCTCCTATTCCGACCTTACTGGGTTTCACACCATACTGCATTGCTAGTGTTCACATCCATTGCAAATATTGGTAAATAGTTTACAGAATCTTCTACAGCCCTACTATCCACATAGTATTTATTCACTGTCAAATCAGGTGATAGAACTACCTTATCAGCTTCCACTGATCTTTTCCCTCTTATTTCTTTTGTTTCCTGTTCTTTCATTTCTACCCAATTTTCCTTCACCCTATTTGCTCTCTCTCTCTACTTCTCGTAACATCTGTTCCATAGTTTCCTTCTTTTCTTTGTCAGTCACTCGCTTCCCTTTCTACTTGTTCTGTAATTGTTTCGTTTGTATACTCATTTCTCTGGCCGTTTTAGAAACTGTCTGTGTACTTGTACCTTTATACTAATGGAAAGTTATTAGGGTTTGAGTACCATATTCTTGGAATACTTTGGAAACTATCTGAACTTCTATTTCACTCCTGGGATTTTCGGGTTCGTCACAAGTTAAAATGTTCACATGTCTTCATTTAATTGACAACTCAGGTTCCAACTAGAGGTGCCACCTTTTGATGAATGACGCTTGGCAAAATATACGGGATTATACCAAAAAATACGGGACAAATCTTAAATAACCTAAAATGAAAGTAACTAGTTTGGCTCTATGCTACTATATGACTACCCGTACAATTTAAAATCTCCGTAATAATCAAGAACACACAGAAAACATGTTCCTTGCGAATGCTCACACTCAAAATAATAATAAAATAACAGTGGGCGGAAATAGATATTTCACTTTCATAAGCACAGTTGGGGGTTAGTATCTGCACTGAAAAAAAAGAAAAAGCCTGTGTTAATCCAACACTTGGCTATGTTCCTGGGTGACCACCATTATCTTGAATCAACAAAACAGTGTTGATTGCAGTGATTCAACATAATAAAGATTGTCATGTTAGCACTATCACAGTGTTGAATCACCGAAATCACACAAGAAACGGTATTGATTTAACACGAAAAGTGATTATCCCTCTGGGATATCAACAAATGTTGAATTAACACAGCTATTATTTTAGTGTGTTATCAACTAGAGCAAACAGAAGTAGCGGGTATTATATCCACACTCTAGGTATCATGTTCGAGCCTAGGAATGTGAAGAGAGTCTGTACAGTAAACAGTCAGAAAAGAATTCATCACTACGTATTTGTTAAAGTTATTAATATTTGGTAATACATGTGTGAATTTGCTACTTCTAATACGGGACAATCACTGAAAATACGGGACGTGTAAATTTTACCTAAAATACGGGACAGGTGGCAACCCTAGTTCCAACTCAAATTGTAAGAGTTTAACTCCGTACTTATGGTATTAATACTATACTTAACAGGTATTTCAGGAGAATACGCTTGTTCAGAGATCTTTCTCTCATTTTTCGTTTACTGACGCTGTTGCCTTTTTTTAAACCGGTATGTGGTTTCCTTTTCTCAAAAACAACAGCACTTCCAGTGATTTACATTCTGACATAAGAAACATTCTGTGCCATACGCTGGACACTTCTTAGATATTTTATGCACTAGACTACAGCAACGACACCGTTTGTTATTCCAACGTTGTTTATTTGTAGTTGCAAATTGTTCATGTAATACCTGACTCGAATCTATAACTTGTCCTTGATGTTTAGCCAAGTTCAACAATGTATTTCATCTAAGTACTATGGTTATGCTGGTTTATTTCTTCCCAGCGCCTTGCCATATGTATCGCTTTAGTCAAATTTAGGTTAGGTTTCATTAATAATGAAGACTGAAAATCTACATTATTGAAGCCTAACATAAATTGACTCAACACCTCAGCTTCAAACCGTTCTCCAGAATTGCGTAAACTAGCCAGTACTTTTATGGTGGCAACAAAATCTAAAATTGTTTGACTATATCCTGTTTCAGCTTGAAAAAAATCATATCTGTATGCTAGGTAGCTTGTTTCAGTATTGTTAGATCGTATCTTTGTATTAAAAACCGCAAACTTTACCGTAGCCCAGTTCCACACCATACGTACCCAATGAATATGTTCTCCAGGCTTTCAGTTCCATTTTACTAGTGTATACCTTGAATCTAAGGAAAGGAACAGTCATAACGTATGCACAAGTTCTACACGTCAACACAGCAATATGTTACTTGCACTCATCCACGTACTAAATGTAGTTAGGTTAAAGTTTGTTAGGTTACAATTCGCAGCACAGGCACTAATGTACGTGCAATAACATGTTCATGCACGAACCACATCCCATCCTAGTCGCCAATTCATAAGGTTGGTCTTTAATAGTAAATATGGGTTTGGTTCTATCAATTAGACTGATTAGCGTTAGGTTAGTTGACGTGCATTATAGTTTTATGCATGCAGATCTGCTGCCAACACAAGTTAGTTCTTTATACAGAACAATTTACATACGATAATCGATACAAGTGAAATACAACTTAGCAAAGTATATTTATCTTCATAGTTTTTGGAGATATTTAAGTTTTACCATCCATCGGTAATGACATTACTGTATATACAGGAAAGAAAATTACCTTGCATCCCTGGTTAGCTTAGAAGATGCAGGAGGGTGACCAGAAAGTCCCTTTACACCTGAACTAAATGCGTGTAACAGTGCAAGATGGTAAGATATTTAAGATTTGAACCTCCCATCCTGATCATTGATATGGCAACAGTGCTCCTCACGTGAATTGCAACGTGATTGTCGCGTAACTGCACGGGGAGGAGAATAAAGTCTGTGCCTGATGTATGAAGATGTCTTGCTCATATGAAGATGTTTCTATCCCGCGAACTCCAATACATAGCATATTCATCAGAGAAACGAATGCACTTCCTAGCAGGAATGGTCGGGAAGGCCTCCAACAAGATCCTGCATGCTTCCTGCCGACGGTTTAAGTCATCGTTTAGTTCATTGATGGTCATTGGCCGGAATGTTTGCAGGCCTAAGTCCATTTTCATGTGGAGTTGCATTGTGCTTCTTTTAATTCCACGTTCTGCAGCACGCTTTCTGGTTGACTTGCAGGTGAACGCATTACTGGCGCACTAACATCAGCACATGTTTTCCTTCGAGTTGATGGACGACCAGAGCAGGGGGCATCTAAAACACTTCCCAGGCGAAAAGCTTTCTTCTCCCACGTGATCAAAGTCTGACGACTTGGTGGCTCCTTACCGAACCGTTTACGAAAACTATCCATCACCTGTGTCATATTTTCGTTGTTGTGCTTCCGTTCATGGACCCACGCACACATTTGTCACTAAGCGCTCCTCCAAAGTGAAGTCGTTGGTATCTTCCATTGTTCTTCGCCAAACACAGAAAGGCGAGACGATGAACTGGTCAACACACAGACTTTATTCTCCTCCCCGGGCAGTCACGTAGCAGTTACGCAACAATGTCGAACCGAAAACTATGATAGTCGTTGCTAAAGTGAATTAGAAGGAAGAATTTTTATATTTGTCCACTTGAAGGTAGTCAACCCGGCAAACTTTAATGTGGTGTGGGTTGCTCACCCTGTAGGGATATTTCTGGCAATCATGGTCTATTAATTGATTAAACCACCACCCTCTCCCCCTCCCCCCTTTCCGGAGGTGTCAGTCGTTTAATGCAGTAGTTAATCCTTCTAGATCCTAATCAATATATGTGCCAAGTTTCGTTCGAATCTGTCAAGGGGGACTTGTATGGCGTTCAAACAAACACACCTATATTGACACACACAAGTGTGTGTGTGTAAGACTAGACTAGCTGGATTTGCCGCCCCTTGGTGTGGGGTTAATAAAGTATGTCGACTTGGCATAAACGTCATTGGGACTGTCTCCAATCAGCTTAGCGAGCCCCAAAACTATGGATTCGACACTAATCTCGGTCATTTTGGGCATTTTATCTTTTAACGCTTTATCACCTTCCCCCATGCTGATGCTCCAGACTTTTGCTGGAACATACACACACACATACACCAACTTTTATACGTACAGATAAGTGCAAACAAATAACAAGAGACTGCAAGATAGTGAAAGAAACAAATGGTAACGCACAAACTATTCTTCCGTAGAATTGTTAGTAATCCATAGGTGTGCAGATACTTTGAACGATGTGGAATCCTTTGCAGAACTTCAATTTCATTGGCTGGCAACACTGATATCTTGGATGTTTTATTGAGTGGGGACCGTTACCTATTTGCTTTCTTACGATGTCGAAGAGTACGCATTGGAGTTTGGTGAGGATACATGGAACGTTATAGAACTTCTTGCAGAAGCTTTGAAAAACTCAATTTGCAATCTGACAGTCGTTTTTTATGGGATGACCAAGAACGTTCATTCCAAGTTTGGTGCGGATACGCCGTCCAGATATTCCTTCTATGTAAAAACAGCTTATGTGATTATTTTATTTTATTAACATCAGGAATTAATATAGTTTCCTTGTGATTCATACAATGCCTTCCTAGGGATATTAGCAGCATAATTCCGTATAATGTCAAATCGCCTACAGGTGCACAGAATATCTGGTAAAATCATCTGTAAAACTTTCGAGACCGTTTTTCTGAGAACTGCGTTTTTCAAGTTAAGCCGTTTTTCCAGCGAACTCTTTAATTCTAAGATGTTAAGTATGTTCACAGCTTTTTAAATGTTCTGTTTTGATTTTATATTATATATCAGTGTTTCTCAACCTGTAGTCCGCGAAGACGGGACAGGCGGTCCACAGCTAGACTTCAAAATGTAATTCTAATTTAATTAAATAAAAAAGATATACAAACAAAACACATTGAAATTTGAAAAGTGAGTAAAAGTCTATTTAATGATAATTCATTTTAATACTTCAACTTTATTTTACTGTCTTTCCATAGGTATTGAAAACATGTCCCAAGATTGATTATGTTAAAAATCGCATGATAGGACGCCCCAAGTATTTTTTATTAGGCCCATACACCTTAGCGGTCCGTAGAATTCTTTCCATATATTACTAGTCCTTGGATTTAAAAAGATTGAGAGATGCTGTTATAAATGGAACCAACAAACGAATTCATGAGTATTACGAGTACTTACCTGGGGTTAAAACGTCCAAGGATACAGCAAGCTCTTCTTCATTACAACGTTATTGCATTTGTGGGAGCAAAATCGGAAAGGAAGAGACCTAGGCTTACAAGACAGTATTTCATAATTTACCTGATGCGACTGAGGAAAACCACAAGAATTCCCTCCCCCTTACTACTAGAGATGGTCTTAGTCCTGGAAGCAGAAACCTCTCGCTTACGAACTTTTGTATTTTTAAGAGAAAAAAAAAAGTGTTACTGAAAGTTTTTAACATCTCTAAATCGCTGACCATTATATTTTAAAACGTTTTGTAAGGTGTACAACTGAGTTCCTAAAATTCACACAAGAACACTCAAACTATGGAGATGAACAAGGACCTGGAGTTTTGTGGAGATTGTGACGGAGGGAACACTGCGGCAGGTAGTGAAAATGGTTCGAGCAGACAGACTGGAATAAGTGTCTCAATGTGGGTGGTAGTAATGTGAATAAATAAAACTGCTTACCATGTGCGTATTTCATATATTTGTTTTTATTTCTGTAGCCATTTTTATTTGCTGGTGTTCCCTTATAGAAAGGAAATAGTTTCTTCTTATTGAATGAAAGTATCAAAGAATCTATTTTCAGAATTTTATTTAACAAAAAATCTAATGATGAATATTTAGAACGTCATACATTAGACTTGAACAAAGAATTTGATATATTACCAAGTTAAAAATACTGTAATTACGAAGTAATCGTTCACACTGTAATAATAACAATAGATAATATACGTTTTACTAGTCAATATTATTTAATACTTCATCATCATTGCAAAAGATGAGGTTCCACTAGCTATTTTGTAATTCATCTTTATATATCCAAACATAAAAATTCTATCACAAATATTATATCCTTCTATACCGGCCCAATAACGTTCATGTGGAATGAAGAATATTGGGTAGAATTGTTTGAAAAAAAAATGTAAAAATTATTTCAACTTTAATAATAAAGTATCAAATGTTATTTTTACAGATTAGTATCCGAATTAAGAACACTTACACCGAGTTGCACAAAACATTAAAATCCTCGGGTGAACTTGAACCACCAGTAAATCTACGTGCCATAGACAAAATACTTTTAGATGGAAATACTCATCCTTTCCATTACTTTTTTTGCCACCTGGTGTCCGTACAGCTGAACTAGGAATAAAATAAATCTAGTATGCAATGATAGTTTCTGCTTTCGATTTAAAAATCGGAAAAAGCATGGAATGCGAATTCAATATCTGATACTTCACTTTATTGGCCCGCAATACATTAAAAGCGAAGATACTGCGCATGGCTTACTAACATCACTTCATTCGTAGTTTGACTGGACTAACACCAGGTGGCATGGCAGAAAACGAAAGAATGGGAATTCGCTACATGTATTTATATAATTATTTTACCTATGACGTGTAGATTTAATTGGGGGATCAAGTTAACCCATGATTGAAGTGTTTTGTACAACTGGGCCTTAAAAGGTTTTAGTCAAATATTAATCATCAGATATCTCCTACAGATTCTAATATATGATACCTTCTAAAACCGTATACAGGGTGTTTCAGGAATGACTGTCGTAAACTTGATGATCGCACCAAAACAAGGGAAAAGTTCCTTATAAAATTTTCGAAACATGGAGTAGTTTCGGATCGTCACAAATGACTTCATAGCTGGACAAATAATCATGTAAAACGAATCAGAACAAGAAGCCACAATCAAAGCTGTACTCAATAAATCTATTTGAGCTATATATATGATTGAAGGAGTGACACATAAAACAAGTATTTACAACGCCATTTGTCGAACTATGACGCCATTTGTGACGCCATATCTCAGTATTTCGGTGCCTGTAGATCCCGAAATAAACGTTTCGAAAAATGTTTCTCTTGTATTTTGTGTGAGAAATACATCGCTAAATTTGTGACCATAATTTTCTTTGTAACACCCTGTATGCTAAGAATAATTTTGAATTGAAGCCTAATTAATTTCTTGATGAAAGATAACAAAATATAAACAATTTCTAGGTTCAATATACCATGTCTTACATCTAATCCAAAAGTATTAAAATTTTAGAATTAACTGAGTAGAGAAATATTTAGTAACTAATAACAATGTTACTCAGTAATTTATTCACCTTGAAGACACTAAGAAATCGCAAATAATGAAGAAGTGAACAACTTACAATTCGTCCCATTTATCCATTCAATCTGAAGCAGGCCACAAGAACTGTATAAAGTTACATCTTAGCACCATTTGATTTCCAATAACAATATAACAATTACGAGAACAACATAGTTGCGAACAAACAAGCTAGATGGCAGTACATACTATTCCATAGAAATCTTTCAATTCTCCCCTAGATCGAACCTTGAATTTATACTGTTCATTTTTCTGTTTGTATAATGAATAAATTACAAGGAAAATAATACTGCAAGCATTAAATCCAGCAGAAAGAAATCTTTTAAGACATCTGTATCTACCATCAAACTCTACGTAATGACACTGGACTGCATGGCTAGTGTCGAAAGAAATATATCCTGTGCTGCTAGGGTTGTTTCACGTAAAGAATAGAATAAATTTGATTCTTAGCATTCATTCTAAGTAGATAGGCTAATTATATGACTTGTCAATACCGTTAAGACACAACACTGCAGTGACTAGCAGTGTATAGAGTCTAATGACTAACGAGCTCTATGTAACGATACTGCGGTGATTAATTGTGTCGAAAGATAGACGCCATACCAAATATTTAATCTAAATCGCTCACTTCCGGTTTAAATAAATATGGACCAAATTTTCAGTTCTAAGTCACTTGTTTTACACTTGTTATTGTTGTGCGGCTCATTTTTCGATTTACACCTTAAGGGCTGCTTGTCTTGAAAGCGTGCGTTGATTGCGAGCTGGGTAAGAAACCAATTTAAACACGGGTTTTATTGCGTGTTCTAAGTGTAACACGTGTTTCAATTGGCTATTCACTCAAATCGCAAGTAAAGCAAGTAACGCACGCTTACAAGAAAATCAGCCTTAATTCTTGCGTTATACACGTACCGGTTGTGTATACGATAGTACTTGCTGTAAATTTGCAAGAATTGAGACGTAAATAAAAAAAAATGTAACACAACGATAATAACAAGCGTATAAAACTGAGAACTGAAACTTTCATCCAATTGAGATTAACTGTCCCCTGTGCTCCCTGGCTTCATATATTAATTAAAGTTTTAACGGCAGCGATAAGTCCAATATAGTTTTTAGATAGAGGTCAATGGTCTGCGCAAACACGAAACCCCTACTATGTTTTTTAGGCTGTCATATCTGCCGTTGTTGGCATCAGCCGCTAACAATTAAGATAAATCAGACGGCTAATAGATGGGATGAGTATCATCGGACATCTTGACTGCCATTTCGGGCATTTGTCTATTTAGATGACGTCCGTTTCGGGGGAGTAAAACTCTAACGTCAGCACAGGGAGTGAACTGAAGGAGTCAGTGAACGTGCTGCATTATTTTTGTGTTTAACGTGATGTTTGCTGTTTGTATCGCGTATAATAAAGGAAAAAATAATCTAATATTACTTTATCTAACCTAACCTATTTCTGTTAATTTCGTAAAATGTGCATAAAGACCAAAAATCTAACCTGACTTAACCTAACCTAACCTATTTACGTGAATTGTTTAAGATATTGAAATTGTAAAAAGGGAATAATTATTCATAATTACTGAGAGAAAAAATTGTCGTGAGGAAGAGAAAAGTCTTGACGCCCGTCCGGGTATCAAACCCTGACGTTCTGCCCAGCGACCCGACGCTCTACTGAGTAGGCCAGCCGCCGACCTGCCGGGCAACGATTTGAAACTCGTCTTTATCGTTTCTAACGTACTTACAGTGAAGGTAATACTACTGCGTCAGTGATGTACTACTTCACCGACAAGTCCTGTTTTGAAGAACGATTAAGACCGGCTTTTAATGTGCGTGTTTCGAATGTGATTTGTTTCTATAGCCAAGTGAAACATATTTAAGAATTTCTATTGCCTGGTCATGGAAATCACAAGCAAGGTACACGGTAGAGGTGTACATGAAAAGCCGGCCTAATGAACCTTGTTCTTTCTTCTTCTCTAGTCTTCAAATGATCAAATAAACAAAACATTTTTTTTTTCATCTACACAATACTATTTAAAACCTGACAAATATTTTTACAACTAGATATCTCTCATCGCTTCTAGAAAAAAGATACGGAAAATTCGAGTCTATATAAAACATCAGAATTCATTAATAAGTGCACCACTAAAAGTACATGTCCCTTTCTTTCCTCATCAGTTGTGTACTTGAATCTTTGATAATTGACTCCGACACAAAACGCGTGCAGCCCACTATGAAAAATTTGGCACAAGATCACTTGAACACTGCATGATAATCAATTTCAAAGGGAAGATGACGAATGCAATCTGGGAAAGCATTGACGCAGGTAACTCGTTAACATTTTACATCTCTTTCTTGCATTCGTGAGAAGATAAAATGTACTTTCTTTTCACTTTGACGACTAGGTCCTTTGAAATAGTCACAAAAGCTAACTCTTTGTTTTTTATCGTATTAACGATAAACACAGTAGTCCTCTTCTATCGGATTTCAGTCTTGAAGTTCATACAAGCATTCGCTACACTTATTTAGAATGGGGAACTAACTTAAGCTTAAACTTGTTATGAGGAGACAAGAACGTTTCATAGCATAATGTATTAAATTATTCAAACAAAAACAGTAACAAAATAATAAGTACTACATGAGTGCAGGTTGAACAGAAACTCAACATGTATATTGATAAGAGAATATTTGAAATGTTACCAAAAAAAAATGTAATCTTCTTTTGTCTTAAATACGGAAATTCGAAGAAAACAAAACTGAAAGATTTCAAGCGTGCTAAAGTTTCTGAACCCGTATGTTGTTTTAGCGCTAGTAAACGTTTAGTGTGAACTTTAGATCTGATCCAGTGAGCTGACACGTTGCATTCATTGAAGCTAAATTTTTTTTTATTTATTTATGACATCTCTGGCTCGTGCCGAGATAGGGTGAGGAAGACAGCGGCAAGGTACGATCGCGGGATTCACCTGATGAAAGTGAGGTCATGGAAAAAAACAGCCTTGATGGTCAGCCGCGGAGTTGGAACCCGCGTAGATATCCATTGTCCATCAGAAGTCCACGATATTACCGCTTGAACCATGGGGTTGGGTGCATTCATTGAAGTTTTTATGCTTCATTACAGCTAAACTTCTTCTATATATATTCTGTTTTATCAATAAGTTCGTAGCAGGAAAGCAAGTAATATTATATTTTTAGGCAGCTAATGTATTGTATGAACTTGTAAGAGACAGAAGCTAAGGAACTATAAGATTATTGTCTTGTAGGCCTATATTGAGAACCAAAGTGCACTAGGCAAGACTAGTTCTTAGTAAATATTCTAGCATTATTTGGTGTTTATCTAGATGCAATTCTTAAGGCATTTCCAAAAACAAACATTAACAGAAATTTGCTGATAGTATTAGCTGAAGGCGGTGCACCATTACATCTTTCATCTTCACAGAAGCACATGTGACCATGGCCGCCTCCTTCCTCCATACAAACATGATCAACCATAAACAAGTTGATTTCAAGCTTGCTAGTGCAAGTTCGTCGTATGTATTCGTGAGCTGAAATGAGAAGGCAAGAGAGGAATTCCAATTAGAAATTTATCTACAAGAGCTTCCTTCTGAATTAGAACATCGTATTAAACAGAGCACAAGAAGAGCTTGGACATACATCGATTAACCATGTTGTTAAAGTCAGAGAACATTTTTGTTAAGTTATAACACAGTGAAAACATATACAGTAAAGCAATAATAATTGTCAGTAATTGTTACTTAGTATTATTTAATCATTACTAGTAATGAATACTTAGCTTGCACTTTTAAATTTGGTTAATGGAGCGAATAGCGAGCTAGATCTTACTCACACATGCACACAAATGTGGCGATGATTTCGCTGCATTTATCTGCCATCTATTTGCAATCTTTGTACCAATGTTTGCTGTGGGTAGGATTCGGAAATTATGACCTATTTTATATTTTCTTCCACGTCCAGGTCTAGTTATAGAAGATCAATTACAATTCTGACTTGTCACGGGTCATTCGTCCTATTTGCTACAAAACTAACAAGGTGGTATTTTCAATGTCATATAATATGAATTTTGCATAAGTATCCAGAATTGTCCATCACTATTTGTTTAACATTTACGCACAATCCTGTAAAAAAAATTCATAATTTCTGTTTTTCTTTAGCGCGTCTTGTAACAGGGACCACAAACCGACCGTACTTATGCAGTGACCTGATACTTGCATAACAGACTGTACTTGTGTAATGACCGAATACTGCGTCTACTTCCAGACCGCGACACTTAGTTATTCCTCGATATCAGGTTAGCGCAACTGCAGGGATCACACTTATGAGCTTCTACTACGTGGGAGGCAAATCAGAGTACCTCCTCGAATATTCACCCAGTGGGAGATCGTTGAAGCCTCCACCAGTCCCGTGGGAGAGAGCGCAAGTGTTATACCTATATGGGAGTCCAGAGGCATTGTGATCTCCCCAAGATCGTGGGAGGATGGGGCTTCCTCCACCAGATAATTCTCACTGAAACACTCAGCTTCGAGATATCAAAAACATAGTTCTTTATTGGGGTATCTATTTGCATATGTAACTAATTCATAACTCTTGTTCTTTTGGGAGGAAAGGAGTTTCCTCCTCAGTTAGTTCAATTCTGCTGTGACAATTATGTTTTTATTTTTTTTAATTGCTAGCCTCTGAAGAGGACTAGCTCCGGATGAGAGGATTACGGCCCTCTTTACAGGTAGGGGATGTGGAAGGAAAAGTTAGAATTTGAGGAATGAGTGGATGGGCCAAGGGATGCTAGGGAACTTTGAACATCCTTTATTTATTTAATCACTTAACATATACATTATAAGCTTATGATTATATTTTAGGTGTTACGAACTGGTAATGATGGAATGGAAAATGAGCCTGATCTGCCTAGACGCCACAAGACTTTACGAATACGACAGATGATTGATTTTCTTCTCGTCTAGGGACTGCTCTAGACATTAATGATAGACAGGTGAGCCCCACATTTAACATTGATGGATACCGTGAAAACTATGAACATGAAGGATAAAAGTGATTTATGAGTGATGATGGTAAGAACGGAGAAAGATAAATTTGCGTTACTCGGAAGTGGGAGGTGGTGATATTGAGAAGAAGACATATGGTCCGGAGTAAGTGGCCTGTAGCTGTACTTTGAAGACTTCAGATGCAGCATGTTGAACTTTGTTCAGAATAGTGTCACGGCCAAAGGGATAGATATTTTGGAATGCTAGTGTGAAAAACGTGAGAAGTTGCTCGATTGTGATAGGAGGTAAGACTGAGTGTGCAGGAGTTGGATTAGGTTGTTCTGGAAGACGGAGTGGTACTGTGTAACATGGTGTTTCTGGATTTGCTTCTGGTCGGTTTTTGCACCTGTAAGAGAAGGTAGGATGAGGTTCGCTGCATTGGCTACATTTCGGAGGGAGTTGTTGGTTGGTGCAAGCTTTAGTATTGTGAGGTCCTGAGCAATAACCGCATTTTGGTTGGTTCGGACAGTACTTTGTGTCATGTTCATTGTATTTTTGACATC
Organism: Lepisma saccharinum; assembly: GCA_022664845.1. NCBI lineage: Eukaryota > Metazoa > Arthropoda > Insecta > Zygentoma > Lepismatidae > Lepisma > Lepisma saccharinum. The sequence continues at coordinate 108,656 of JAGDQP010000011.1, forward strand.
GTTCGCATCGTAAGGGGATTGGCGGTGATATTTGTGATGGTTCGATTTGGTATCATTTTCTATAGATGAATGCTCCGTGTTTGAGTAGTTCGTCGATAGTCTGTTGATCTGTAGTATCATGAAACTCGGTGTGCCTTCTGATGTTTTAATACGAATACACTCGGAAATGACATGTCCCTCGATTCTGAGTTCATCTTCTGCTTCTGTGTCTGTAATTTCTGGATTGATGCCTCTGATAACGACGGACAACAAAGGTGTTCTGCGTGGAGGTGGTTGCATACGTATGGTTTTTGTTGATAGCGGTGTTAGTTTTACATTTTTGCCGAAAATCTCATAGCTGTATTTATTCCTGATGGTAGATGCTAGATTGCTGTTTGAAGATTTGATAATGACTCCGTTGCGAGTAGGAATTATTTCTGATATGTAGTCTCGAGGGACATACTTGACTAGCTGTTGAAAGAGTTGTTTTGGTGTTTGGTAGCGAGGATCATGATTTGAGAGAAGAAAAGAATGTAACGGAGCTGGATTCTTGTTGATTGATTCAGAATGTTCAGTATCAGAGAGAGCCATTTGATCGTCAGAATTACTGATGGTGTGAGTTTTCTTGGAGGTGGTGACTTGGAGCTTCCAGAATGGCGTGTTGGTGATCGTGCACAAGAGGAGAGATCATCTGAGCTGCTGCCGTGCTTAGAAGTTGACCCTAACGATGTGAGTTTAGCTCCTGTAGTGGATGAAGTACGTTGAACGACTTGCGGTAATGAGTGCTTCCATGGTTGCGACATTATGAGGTCTCTGCAAGGGTGTACGAGCGAGATGAGAATATAGATGGTGTTAATACTAATGAGTATGTTGGATAGCCACCCGGGTATCGTACACCCTTTCTGCAAAAGACTTCAAACTAGCGGGTTCTTGGCTCGATCAGTCTGGTCCGTAAGATCAGAGAACTGTAGCGAAGAGATAACTAGGATGGTGTCGTAGCAAGGTTAACAAAATGCTGGCAACTCTGGTTCACTCAGTCAAAATCTATTTCTGGCTACCACATGAGTATCTCCTCCTGCTGTGACAACCACTGCTTTACACTATATGGTGTGGCGGTCAATAAACTACTACAAGACGTTTATACTTCCACTTACATATATCTACAATAACACTCATATAAACTATTTCACTTATTAGCAAGAATACATATATATTTTGAAATCACCATCCATTAAATGACTTTCAGTTCAAGAAACATCACACACACTAATCCACTATATTTCACACTGGATGTGCATATAACAGGCGGGACGTAAGCTAAAAATTATCCCTGTTATAGTCCGACTATAAATCGGAAGATCCGGGTTCATATCGCGGCCAGGACGATGGAGACTTTTCTTCAATGTTCTCATGACTGGCGCTCTGGGGTGCACTCAGCCTCATCAAAGTGACTTCCAGAGTGTTTTTGATACTCCTGAGCACCTTGGGAGATAAAGGTGGGCAAGCGTGGGACTGACAAACCACCCCATCTGAGTTCGTTCACGAAGCGTGCGCATCGCTCAGCGGATACTTTTACTTTCAAGTGGGTAATAATAAAGTATCATTTTGGCAAAGCAAAATCAATTAATTATCATAAGGAAGTAAAGGACAGAAACAAAAATTAACAGTAAAATTTGTATATATTTTATCTTTTGTCAGTTCCTTTTTGGAAAAATGGAAAATCTTGGTAAATTAAATTTGTTACCACTTTTTCTAGAATATAAGGTGTGATAAAAAAATACGGTGAATGAATTTTTACAGCAGCAACAGCTGACGCTATATTAATTTGAGTGTAGATGAATGTCAAGACAAGTCCAATAACATGATCCGCTGAGATAGTAAGTGTCACGTTTGAAAAAGTCTTGACTTGTCAGTCAGCTTCTAGAGCCGGAAGCCTGATGTCGTGTTATCCATGTCTGTTGCGAATCATGAATTTCGAACGCGTTAACATTAAGTTATTTTTATCAAGTTGCAAAGAAGCTCATGAAATATTAAAATCAGTGTATGGAAATAATGTGGTAACCCTGAAGACTGTTTACAAGTGGTATGAGCAATTTAAAAGCGGAAATGAGTCGGTCGAAGACGAGCAACGATCGGGACGTCCTTCAGCCTCAAAAACAGACGCAAATGTGAAAAAAAATTAGCAAAAATGGTTCGTTTAACCAGCCGATTGACCATTCGAGAGCTTACCGAAGAGCTGAACATCTCGTACGGGTTCGGGCAAGGCATTTTAACCGATAATTTGCAAATGATATGAGTGAGTGTGAAATTTGTTCTCAGACTTCTGACTGGCGAACAGAAGGAAACCACACCTCACTTTTGATCCTGGAGTTTTTGGACGAAAACAGGTTCCTGTCTGTCCACATCAGCCTTACTCTCCGGATTTAGCACCATGCACCTTCTGCCTCTTCCCAAAAATAAAAATCGTGCTAAAAGGAAAACGTTTTGACACCATACCAGAGATTGAAAGGGCCACGACGGAGCAGCTGAAAGCCCTTCCGAAGGAAACCTTCCAGAAATGCTTCCAATCATGGAATCAACGTTGGGATAAGTGCATCGCTAGCCAAGGAGAGTATTTTTAAGGAGATTAATTCAAATTTGATGTAAACTTATTACTTTGTTCGTAATAAAATTATTTACCTATTTTTTGATCACACCTCGTATTCATGGCTACAAATAATCCTTGTCTTTGAAAATTAAAAAGCGTATAACAAGTGTTGTTGTCGATTTACCAACACGTATGGCGCTTGGACAAGGGTGGTTTTGGAAATGGACTACACATATATGGACGCTTCACCAAAATTAAGCAAACTTTGAACCCCAATAGGTGTTGACGTAGAGTGGATTGAGGGAAGATGGCCCATCGGGAGAGAATGGCTACAACAGTGTAATTACAAACTACGACACTAGATGGCAAACTTTAATGGTGTGAAAGAACTAGTCAGTGTGCTCCTTAAGGTTTTGTAGTGTAATCTGAAGACGAAGCAAGTCATTTCGAAAATAATATATTTAGCCTAAAATAATTTTCGCTAGTTAGTAAACCATTTAGGATCGCGCTAAATTCCATTGCAGAGAAGAAAATGCACTTGAATATAGTAGCACTGTCAAGTACTTGCGTAGACTGTATCACAAAGTAGCGATGTGTTTGGAAGGAACAGGTGAAGTGGAACAGTCTTTTCCGAAGGTGGGAACATATACCCACTACTTAAATACATGCAGCGTCAAAAAAAGACTGTTGTCATTGTTTTCTGATTAGACACTCATTTCTCTAAACTATTCTTCTTTAATACAAGGACATTTGTAATAGATAGCCTGCGTACGTATTCAATAGAATTACTTTCAGGTAGCTATGGTTCTGCCTGGCATAAGGGTGGGGTGAGAATGTGGGGAAGAAGTCGGACAAGGCATACTTTTGAAGGCACCGCCTCAGCATTAGCCTTGCATGAGTAAGGATAAACCTCAATCAATATGACCGATGCGGGGATCGAACCCAGGAGCTACAGAACGGGAAGCCAAAGCTTTACTAACTGAGCTACGGCTACTGTGTACATGTTCAATACAATGTATGCTATACGTTAAAGAACTATTTTCTAATTACACACAAAACGTAAAGTCATTTCTGTATTAAATTGGTGTATGTTCCATTATCAAGTAAGAGGAGAAATCTGTGCTTTCAAGCGGATGCGTCAAGGTCATCAGTCATCACATTTTCTGAAGTGGTGGAAATATAACCATACTTGTCCATGTATTTTAGTCGTATTATAGGTAATGTAGACGCGAAGTTTCACATTTTAATTTCACTGTTACTATCATTATTAGGTATCTTCCTCCAAATGAGAGCGCATCTTACATTGATGCCTATTTTTAGGTGTCATATAAGGCCTATATATCCCTTGTGTTCATATACTTCTTTCAGTATGGGCACGAATGTTCAAAATATATTTGTGTAAAATTTTGCTTTACTGTTTTTTTAATTACTGCACAATAGCCCCTAGACCAAAATGTGTGGCAGCTTCCCTCAACTACTATAATACTTCAACGACTTCTCTATGGTTTTCACATCTCAAACAGGACGCTAAGCCAGCGACTCGAAGGCCCCGAGTTCGAATCCCGGCTGTGGCATGGATGTTTGTGATTGTGGATTTTAACTAGAACGTGACGGATAATTGTGACGGGTCGAAGTCAAAAGTTACTACAATGGCCCATACAAAATAAAGTTCACCAAGGTTTTTCTTTTATCATAGATCAAATGAAAAAGCTGTACATGAAATTTAAAACAAAAAAAACTTACACTCATTTATCTCTTAGGGCTAATTTTCTTGAAGCGTGCGTTGCTTGCGATTTCGATGAGTACAACATGCAATAAATAAAATACGTGTTTCAATTGGCTATTCACCGAAATTGCGTGCAAAGCAAGCAACGCAAGTTTTCATGAAAATGAGCCCTTAGGGTTGATTTTGCCTTACGCTTTCGTTGCTTGCGATTTGGGTGAATAACCAATTGAAATACGTGGTACAACACGTAATAAAACTATAACACTAAACACCATGTTTCAATTGGCTATTCATCCAAATCGCAAGCAAAGCAAGCAACGCAAGCGGGCTTGAAAATGAGTTACTATACTATACTGGACTGGAGTATACTATACTGGAGTTACTACCTAGTGTTTAAAGATAGACGCCAGAGCAAATATTTAAATTCGTTTGTCCACTTCCAGTCTAATCCGATGTGGACCAAATCTTCAGTTCTAACTCAGTTTTATACGCTTGATATCGCTGTGTGGCCCGTACTTTGATTTAAGTCTTAATTCCTCAGTTATTAATGTAATAATATATTGTACTATGTATACAATAGAAAATACTGCAAATAATATTTCCTTTTTTTTTTGCAAGAAATAAGACATAAATTAAAAAACGGGCCACACAGCGATATCATGCGTATAAAACTGCGTTAGAATCGAAAATTTGGTCCGCATTGGATTAGACTGGAAGTGGACAAACCAGATTAAGTTTCCTCCCCGCTCCCTAGCTTCACATATAGATGAAATTTTGAATGGCTGCAGTCAGTCCAGTATCGTATAAATGGAGGTCGATGATCTTTCAATTTTAAACTACATATATCTCACTGTCCCCCCCCCCCAGGAACCTTTCACTAAGTTTCTTAACGCCGCTAGCTGCCCAATATTATATATATTTGTTCTTTTCGAAAAAATCTAACATGATCATTTGACACTCCCTGCCTTATTTAAGATGGAATGCGCCCAAATTAAATTTTAAAAAGATATTATCCGCCGAATGAAATAAATCTGTAACACAAATCAAGATTATTGAAGATAAAAAAAATATGATGATCGAAAACTAAGGGAGTAAAATAATTTACTGTCAACAATTTCAAATAATATATCTTAAAAAAGCTAAAGGACTTAGAAGATTGGGAAAGTTAATTTTTGCTGAATAGAAAAACAGTTTCAAATCATATTAAAATTAAATTTGTATTATTGAATTTCATTCATTTTTAAAATAAGCATTTTTTTTTAATTTTAATTTTATATTGAGACAATGTTAATTATTAAAGTGAAAATGAATGAGCGCATTAAGTGAATTGAAGAACTTGCGAACCTGCGTTTAACTGAGTATACGTCTCAAGGAAATGTATGTGAAAATAAACCATAAAAAAAACACAGCTTTCTGACACGGTTGATATATTTTAACAATACAAAGGAACTAAAATGGAACAGTTTCGGAAGTATACCATCTTCTTCTTCAGACTTCACTCTACAACTAAAATAAAACATTACTGACGCAACCAAGACAACAAGAAAGGAGATCACCTTATACTTTCCACCAATCAAGGGCCAGTACTAATTACAAATTAACTTTTCTTTTCCTAGCGCTGCCCTCGCCTTGGGCTAGCGCACCTGCAATTCACCTGTCAAATTTGATGAACCAAGAGATCAAAAACAACTTTTATCGTATAAATCCTGGAAATCCCTTTGTTAAATAATTCTTCACAAAACAAGTTCCTTCCTATACCGGCTTAAAACAAAAGAATTTAAAAAAAGTACAGAATAACCTGTGTGCTCAAAATTCAATAAATAGGTTTATGAACCTTTTAACAAATTAAAAAAATATAAGTAATAAATAAACTAAAGTAACAAATCTATCAAAATAAATAAAAGTTTTAAATATAAAAAGAAATAAATAAAAATTAACGCTCCCAAAGTAACTACCACAAGAATTGCCGGTTAGTGTTCACACAAGTGAATTTTAGAAGGAAAACGAAGAAACACAACAGAGGAAGATTAGGAAGGAGAGAAGAAGAAAGGATGGCACGGCATTGAAAGTTTAGAGAGATCACGAAGAAGATGAGGAGAAGTCTAAAGAGAGAAGGGATTAAGACATACATGAAGAGCGGTATGAAGATATTAGATATTGTTAGGAGAAAGAGGATAGAATCGACAGCGGACTCACGACAAAGGGGGGTTATATATGAAGTGCCGTGTGGGATGTGTGATATGATTTGTGTGGGAGAAACCAATAATAGGTTACAAGAGCGTTTAAAACAACATAAGGATGATGTCAGATTAAGGAGGGACACTAATGCTGTTTTCAAGCACGTTAGTGAAACGGGTCATTCGCCATTTCTGACCGCAACAATTAATGCTTATTGCGGTTTGTTGTAAAAAATGCACCAGTTTGAATTCTTAAAGAAAAATTACTCGCAATTGTATGTTCTCCATGGTGCACTTGCATACGACCATATTCAACAACACACTGCCTCCTAACTGTCTGGGTACCCCAGCCTGTTTGCTGGACGTATACAGAGTTTGTGGCGTTGGACGTGTGACCTCAGTTGATCCCTGTGTTGTGTTGCAGAGGTGCGTTTCCCACTAGCGTCAAAGCGATCATTTCATTCGTACCAAACCCAAAATTAAAAAGTATGATGTCTCAGTCATATGAACAATTACATAAGAATTTGTTACATAGGAATTATTACTTTACACCGGAGCTGAAACAGTCAAACTAGTAATTCGATAAGTAGCTCATTTTCAAACCAGGATGCAGTGCGTAGTATTCTCTACGGACTTATGCCAGATTATAATTGCGAAAATTCTTCATAAATGTGGTATATGTTAAAACAATTATACGTGTATTAATTTGTCAAAACAAAAGACCATAAATCACTTACGTTTTCTGAGATGTCTGACAATTTTGACGCAGCATCCTTTACACTCTTTGATGGTTGGTTCATCGTCTGGGTTTATGGTGTAGTTGAATGGATCCCCACACCTGGGATCGGCATAATTGTTGCATTCATAACACATAATGATGCGATCTATTGGGAATATAAAGAATACAAGTGTGAATTATAGTGGTACTTCGAATATATGGTTAATTATTTACAAGAAAAAGCGTCTCAAGTTCTTTTCAAATAAATTCAAAATGAATACAACTTTGCTACAAGAAAACAACTTTGCAATGGCTTCATCTGACTTCCGATGAGAAAATAATAGTTCGTCTTTCACACACGCTTCTTTTTTTCCGCCAGATTTGGTTAGTAGAATCAATAGAACAGATTCTTAAGTCAAACATATAAATTTGAGTAACAGTAGAATTCAAAGACAGGTGTTTCATCATTGGAATTGAATGTTATTTAAGGCCTGTAGGCAACTTGAACTAAAACCGGGGTGTTTCATTAGTCGAATATAGGGATGGTACCTTAAGTAAGGCTATGGCAAATACCTTCCTCTTCCTCTACCTAACCCACTCCGACCTGAGCCAAAGATGTGAAAAGACCCTGAATAAATTCAAATTCAAGGACAAGTGTACACGAACTCCACAAACATAAAAATCTTGTAACATTTCGCGGAAGACGTGTTCTCATAATAGGAATGAGTGAATTATTATTAACGTCCTAAACGAGCTGGTGAGCTTCTAAGGACGAGACCTACAGTTTTTGTGAAAGAGGACTTCGAAACAGTTCGTTCAATTAACCTGGCCATATTTTAACCCGGAATCATCCCCAGGAAGCGAGCGTACATTCTGCCAACTGCAGATTCATTTACTACTGAGATAAGAGTCTTATTTCCAGACATTTAAAACTGTGGCTCTAGAAAGAAGTATTGTTTAAAAAAAAGCTTTCAATTTGCTATTCCTGTCTCCTTGGTATGCTTGAATATGTTGTCTTCATTTTACAAGCAAGAAAAATAAATAGGGAAATAAAACGAAGTCTCAGCCATTAGAAAAGTACGGTATGTCTCAGAACAGAATAGGGTACGGAAAAGGATGTGGAAAGAAGGCAGCCAGGGCCTAAATTGAAGGTACCATCCTAGCATTTTCCTGCTGTGACTCAGGAAAAAGTTATGAGGATGATCGGACCTGGTATAGAAACCAGGACCTCCTGAATGCAAAGCCAACTCTCTATCAACTGAGCTACGGCCGCTCGGTAGTAAATAATTTGTAACTATTCTTTGACATAAATTTTGTTTGATTTCCATTCAATTTTCCGTATATATATTTCCATCGATATATCAATATGAACGATTTTCATTTCCAACGTTACTTAAATATGAACAATTTTCCATTTCCATTTTTTTTTTAATATGGCTTATATTCAATTTTCAGCGATTTTTCGGTATGAAATACTCGATATTATCGATATATCGTTCGCTTTTCGATTTGTTAGCGATATCAACGTTTGGTATCGAAATTCACGAATCGCACAACCCCTAGTTACTGCAGCCTATCTTGCCCATAGAAAACAATTACTTTTTAAAAGAAAATACTGTATTTATCATTGTGGAAAAGAATATTTCAGTGTATGCTGTAGTTGTCTCTCTCTTATACTTTTTAGATGTATAGTTGGAGGCAGTGATTCCGCCAGACTCCCCTGTGAGGGGGGTGTCATCCCTCCAAATCCTTGATACCGCCCCGATTTTAAAATGTTTATGGTAAAATCGATAACAACCGTGCAAAACTCCACCTACACCCTCCCAATTTCGACTTTATACCCACTCACCCGAAACTAAAAATCCTGGCGGAATCCCTGGTTGGAGTTATCCATCCACGTGCCAGAAACGTCTTGCAACAATTTCTTTGAGTTCTTTGTGATGCTTCCGCCAATAGAGTGTTCGTTTCTTTCTCTCTCTCTCTCTCTCTCTCTCTCTCTCTCTCTCTCTTTCCTGTGATGCTTGGCTCAAGGACTTCTAACTTAGTTCTTGGCTGGGAAAGCGAAATGAGGATATTTATGTGACGGGATACATTGTATACACACGCGACAGAAAAAAAAGCGAGATGCATAACGTTCCAGGTGTGAAATCATAGGGGACACGGGGGGATTTTGTCTCACATTGCAAAGGCTTCTCGCATTGATATTTTCCGGGAATGAAATAATTTGATTGACTATTACGTCTCCTGCTCTGATTGACAAGGTACATCCGCGAAGTGCCTGACAGATATTGGTTTAATACTGAGCAAAATGCAAAGTTCTGTTTGTCTCACTCAGTGTGTATTATACACATTTTAGCGGCGCATGGAGGTAATTTGCATATCCAGAGTAATGTATGTGCTCTAATATTCAACATGATTGAACATACCTAAAAAAAAAATGCTTTCTCAGTTACCTGTGATGTCCTTGATGGTCTTGACAATGTTCCCTGGAAAACTAAAGATTTGAGTTGCTCAAACCCCAAATGCACTATGAATCATTCATTCAATAGGTTTATTGCTGTTTATATTTATGCTTACAGGATTGGTTCAAGACTCATAAACATGTATAAGTACCGCTATGGGCAGCTCAAAGTAATACCATAAACACTGAAGCAGGGTAGTCTGTCTTATTGAACATTTTTACCCTTCTCGGTCATGCACTTAGCGAATGGACCTTGAGCGAGTAACACCCGTTATGCCTCCTTTTTAGATATTACAAGAAAATTAAAAGGCGAAAACAATATTTAGAATCAAACCTGGGTAAGTTTTTTTTTTAAAGTGGTGCCATAATTCCTATTATAGTGGAACCTCGATATATCGAACCTTGATATATCGAATTCCTTAATAAATCGAAGTTCTTTCATTCCCCTTGAACCTGCTATTACTCCCATGTGTGTATTTTCACCTTTATATATCGAAGGACTGGTCAGGAAAACCTCAATATTTTAAAGTTTCATACTTGCTTGGCTTGCCACCACACCTCTATATATCGAAGTTTTGATTGGAAAACCTCTATATATCGAAGTTCTTTTGATAAAATCTATAATACTGTACTGTATTTAGACGAAACAGTTCGTTCATTGAACAACAATCGTCCATGTTGCAATCTGTAACCCCACCATTGTTTACAGTTGTTATTGCATGCACCCCCCACCCCGCCCCTAGTTGCCATCAGTTAGTCCGAGTCCAGTTTGACAGAAAAGTGCGCGTGTGAGGAACTTAGTTTTTGTTGTTCTGAACCTCTATATATCGAAGTCAGTCAGAAATCGCCTCGATAAATCGAACCTCGGTATATCGAAACCCTCGATAATTCGAAGTTTTCTCGTTCCCCTTGAGGTTCGATATATCGAGGTTAAACTGTATTTGTTCATTCGTGATGTTTGAATGTGTCCGAGCGTAACACCCATAACTCTAAAATCTTTGATTTAAATAAACTCATAGATATGCAAATTACCGCTATATGCCGCTAAAATTAGTACAATAAACACTAAGACAACCATAACTACACATTTTCTTTAATATTAAACCAATATCTGTTAGGTACTTCGCGGATGTACCTTGTGAGAGAGAATAGTACAGCCATAATATTTTGATTTTATTCTGAACGTAGAAACACAAGCCAGCAATTATGATACATAAGTCAGGGCTTTGTTGTAATCACATTTCCCGTGCTAGAATTATACAAGACGGATGTTTTTTTGTTTTTTTTTTTTTTTTTTAAGAAAAAGAAGCATGTGTTATGGATTAATAACAGGTGCTACATAAAACTCTTCCAAAAGCTCCGTACTTAAAGTCATTGTGTAATGAAAATACTGTCTACTTCTGCGTTGATGAAGCAATGCGTTCCTCTGCACGGTTGGCCCGTACCGTAGAGTCTAGGAGCCGGACTGAAAATCACAAAGTTCCAGATTCGAATCCAGCCACTGACAAGTGTAAAACTAATTCAGCGGTACCTGAAGACGAATACGAGTTCCCCGAAATCGTAGAGAAGAAACTACTTTAATAGCAGGAAGACAATGAACAAAGTTCAACCTAATTCGAATTTGAATTTTATTTATGGTCTTTAGGTATCTAATGCTCAGGCCGAGATAGACGAAGGAAAAGGATACGGGAAGGTGTCGGCCAGGGCCTACACTGAAGGTGCTATCCCGACATTTTCCTGATGTGACTAAGGAAAAACCTAGTCAGGATGATCGGCCGCTGGGATTGAACGCACGACTTCCCGGATGCTACGCCAACGCTCTACCACTGAACTATGAGTGCTCGGTAAAGTTAAACTAATGTGCACTATGTATTTTTACCAGTAGTGGATTGGTATAACTTTGAATTGAATTACATTTTTAAGACCTTTAGGCAACTTTGGCTCAGGCCAGATGGATGATAATTGGATGAATTTGTGGAATGAAGAAAGTGCGAGAAAACGGGAGAACACCGAAAAAACCAACGCACAGAGTGTTTGTCTACCAGAAAGCTCACATGGTATGAGTAGGGATCGAACCGACGCTACGTTGACGACCCCTAGCACCAGAGGTGAGCGCTTTACCATTGAACCACCGCGGCTTCTGGATTGGTATCAATAAATGGATATTTAACATGTGCATGGATAAGACTCAATATATTTTGGAAGAATAACTCTGCTTCAGATCAGAGCTGAAACAAAGACTTTCGGGCCTAGTTTTAGACCAGGTCACCGGTTGGAATCCTGTTTGGCCCGGAGGGCACAGCGGAGCTATTCTTTCCTTGTCATATACACTGTTTCATTCAAATTTGTTTTCTCCAGCTGTGACAGAAACCGCGAATATTATTCTCCAGATCACGATAAAATCGACGCCGAAACTTCCAGGAGTCATTCAAAGTAGAGAGCATAAGGCCACGTGCCTTAACTCATCGGCGTGTCATGAAGCAGTATTTCATAAAAACACAGACAAGCAACCGCTGGAAAGTTGGCGCTTTAGCGTTGTGACTACTGTATCGGACAGCTAATCCGGTGATCTGGGTTCGGTTCCCGGCAGGCCCTTTTATTTTGTTTTTCAGAAAAGTAACCTTTTCTTTTTTATTACATATATGCATTTTCAAATTTTATGAAGTTTACTAATCATTGATTAGGTTAGGTTAGAAAAGTCAGGTTAGGTGTTTTATTATTATTTGTACGCTAGTGTACGGCAACGATAACAGGTTACTCCAGCGTCAAATTCTGATGTTAATACTTTCTACCGTGAACGAATCGTAAACTTTCTGGTTCATCATGGTTCATTAACCTTGATGCAAACATTGTTTTCCAACATTCACAATAAACAATGTGAATATATGTTTTTATTTATGTTTATAATGTGGGAATATATCGCATTCCCAATGCAAAAGGATACACATCTCAAAATTCAGCAGATCAAATGAAAATGTGGCAGAGTTGTACTAGTACCACAGAAAATTAGATTTCGTATTCGTTTTTTGTACTAGTACATACTGAAATAAGCGTCTAAGGGAAGCACATGGAAACAAGGCGTGACCCACTCTCGCACAGGCGCAGAACTCCTTGAACTAGAAGTAACACCGACAAGCGCTTGTTCGGCAATTCCCAGCTTGTCTGGTGGTTAACGTATCGAGAAGCTGATCCAAAGGGCCTAGGATCGAATCTTGTACATGTTTTTTTTTAATGTATCTACGCATTAGGAAATTTAATATTAATATTATTAATAATTGTTTTGGCATTACTCGACCAGACGGTTCTACCAAATAGAGGCTACTGAAAGCTAGGATGTATATAAATGAACCAGGGCTGGATACACACCGAGCGAAGCAAGGTGTGCGAGGGGAGCACGGTGCGTCCGAAGGGAGCCGCCGGTTAGCGGTGGGTATATGCAAGAATTCTGTTAACTTTCTATTCCACATTGTTTCCATGTGGGCTCTCCTTAGAGACGAGTATATTGAAAAGTCTTGGGTGGTATAAGAAATTTTCTGCCATCTAGTAAACAGATAACAATATACAGATGTGTTCAAATTTGACTAACTCAAGAAAATTTCAACATTCCGTTTTCGTATCTAATTACGAAGGCCTATAGCCTCTAATATTACCGTCAAAATACTAATATTTTATCCTTCACTCCTCCTTCACTTGTGTACATTACATCTAGAGTACTTGTATCACACTTGAACGGCAGATGGCAGCACTGGAGGGGTGTTCTGCAGATCATGCTTGAGTTATAGCTATCGTGTTTCCTGTGTTCCTATAGCAATAACTCGCTGCTCTTTATAGTTGTATGATGATACGATAATTTATTTATAATATTAAACAGTTGCAGTTGATCATTTTGGCATCATACTGACAGGCTCCGACGCCATCCACTGTAAATTCAACGACCAAACCACCATTTACCAGGTCCTTGCTTGGTGCAGCGGTAAGACGTTGGCTTACTAAATAAAAAAGCCGGGTTCGAATCCCGGCGGGGGACAATAATTTTTTCTTTCAAAATATATTTTTATATGTTCATATTTATTATTAATAATTGCTTCGGCATACAAATAGAGAGGTTACTGAAAGCTAGGATGTATATAAATTCGCTCGGTGTGCAAGGGGAGCACGTGCGTCCGAAGGGACCTGGGCGGCGTGAGCCGCGAGAGAAAGAAAAAAATATATGATATTTTGAAAGAAAAAATCTTGCCTGAAGCAGTCCCCGTCCGGAGATCCGAATGAGGAACTAGTTTTTCTATGCAATTTTATACAAAAATTAAAATGTAAGGAAAATGAATACCGAGTCAGATCTTTGAACACATCTGTAGGCTTCTTACCATGTTAAAATAAGGAAAAATAAAGTCAGTACAGTACAGTAATTTGTTATTTCAGCATCCACTTCTTTATTTATTTTTTATTGTGGCTCTCTTGCATTGGGGGTGCAAATGAATCAAATTTAAGCATACAGTACCGACTCAACCTGGAATTTATATCACTACATACAATTTTAAATAATTGAGCTTATCACAAAGTCAAGGAATCTCACAAGTTGCAATATAAATTGATTCAAGTCACAGGATCAAAGTAAGTTAAATCGGGTCAGGACCTTGTTAACATTGATTCGTCTGGTATTTTGGGTCAAGATTCAATGATCGGGTCGTCGGGTTACAGAAAAGGCGGTTAACCGAGGAGTTCCGATCAAGACCAGGTTATTTGGTCACCATTGATCGGGTTACAAAGGAATGGATTTATCTAAAAAATAAACGACCATAAAATAAAATAGTTTTAGGCGGAGCCTCACAAGACAAAACTGTTACGAAGCTTTTTTTAGTTGTTACTTCTTTATCCTTTGAAAATCTACAGATAAATCTTCTTCTATATACACATTGAAAGAGTGCCAAAATACAATGAGAAACTTGAGAAGTTGATAACTCTGACTTACTAAATGACAGCCATGGTAAAATGTTGATGAAAGGAGAAACCTCTTCGCTCCATAGCAGCGCAGGTGCGGGGTTGGAAGAATCGCACAGGAGTTTTTTTTACACGACTTATTGATTTAGATTGCCCCATTTCCTTCCATAAGTCTGCCCTTCCAGAAACACAGTGACAGTCTCCCTTGCCCTTCTCGTCTAGAAACTGAACGACGAATTCAGCTTTCGTACAGGTTACTATGTCTCGGTCGAAAGACTTCGCGCGTGATGCATATCTCTTAGAAGTGTCACACCAGAAAGCATATCTCTCGACGGCATTAAAACATTGCGATGAACAATTAAACAAAGGAATTACGTTTTCAATGATTTTATGTAGGGTTCATTGCTCTTTTGCTTCTTGCTATAAGCCCCCACTGATCATTGCTAAGATCAGTACTGAAGTCGATGGTATATGGAGGTACGCCGTATACCCTCTGATTAACCTTACACATTAGCATATATCTTCTGCAAAGATGCGTATACCATCTACTTCCGTTTCCTTTATTTATTTAATGTCCCAATTAACCTGGTGTAACTATTACAGTCAAATGCTTTTGGGGGTGCTTCACGTGATCGGGAACAAAATGTTGAGAAGGAGAAGAGGGAATAACTACACCACTCGCCATTAAAACACCAAGCAGGAGAGAATATAGCAGCCCCGAATTTTTGGCAGATAGATTCCGTAAAATACAAGTAGCATATAATTAAATCTACCGCTCTGTGCGATGCGTGAATACATGGTGAAAACAGAGCTACCGAAGGTCAGTAGCCTGTGGGCCCACCAGGAGCGTTCACAACCGGGTCCAACACATTGTCGATGTACCACGCTAAGGGACCAAAGCCCAGTAACTCCCACCAACTACCGCTGCTTCTGATCCATGTTGGAATCACTCAGCTGGAGTCTGCTTATGCAAATACATCTTGCAGAACTCCTAGGTGAATGGAGCAGTCTTGTTCCTTTCGTAACTATATCTGGTTGTAACCGTAACACTCTTCTAATAACTATATGGAACAATAGATAAACTTAAAAAGATCATTTTAGATCTAAATCAATTTCATAATCAATCCAGGAGATTTCACATCCATAAACTTCGTATGAGCACCAGATTTGCCTTCCCAAAATACGTAGTCTTCGCAAAGAAAATCCCTTTGCATAACCAATAAATCAAACTTAAATAACTAAGGATAAAGAATCAAAGAACTTGGAAGCAAGCATAAATCTCGAAAATCATGAATACTTCATCATCTCCCACATCACCCCTTAAATAGGAACAAACTCAATTCCATCAACACACTAAGTTGAAATACAACGACATTAAAAGCATTCATGATTTATCACAGTTGATCGATCAACCAGTCAAATCTAAACAACAAACTAAAACTCACAAATGGTAATATACAATAAAATTAATCTAATATACTCCCAAATTAGATTATTTTTCATCAGCCAAAGGGTACAGGACACTCAATTCCATAATTAATATGAGAATTAACAAGAAATAATAAGAATCAACAGCCCCAAAGCATAAGATTCATAATAATAATCATACCAGTAGCAACGAAGTAAGATACGTACGTAAATAAATGAATAAGACAGAAGACATAAACCCCCCCCAATGTGAGATGGCCACTCGACATTCTTAAACATGTCGAATACCGATCTTCCACCCAAAAGTGGAGATGCCACCACCCAATGACCGGTATCCATTTTATGTTATAAGTAATTTAATTCCATGAAACACAACTGTTAAAATATCCTCTGCACTTGCAATCTGGGAACTAAACCTCCAATTTAATTAAATTTGATTATTTACCTTAAAAGCTTAAATATACTTCATAACACTAACCCACAATCAGATAATAACCGTTGACAGTTATCAACAATTTATCTATTATTATTAAAATAATCCTAGAAGGTCTTAGATACCTTGTTACAGCGCATCATCTCGCAGAATGTTTTTCTTTGACGTCCCATAAAGCTTCATGCATGTTGATGTACCACTGGCTAGTCACATGTCCGTCAATGCGCAGGAGACACGAATCACGGAATCCAATGGCATCTCACACAACAACAACGGTGCCGGACCGACGTGGCGATGCAAAGACACGCGTTGTCCAGTCTAATGTCATGGTAAATGTACCGCAAGATACGGACGCGGGCATAATAATGCTGCAGACACAAGCAGGATTCGTCTGAAAAGAGGACGTCCTGCCATTCGGTTCTCCATGTACGACGTTCGTGACACCATTGTAGTCTCTCATACCTGTGCTCTGCAGTCAGCGGAAGCCTCAGGAATGGGCACCGTGTAAATATGCCCCACTCTACCAGACGACGTAGAACTGTTCGTGGGGACACTGGGCACTGTGCAACATCCGCCAGTGTTTGGGATGTTGCTGTTCGGTCCGCCAGATATACGCACAAGCCGTCTGTCCTCGCTACCGTGGTATGGGGTTGCAGTGCACTATCCAATACGTGCACCAATGTTGCGAAGGATTGCGATATGCTACAATTCTTTCGTGAT
The DNA here is from genome assembly GCA_022664845.1 of Lepisma saccharinum. Taxonomy (NCBI): domain Eukaryota; kingdom Metazoa; phylum Arthropoda; class Insecta; order Zygentoma; family Lepismatidae; genus Lepisma; species Lepisma saccharinum. Next base: position 125,823 of record JAGDQP010000011.1, read on the forward strand.
CAATATGGAAACGTGCTAGCAGGCCTACCACATTCGACGACGAGGCATCTTTTGACCATATAAAAACACTCACGTCACACCAACAGTCGTCTATGACTGAACTGTGGCTCTCTGAACTGCCTTCAATTTCTGTTCGTATATGGTATATCTGATGCTTCTGATGCGTCAGATATATCATAATCTGTTCACTATAATTAATTTTGTTGATATACGTACACTTACAGTGTAGTCAATTTGAGCAGAACTTTTGTTAGCTTGGGATGTCTCTTAAGCAGGTGTTGAGTAATATGAGATCTGACGTATGTTTTTAAAAGCAAGGTAGAAGTTTGACTTTTGGATGTATGGAGTAAGTCTCATAACGGGCTGAGCAAGTGAGTCTTATACATAATTTTACCTGATTATATCAATTGATTTAGACACTTCGCAGTTAATTAAAATACGTACGTTGACAAGTGACACTTGATTTTATTAGAAGAAAACAAACAGTAACAAGGTAACAGTTTCGGTGTTTTATCAACGCCTTTCTCAGACGAAGAACTCTTAAACACACTTCAGACGTGTATTGTACCCAGGATGCGCGAGGATGACACTCCACTACTGCATTAAGTTCGTGAGCGCCATTGCGTTACTCCTTAATGTTAAGAGGACGTACTCGGTGTAGTATTATTCCCAACCTTCTCGTGTTCACTGCAGTACCTGCTAGGGTTATTACGAGTTCCAAAGCGTTGGGAAATCAATGGCCGGTTGGTGTAGCGCAGTGATTCTTTACTTCGTGTGTCGCGGCACTCCTTTTGAATCGTGAGTTGTTAAGCGTGCCGAAAAACTTCTGAGACTGATTTCGTTGGGTAAAGTAATTTAAAAAATCACTCTATATTTTTTAAAGGAACAAGACAAGCTTAGCCCCCGCAAGACAGTGTCACTAGCCTTTCGTGCCAGCTCTTATGATGGATCCGAGTGATTAGCGTGTCGGGTTGCTATGCAGGCGACCCGAGATCGATTCTCAGTCAGTGCTATTTTATTTGTTTTCCAACAACACAACTTCTTTTACTTTTTTTTAAAGAAATAACTTTAGTTTCTTCATCGTATAGTGAAGCTCATCTCATAAAAGCCTTCCATTCAGTGGCCGGGTTCCTAGAATTTGCGGTGATTAACTAAACATTGACAGCCACTGCCCGAGAGAGAGAGAGAGAAAGGAAGGAAAAGAAGACTATTGAAAAAAGAACTGCTCGAGGTTCTCTCCAGATGTTTGTAGTTTTGAGCTAAACAACGGTCGACCTAAAGACGTTATGTTTTGGAAGCTACTTTATTTATAAATTATTGTTTCCACTTTTATTCTTTTTATATTTTACAAGTTACATTAAGTTAGGTTATAAGTTACACCGGGTACACCCGGTTATAAGTTACATCCGGGTTATATATATACCGGGTCAAGCCTCAGTACCGTGTGTTGTAGTTAATAGCATCGTGCCCCGGAGATGGCGCGCTACGTCGTTATCTTGTCGATATTGTTTAAAGTATTTCTATTAATCATAATTATCTTTTTAACAAAAGTAAAATGTTATAAAGTAATAATAATCGCCAAAGACATCTTGAACAATAAGTACGCAATATATATGAACTATTAAGTGCAACTATGGCACACGCCAGTGTGTGCAATAGTATATTGTACCTAGTCGAATAACCTGAACGAACAGGTTCTGCAAGATATTTTTTTTTGCCAAAGCATGAATAAATATGCACCAACTAATGAATTGTTGGTCTCTTTTGAATTGATGCCCATTACCTTTCTTGGTCCGAGAGGTTCTGAAACACCTTGGTCTCTTCTCGTAGGACGCAGGCTATAGTTTCGTTTCGGTAGTCTCTTGGTGAGAGGTACTCCAAGTGTAGCGTCCTCCCCTCCACCGGCGGATACGAACTGAGGTTGGAGAGGAAGTCGGTCTCCCCTTTCGGGAGGTTGTGTCATCTTAGGATTAGTCTCCCACATTGCAGCAGTATACGGGATGAACGCCCTTTGTCTTCAACGGGAGCAACGGGATTTCCATCTTGGTGTCCGACAGGGTAATCTCCCCACGCAGTCCATGCGAGTTGGAAGCATCATCTTTCCTATCGGTAGGAGTAGTGGAAGGTACATACCACTTACCGCAATTCCATATTTTTCAGTCAGGGAACCTTCTGTCACCACCCCTTATAGGAGTTTAGCGGCGATCCTTCAGTGGGACCGCCTCATAACTGCTATTTGCGCTTTGAGCAGGGACTACGTGACGTTATTATATATATGTATACGCACATTATATTTAAAATTTGAAAATGTACACAGTTTACTAATATTGGCTAGAAAAACCAGGTTAGATATTCTTTTCTTATTAATCACTCCCATTCGGGAATGCTACTGTCCTGAAAACGCCGGTTCAGCAGCTATACTTCAAGCAGTAAGAAATCGAGCATGACAAAAGACAAACTACTTCAAGCACAGATGCTTGACGCCATCAGTGAAGAATGCTCTTACTTCTGAAATCATGAAATTATTACCACTAATGTAGACTGTATAGAAATGAAGGAAAGTCCTTACCTTTGATGCATTCTTCTGCAGCATGAGCACTCCATGCAAGTAACAGAACTGCAAAAGAAGTAGGTATTTATAAATCAATGGTTAATGTTCATTTCCAAAATCTTTATTTGTATTAAAATGCTTTTTGGATGGACTTTAGATACTCCCACAAATTATTAATCGTTCTTCTTGGAACAATAATTTTGGATCCGATAAAGTAGATCCGATCCGATCTTCAGTTCAGCTAATTTAACAAACCTAACCTTCTTTACTATTTTGAATGATTCAGGGTAATATATAAAGTCCAGCTCAAATTTTCAGAGAAAAAAAGACAAATTCTTATCATGAAAAGCGAATAGTTATTACAAATGGAGAGAAGTTCGTTTGAATTTGTTTGTTTCCATGCTCAATATTCGTCCAAAGATTCTATAGATGATCCCAAATTGCATGCAACTTAATATATTGTTAGAAATTGCTGCTCGTTTCCACAGATATCTAAAGTTCTAATAAAAATACAAGTTTTTGAAAGCTTACTTTTAACGTGTAGGCCTATTGATATAAGAACGAAGATGCGTCTCTATGTGAGCGATGTTTTCCTTATATTGTCCAAGATATAAAAATACTTTCTTGTCTAAAGGTACTTTCGGAGCCGGAACCGAAGCAGTCATAGTTTAATCAACATCTTTTTGAAACTCTGATATTGTTGTGCAATTATTTCAGAAGAAATATAACTGTGTAATTTTATTTCAGAAGAAACTTAATTTTGAAATCAAGAAATTTACTATCATCTGTGTCTGTGATTGGGTTATGAAATCCGTGACTATTGATTGGTCTAGATTCAGAGGAAAGAAGCGAATGTCCGAGCGCCTCACTCATAGACACATCTCATGACGAATCACTGACGCAGATTTCTGAGCCAATTAGACGTCTATATTTTTGGGGTAATCACAGATAATACGCCAAATAACAATGACGGCTCTTTTCGAAATGTTGAACAGTACACGTCTTATTTGCTTGATAATCTCATAACGATTGAGGAGCTTGGAAGCAAAAGGGTGCAAGTGGCAATTGAAAAATAAAAAACAATCGTGTTCAGCTTTCTTATACAGGGTGATTTCAATATAAGGGAACGAACTACGGGAGATGGTTCTTCACATGAAAACAAGAAGAAAAAAGTTTCTTTGAAGAAATTCCCTATCGTACGTAGTGTCGCAACAACATGCCCTAAAAGTTTTAGCAGCATCTACACAAATGATGTCATGATACCAAAATAAGCCATGTCGGCTTAGTACATCACAATTGAAGTCGTACTTGATACATCCATTCAAGCAATGCTTATGATTTAGGGATTGCAGTATAGACAGGTATTGTCAAGATGTTCATGTAAGAATTTTATTATTAAGGAGTTAATATGGCTTCACAGGGCAAGCACACAAATTCCTTCAAATCTACATTCGCCAAACATAAACATAGCTTAATTAGGTGTATTGGGTACTACTAGGTGTATTGGGTAATATTGATTGCTAAGCCGATACTTCTAACGTCATGACTTGTGAAGATATGTCATTTGTCTCTATGCCTCGCTAACTTTGACTGCCTGTAGCTCCGAAACTAAGAGCTAAATTTAGTTTCGATTATCCTTGTATTTGTGAACGACAAACACCTTACACTACACCCTGAGAACAAAACCACTCGTTGGTTTAAAGTAGTTATAAAATCAATACTTATTAGAATATATTGATAATTATACACTCAAAAAAATTATTTTCGATTCCGCTAAATATGTGTGTGCCCCTCCCAAAGCCAGAGGGCAGTGAAATCCAAGATGGCGCTCAACGTGCAGAATCGTTGAGAAAAGTGTTGTGACTTTGCAGCGTTCTTTTAAATGCAGTTTTACTGTGGATTGATGAACAACTTTATTAGGTAAGGATGCATATCTGATCAGAGAAAGGGACGTTAAGAAGAATATTCAAACACGCTGGGTATGCTGCAGAGAGTCTGCTCCGAGTTAGATCGTCGTGTCAGTTAATTTAAACATTATATATCTTTCTCGAAATCAAGGACTGTTTTTGTGTAGATTGCCTATACGTTATTGTTTCAATTGGCTTCAGAAAACATTATGTACACAAGCTCTATCAGCATATAAAACTTTCCGTTTAATAAACTTGTATGTAACAACGCTGGTATCCATTTTGTTGTTTATCGATACAGAATTATGCGCATGCATATCGAAAATGTTTGTCAATGTCAACTCTAGAAGCAAAGGAATAGAAGAAACATTGAGGAATAGAAAAAAAAGTTTGAGGTAATCTTTAGTATCCCAAACAGCACTCTCACATAAAAATGACGTCACTTTTAGGTCGAAAATTGATGTGAAAGATGTCGAAATGACAGGTAAATGTTCCAAATTGAACGACGTGTGTAAAATCTCTCCTGTAGTTATTTGTTTCTAATAAACATATAAATGAACCAATCTGTCCGAAAACAATCTTTTGATTCCGGTGCTTTTGCATTTTAGTTCATTGTTTTATTCCAACTACATTGGCTAAGATCACGCAGTCGCTATCGAAAACGAGATATAATTATAATATGTTTTCAAACATTAGAGGATGACATGACAGAATTACGTCAAATAAAACACCAAGATGTCACGTAATAGAGACGTAGATTTCATTACACTGACGTGAATTTGTTTTTTCGACCAAAACATGACGTCTTTTTCACGTGTGTGCTGCTTTGGATATAATCCTAAATATATGTAACAAAAAAACATCCTATTTGTACATGGACACATTAAGGTCCACTTTTTTTTCTATTTGTCATCGTCACTTGTATTCCTTGGCTTTTGGATTCATCAAATGTTGTCAACAAGTTCATAAACACAGGGTCAACATGTGCACACACAGTAAAAGAATGGTTTCCGAAAATTGACTAAAAAGTTATTATCTGTGCAATGAGAAACTATTTTTTTTTTTTAGAAATAAGAAATCAGGAGTGTCATTTAATGTAAAAAAAAAGTGAGCATACCGGTTTGGTAACACTAGCGTCTCAACGTAGAAAGTCCTATTCCGTATTGAGACGCTACTTTGGTAACAAGATTAGACAGTAATCTTATATCCAAACTAACCATGTTTTCATTATCAATTAAATGAGAATGCTGATAGTGATATCTCATTTCGATAAGGAACTGTTTCTAGCTGCACAGATAAGACCTTTTTCTCTCAATTAAAACAAACAAACCATTTTTTTTTTTACCGTGCACGTAGAAACACGTTTATCAACATGACCTATTGTGGACACAGCATTAGAATATCCAGAAAGGATGCACAGACACTGCCAAGTACGTACGCATTGTTTTTACCGTATTTAATGTAAGGGAAGAAAACAATAACGCTGCTTACCTAAGATAACTGGTCCCAAACAGGTTTTGTAGAAGTTGTTAGCCATTGTCTTCGGTAGAATTGTCTCTTTCTAATAATACACAGAGCATTGAAATTTCTTGTCAGTCGAAAGAAAAATACATATTCAGATCTTTTTTTCACCTTTTTATCTTAACACTAATGAACACTGCACTTAACATACGTTGGCGTTATGATCACAAAAACACTTGTGTGAGCAGACAAATACAAGACTCGGACAAGAAATTAGAAAAAAAGGAAACTAAACAAAGAAAGAAGGTACCTAGTAGGAAAAAAAAGTAGATCTCCGGGCTGTAATGGTTATAAAAGAGAGGTAAGCCCCGTAGTATTTTTGGTATTGCACAGTGGCCGCTGGTTTTCTTGGAAATCTGTCAAGAACAAGCCTACTATAACAACGAACATGGTGAACTATAACTGACGTGCGAATGTGCTCCTTTTTCGTTCAAGATTTGATACGGGGCTCCCCAAATAGAAAAGAAGAAATTCCACTTCCGCTTTGCTGAATGCACTTCGCAGGTGACAAACACCTACTCTCTGTCTCGCTCGCGGACATACACACATTTATATATATACATATGTGAAGCCTTCCCCCTCACCTCTGGCTAGTTCTATGCTTAGAGACTTAATGACAGCTCGCCTCTGCTCCTGTCACTGTTCTAATCTCACTCATGTATTGTTTGTTACTCTCCCTCTGTTTAATAGCGTGAGACCGGGTGTTACATTCTTGGATTGCCACCAATATGATTAATTACCCGTCCCGTTGTTGTTGTTCTTGTTTTTATTGTATATTTACATGTATGTGACAAATAAAGAAAAATTGATGTCAAAATGATATAATGTAATATAAAATCTCATTAAATTTGATTCAAAATGAAGCTAATAACAATTAATTATATGGCTATTAGCAAAATCACAACCAAGAGATGTGCTGCATGTGCTGGAAATAATATTAAAATAGTAATGTGCATTACTAATTGCAGCAACATCAATAATATTTCATATATTAAACTATCAGTGCAGTTTTCAATATTCATATTTTAATGATTTCAATATTCCCCAACCTTCTGCTGTCAAAATGCAATATGCCCGAGATCGAATATATTACTAAATCTACAAAGCTTTGAACAGAACTACATTCTTAGATGATAAAGCCAGAAAATAAAGAAATATTTACATTCTTATTGCATTTTGATGCTACTTCTGTTCTCAATTTTATTAACGACCCTTATCATAGAATGAGCAAATAGATGTGACTTTTCATGAAGATCCCATCAGCCATCGGCCCAATGGTGGCCCAACGTACGGCCGACTGTTTTTAGTTGGCCTACCATTGGCCCGATCATCTGTGCTACTAGGGAAGAAACTAACACTATGAATTAATTCTTAAAATTGATAGTAATAATTATATGCAAATAGTATTGTAAAGACAGAACTTTATTATAGAAAATTAATTTCGTTTTAGGCTTTTCTTCTTTCGTTTTACGATCAGGTTTAGCAAGTTGTTTTGTTTTGCAGACTGATTCTTTCTTTTATATCTCTGGATAGCGCTAGTGGACTCAGCATTACAGACAATGTCGCTTTTCTATAGTTGCATATCCTCACCATAACAACAAAACACATAGGGTCCTACACTCGTATCTCCGCCGCTTTCGTAAATACTAGCCCAGATAACGAATAATATTCTTACAACGTCACAACATAGATCAAATAAAGAAACAATGTTGTTAAATATTAAACGAGTTATTCTCGAACGATAGATTCTAGCCATTAAGCACTATTCTTCAGAGCCTGTCGCACATGCAGTATATTCTTTCTTTATGCTAAGTTAAACGGTGCTCTAAAGCTAGCACTTCCGCTCTGTAACATTTGCTGCTTGCCGAACTGTCGTCTGTTTTACTCATGTTTATATCAACAGAACCATCTTTCTCACGGGAAAGCGTGCGCCAAGGAAGCTAGAAATAATTCACTCTTTGTTCTATATGTATACAATGTACAGCGTAATTAATATGTAAAGTCTATTTCTATACGTAAAAGTAACATTTATAATAGCCCTTATGTTTCCCGGCTAAACGTCATTTCTGAGGCCCCTGTCTGTACTTTCTACAGTCAGTCGAAATCAAACTTCCTGCTACTCAGGTTCAAAACCACTTCAATTGCGTTTGTCATGGAGACAAAGGGATTTTCCGGTGAAATGCGAATTCACCGTGACCCCAAGTTTTGTTCTCGTTGTTGAATCCAGTGTGCGACAGCAGTGAAAAGTAAGATTAAAATTCAGTGTAAAAGTGACAATGTACGCTGCATCAGTATTTTTATGACTGTCAAAATATTAGTTCCAAGGAAAAGGAAAAAGAAAAATTCGGTCCATGCAGGTATGTAGATCCTTCCTCATCTTGCATGCCATTATTTTTAGTTATTAGGCCAAAATGCGTGCATGTGTAAAGCAGAATGAAGCTGTCATTTGCAAATTATGTCTCACAAGGAACACTCGCCAGGTGTCAGAGCCCGTTTTGATGAAAATTCCTATGTAGGTACAGTGCCTAGGTAAATCTTCACAGCCAAAATTATAGGTGCTGTCGTCAACAACTAACGACAGGGGAACCCGAGAAAGATGGAACGTAGAGAGCAAGAAAATCGAATGCAGAGTACGGAAAACGCCTTTTCTTTTAAAAACTGCTACATATATTGAAAGCAAATGACTATTAATGGATACTGGACAGGAGACAATACATGCTGGAGGGTACGACGACAATGCCCGCCATCTTGACTATGCTTCAACATTTTAAATAGTAAGTGGGTCATATTATATAACAATCTGTGCTGGAATGTTCCAAGAAACCCAATGGGGGAGTCAATTTTGTCATAACTTTAATCCTATACGACAAAATGACACGTGAAATTGACCTGGAGAATGTGTGAGCCGAAAGATTAAAAAGCATTTTTATTTATTTTTTGTTGAAACTTGAAACAATTCATGGATACATAAGAGGTACTAGTGTTGGAAAATATGGTCCTCATGACCGCAACAAGAAATGCACTATAAAGTTTTAAATACGCTAACGGAAGATGAATTTCAAGAAGGTGTAATGCTAGGTGAAAGTGACCTTTTCCAGGTCAATTTCACGAGTCATTTTGTCGTACAGGAATAGAGTTATGCCGAAATTGGCTTCGCCATTCAGTTTCTTGGAACATTCCAGCACAGATTGTTATATAATATGACTCACTTAGTATTAAAAAATGTTGAAGCATAGTCATGATGGCGGTCATTGTCGTCATACCCTCCAGCATGTATTGTCTCCTGTCCAGGATCCATTAATAGCCATTTGCTTTCAATATATGTAGCAGTTTTTAAAAGAAAAATCGTTTTCCGAACTCTGTATTCGATTTACTTGCTCTCTACGTTCCATCTTTCTCGGGTTCCCCTGTCGTCATTTGTTGACGGCGGCACCTAAAATTTTGGCTGTGAAGGTTAACCTAGGCACTGTACTTTCATAGGAATTTTCATCAAAATCGGGTTCTGTCACCTGGCGAGTGTTCCTCGTCAGTGATTTTTCAGGCTAGTTTTATGTGCGCTTCTATTGGTTATATTCATAAAGTACAAAACAGGAGGTACACAGAGTAAGCATTTCGATTGGTTATAAATCGATATTGATATTTGGAAAATATCGAAACTCCGATATCGAAATTTGTTGATATTCGACATATTACTACAACTTTAGTTTCGATTCAATATCTCGGTTTGATATCGAGTTCGATAATTATTTATTTATTTATTTAGACTTTTATTTAACATGGCAAAGTTAAAGCTGATGGCGTTGTCTTCCACTTAACCATGATATATATATATATATATATATATATATATATATATATATATATATATTTACATACTCGTGCAAACAGATATAAAAATACGATAAAACACTTATTACAAATTTATCCTAATTCTATCCCATTCTAACGCATCCCTCCACCAAATCCCCTGACATGAACACAATGAATACCCCACACACACTCTACATAGAAACCCAACACCAAACACACACACACACAGGTATATTTTTAATGTGCTGCGCTCACACGAAAGTAAAATTGAAACAAGAGTACAGGCAGATTGACGACATATATTTATTTCTGGAAGAGAAACCTTCCAATGAAATTAACATTGTTTTGTACTGCTATGGGCAAGTGTAAGAAAATAACTACAAAGTTTATTTCTAAAGCTATTGACTGAGATGGCTTTGCGAATTCCCGGAGAAAGATTGTTCCACTGTTGGATGCCGTACACTGCAAATGGTTTCGAAAAGCTTTCGGATGTGTGTTTTGGTATTCTTAGGGTGAGATTATTATGTGAGCGAGTGTTTATGTTATGATTGAGGTGAACAGATTTTAGCATGGAAGTCAGATATGGAGGGGTCTTTAATAACTGAAGAAGAATATGAAACATTCTTCTCTCCTTTAGTTTTAGCCATGCCAGTGCAGTGAACCTGCTTGATAGATTATCATACTTTTTATCATTGAAAATAACGAACACATCTATTTTTCGTTTTTTGCAATCTATTCGCTGCATTAACGGACAGATCACAGTAATCGAAGAGCGGGGATAAGAGAGACTGTACCAAGGTGATTCTAATACGCGAAGGAACACAGTTTTTCAAAAGATTGAGTGGGTGCATTTTTCTATGGACTCGCTTGCATATTTGTTTTACATGTTCCGACCATCATGTTTCATCGAGAATAACATCTAGACTTTTGACTTCATTTTCTCTTTTAATTTCCTCGTTTCTAATTTTAACTTTCAGAACATACGGATCTAGACTTGATTTTCGCTACGATATTTGGGGACCCTATTATTATGCATTGGGATTTGCTTGAACTTAGCACCAGACCATTGCGTTCTGACGAAACAATTATATTTTCTAGATCAGAATTTATTCTATTAAGTGCACTGGGAAAATACTTAGGTTCTGATGTTACATAGGCCTGAACGTCATCTGCGTATAAGTAATAACTACATTCCGTGAATTGTGATCCAATATTGTTCATAACCATAAAAAATAGCAATAGTCCAAGAATTGATCCTAGTGGAACTCCACAAGTGATGTTCTTCCACTCAGAGCAAGAGTTTTTGTTGAAACTGCCTGTTTACGGTCATTAAGGTATAATTCAAACCATCGGATTGTATGTTTGGCAATTTAAGAGTGAAATTGAAATTTATTTAACTTTGTACCTGATAAGTTTACATAACATCTTGACTCACAGAGGCCTCAGCTTGTGTGTGAGTCTTATTCTCGAGTTATCGTTAGTTTGTTGTTGTTTGATTACCCATAACAAGTTAGTTACATAATATAACTTCTACATTGTTGTCATTTAAACTTTCTAACCAACACAAGTTTTTTAAAACGGCCTGTTTTTCTATTGTATAGAGGTGTTTTATTATAAATTTTTGGTACAAGATAGTAAGTTTGATGGTGTGTTGATGTTTTGTTAATTTTCATTGTTTCAATATTTTCATTTCTAACACTTCTGGTTTCATACTCATGACATGTTCAGTTTTGTTTCTTTTGTTCTAATAACTAACTAACTCTATGGCTTATGGAACTCGCAAGTTCATCGCCGCAGTAACAAACGTTCATCATTGCATTCTATCCTGGGCAGTATCAAGCCAGTTTTCATCACGAACACCTACTTCTCGAAGATCTCTTCTAATATTGTCCTCCTAACGACGTCTCGGTCTTCCCAATGGCCTCTTTCCATCCGGCCTTCCAACCAGGATAGTATATAATCTTCCTTTTCCCCCATCCGAGCTACATGGCCTGTCCACCTTAGTCGTCGCGATTTCATTATTTTTACATCTGGTGAATCGTACAGTCCGTGGAGTTCTTCATTATGCAGTCGTCTCCACTCTCCAGTCATCTCGTCCCGTTTTGGCCCATATATCTTTCTCAAAACCTTATTTTCAAATACACGTAATTTATGTTAATCTGCTAGGGTCGTACTCCAACTTTCGCAACCGTAAAGTATTAACGGCAGAATAACCGTTCTGTATATTTTTAATTTCAATTTCCTTGATATTAATCGCGATGTTAGAAGTTTTTGGACTGAATAGAAACATGCGTTCCCCGATACTAAGCGACTTTTTATTTCTTCCGTGACCTCATAAATATAATATATTGATTGGTGATACATCAAAATCGTTATACAAATTTTTAATATCAAAATCAAATTTTCTATTGAAACATAGTCTCAAAATATTGTTCTGTTGGGTTACAAAAGGCTCTATGTGAGAGGTATATGTTGTACCCCAATTTAGTATACAGTATTCTAATAAACCGTGTAAAAGCAACTTACACCATACGTAATGATTTGTTGTCAAGAATTTATCTAAGAAGAACAAATCTATAGGATGTTTTTTAAATGTATTCCTCATGCGCAATATATGTAAATTCCATTTTAGATGATTGTCAATTAAAATTCCTAAATAATTAACACTTTCTTCTCTAATGAGAGGTATACAAAGAAAGTTTGCTTTCACATCACAGTTATGAAGTATTAGTTTTATATTCATAGGTTGTCCAGCAAGTGTATGCGAGAAAGTTATATATTTGGTTTTACGAATATTCAAAATAAATAAGTGAGCATTTAACCACGAAGTTATTTTTTTTAGTTCAGTTTCTGCCGTTTCAAATGTTTCTGGTCATGTTTTCCCAGTAATAGTTAACGTAGTATTATCAGAATTGTTTTCTAATTTTGCGAGAAGAATGTCGTGATCAACTGTCTGAAAGGCTTTACTAAAATCTAATAGAGTTAAGATGGATACTCTTCGTAGATCAATTGCTTGTCGGATGTCATCTGTGATTTTAATAAGGGTTGTGACATTTTCTAAAGCCGGATTTGTTATCTATGAGTAAGTTATTTTGATCTGTGTGTTGTATGACTTACTTATGTACAACAAATTCCAGTATTTCGGAAAGACATGATAGGATGCTAATGGGTCGGTATTCACTAGGTGCAGATGGAGTGTTTGTTAACCTTCGGATGGGTCGAATGTAGGGATGTTTCCAAGCAGATGGAAATACACTTTTTATGATAGATTGGTTTCCTATTAATGTTAATGGGTACAAGACATGAGTAGAATAATTTTTATAAAATCTATTGATATATTATCCGGGCCAACAGTAGAAATTTTTATCTTGTTGATGGCCTGGTGAACTTTTATTGGGGGAAACATATGTGAAATAGGACATATCATTTTTGCAAATTTTGCTATTATTCGCAACCTTGCTAATAGTTTCGTGCTTCCCAATCGTATCAATATGAGTATTAGTTTGAGAAAAGAATTAATTCAATATATTAGAGTCTACAGAAATATATTCATCTTTGTTCTTTATATTTATGCCTAGATTGTTAAGTTTCCTCCATAGTTGCCTGATATCTTTAAGATCTTCCACCAAACTTTCAAAATATTAATTTTTTGCCCGTCGTATAGTTTGGGTGCACTGGTTTCTGAGTCTTTTGTAAATCTGAAAAGATTTCTGACAAAGTTCGGACTTCACATTTACTTCTTTCCCGTATTTTTGTAGGTTTTATCTCTTTCCAGTCTCAGTTGTTGTGTATAATCCCTCATCCAGGGGTTTGAATTATGTTTCACTCTTTTAACTTTTGGTGGTGCATGTTTGTCATACAAATACAATATCTGTGAATTAAGAATATCTACATTTTCAGCCACCGACCTATTATGTGTTACCAACTCCCAGGGTATGAGAGTGGCATCTGCTGTAGATTCTCTTTATTTACATTTCTGAGATTTTATGTTGAGCTTTGGGGGATTAAGTGAACATACGAGGTAGATCAAACCATGACGAGAAATGCCAGGGACCGGAAGTTTGCCGAATTTAACCGTTTTCTCGGGATACGATGTTGCGATACGATCAAGTCCAAGATGACACAACTTTAAGTCGAGTATCTGAAGCATACATTTATAATCCATGGATTCCTTTGAATCCCGCAAGACGTCGACGTTTAAATCACCCATTACTATGCGATGTTCATATTTATCTTTAATCATAAACATGTCGTTTACAAAGCTTTTAAGGTTATCTAGTGGCGTGTTTGGTGGTCGGTAGACCACAGCGATAATGATTTTTATAATCGATATTTTGATTTCAAACGATATTAAGTTTGATATTTCGGTTCGATATTGAGTTCGATATTTTTGTTCGATATTTTAATTCAAGTTCGATATTCGATATTTCAGTTTGATATCTTAGTTCATTATTTTGATATTCTGGTTCGGTTTCGTTTTGTTTTCTTAACCAATTCCATCTGTGTTACAATGCCGGATCTAGAAATTTTCGTATGGGGGGCAAAGTTAAATTTTGCCGCCCTTTCCATCGTTTTTAGCCAAACAACACGACCGGCCGACGCGACGGCCACAACATTGCCTCGCATTACCTAGTGTTTGTTATCTTCTCTGGAGCCTGTCGTGGCATCGCTATTACTAACTCCAGTAAGGCAGTAGACCTGCCTATCTGACTTGAATCGCGTTTTAGATTTTAAAGATGAAGGTAGATGGTATGGAATAACATAAAAAAATGTCTCTGCGTGCCCATATTGAATTTTGAACACTTTAAGGCAATTTTAATTTCAATTTAATAGGCAATTTTACTTTCTTTTTTAGGAGCTTTTATTTTTTGTTTTTAGCTGTTTGTCGCCCTTTAAACGTGCCTCCCGGGGCACTTTCCCTCTCTTCCCCCCTTAGATCCGGCAATGACATAAAATATTCTGTAATCAATTATAAAATACCTTTCCCAATCATTTAAATTACGTACGTACAGCATAGAAGGAAACAGTTTGATGCAACTATAGAAACAGTATATAAAATAAAAGACAGTGGAATGGTGAAGCCGGTGGGCGTGGCCTATCCGCCATATTGAGACGCACAAAACATTACCATATGCTCATTTAAACACATTAAAAAATACGTCAAATGTATTCGCAGAAAACACTGTGAATAGCAACTTCATAATTAGAAATCGACTTGAAATAACAAATTTGTACATAATAAAGATATTATTCGCGTAAATATGAATTTCTAACAAAACATACCGGGATAATATCGCTTTTCCGAGCAAGGTTGAGATACCTTGCTGCTTATGTGTCATTAACGAGAAAAAACTCCCCTTATGCTGTGTTATGGATGGTCAAATCCCAATAAAACACTATCTGGACTTACGTACCACAAAGCTGCTTAAGCTTACCTGCCATTATAAATATTCATATCTGAATACCATATTTATTGAGTTGTAGTAACTTGTCTCCAGGAAGGAACTGCTCTTTAGATATGTCTCAGCAGAGGAACTGCTCCACATTATTTTTTCCTTGAATCTGAGTAAGAAAATAGGTTTGTTTACTTTTTCATCGTAAAATACATTTCTTCTGATGCAAAAAGGGGGATTTTGGCCCTTGTACTTTAAATAAAGGCAAGAACTGCGTGATTTAGAAGTCAAAATCAACTGAACTCCCCTCACTTTTTATGGGTCCTAACTCGGCCCTTATTCCTTTCTGTAAAAAAAAAAAAAACAACACACGTGAGTTCTACGAATGATTTTGCACTTGCTACGCAAATTTAATGAAAATCGGTGATCCGGACCTTTTCGACAACGGCTCCCAGATAATGTGTCATCCAGAAATTTTGGCTATCCCGAGAATTTACCCAAAAGGACTGTATTCGAAACCCAACAAGGGACATTTTCCCGGACTCCGTGGCCTAGTAGTCTGAGGTAGTCGTGATTACGATACCTGCATTTACCAAGAGGTATTATGGTGTCTCCTTATTTCCCTGGCTCTAATCCCGAGGGGAACATAAATGTTCCGTTTGAGATGGCCCCGGAGCCAATCATTTAAATAGTATTAAGGACTGTGAAGTCGCTAGAGACCCTATAGTAATTGGCCATCTCGACTGAGGGTTTTAATGAATAACCTTAGTCCAAGAAGGCGAATCTCTGGATGGCGCCATCTTTCTCCAGAGCTCACCGTGGTCCGTCCTCTCCCAAGTAATCGAGATAGGTGTTAAAGCTTCTTGTTCAAGTTTTTCCTAATATTTAAACGATATAAGAGAGTTAAGTAACGCGACTGTACCAATCTGCTATATCGATTAATGCAGAATTTCAATCAGTTACAAAGTAAGTGTCGGAATGGTACCTTTTAAGACAACCTAGACCGCTATCTTTACAATTACCGTGCATACGTAGTTTAGCTGATAGAACATTGTTTTTGCCATATGGGACATCGTTTGTTCGAATTAGTATCAGTCAATTTTCTTCATGCCAAGAACATACCGAGATGGCACCTTTAAGATGGATCGTGACGACTACCTTCACAATTCCTTCCTCTCGTTGTTAAATATCTCGTGTGAAATGACATCCGTTTAAGATCTATAGATTATTCAATCTGTTCCCTAGGCATGATGTTCGTTGAGATACGTCATCCTTCAGACTTGAGACGGGCTTAGGGTGCTTTTATCAACATAGGCCAGAAATAACTTCAGTTCAAAAATGGAACTTTAATATTTTCAGTCAAGTTAGTGATGCAAATGTAGGAAATGGAAGTTGACGAGACGAGTTAATTTTCTGCTGAAACCAATGCATCGAATACCACCACCGTTACAAAAATTAATCACAATGTACACTACCTTGAAAAGGATACGATTTACACCTGAATATTTTTGTGTTTTTCGTCCCGACAAAAATCTACTGTGTGTAGACGAGATGGCACCGATACTATTTACATATTTGCTGAAAGACTGTTCAACAGATTACATCTTTGCTGCATTAGATTTTATCAGGTTTCATCGGATCTATAGCCTCCCCTTAGACATAAGTGGGAACAGGAAAACCTCCTACAATAGTTAAAATGTAATGTACGGGTATCCAGTATAGTGCAAAGAGAGAAAAATGCTGGAAAGATTGATCTCGAAACCAAAGATTTGTAGGCTCCGAAATAAACACTGGCTTTCTAGTAACTACGATAATACTGTTTGCACGTATTTCTGTATGTACAACGAATTAACTATATACAATTTTATTTACTGTAGTATATGTACATGATGTTTTAAAATGAAAACGTACAATACTTTTCCCAGCAACTTAAGAATAACCATCACGTAATTGCAGGTCAGGTGACGTTTGTAAATTATATTTTTACACATTTTTCTATCTATGGACGTGAGACAACTTACAGGTCAATCTTAAATATAATAAAAAAAATATAATATATTACATATTTGTGAAAAGTAACTCCTTCCGACTTCTTTTCACTCCTATTTACGCAACCAAAATATCGCACAACCAACCATTGCTTATACGATATAAATGTATTTCTGGTGCGTCTCAACATGGCGCTACTCGCAAACCGGAAGCTTCACGTTTGTGACGTCACGCCCGCCCTTTCGGTGCAACTAATCCACAAGCCAGATCACGGGAACGTATATGAATGTGCGGCTTATGTCCTTTTTTTTTAGATAAACAAGAAGAGAGACACAAGGTTTTATGCATGGCGATTCATTAATCAGAAACAGCGAAGCCCACGAGCACCACAATTCAGATTTTCATACAGAACTAGTATAATTTTATGTGTAATTATACGTACTTTATTATACGTTTCGTACTCAGACATCTTGGTTCTCACCCAACAAGCCGGCGGACCACTAACAAAACAAACTTCTGGATATACACGGGCGAACGCCTCAACTCTGTTCCTCTCAGTGTATTGGTATGGGGAAATCGATCCCGCACGCGTGACTTTTGTGAAACGTTACCCCAGGCCATTTAGCAGCGTCGCTTCTGTGCAGTTCCAAAGCAAGTTCGGGGAAGTGATGTCCAAAATATCATAATCAGGAATGCTGAACGTTTTCTAAGCTATGAAGCCTGGCTGCGTTACAGTAGCATGAAAAGGTATTAAGTACAATATCATTATGCGATATATGTTAAAAAATGTTGTGAAGCTCTTTGAAAGTGTGAACATTGTTAGGTTATTTATTTATTTATTTTTGTTAAATAAAAAAGAAACTTGGTATTTTTAGTAACTATGACTTCGGCTCGTCTCGATTGGCCCAACCATTAAGTTTCTAAAATCCACAAACATCCATGGCCCAGTCGGGATTCAAACCCGTAATCTTGGAGACGCTGTCCTGATTCCTCAGACCTTGATCGGCATTTGTTAAATAAAGAAGCAGCTCGTAATATGCCTCTGATTTCACTGAAGTAAGTTTAGTTGGCAAAACATTCGGAAGGTCGCAGGTTCGATCGCAGCTACCGATCACCCAGACTGAGATTTCTCCACGTTTTTTTTTTCTCAGTTACAGCAGGTCAATGCCAGTACGACATCTTCAGTTTAAGCTCTGCATGACTCTTTTCCACCAACTTGATTCCGGTCTGAGTTATAGATGACTAAAAGCCATAAATAAATACAATTCAATGGTTCTAAATGTTGAATCCACAATTAACTTAATTAATTTTTTTGTTTGGATCTGTTCTAACCGAACGATAGACTATTCAATTAAATTCTCAATCACTCTAATACATATAATGAGCTTCACCACTGGAAATAAACCTGACAACCGTAGACTTACAAGAAGGAGGAAAGTGAGAAAGTAATTCAAAGGAAGCTGGATTTGGTAACCTCGTCTGTTTCGGCAGGAGCCAAGAAATGAGGAAAAATAAGATATTGGTTACAACACAGTTTTCGAACACTAAGGTTTCTGTAACTTATGCACATTTTTGTCAACCTTATTTTCTCCCCTACGCGTGGATTCGGGAGTACCTTGCTCGTGCCGAATTAGAGTCCACATTTCGAGTCACATGACTATCTCAGCGAACTAGTAAATATTTGCTTAATCCGTCGTCGACTGTTGTATTTAGAACTCTCTACCAATTTCTGCTTCTTGTAAATTCTATGTGTTATCATTTCAGTTCGATATTTCGTGAATTTTTAAATTTTATTTAAGGCCTTTAGGTAACGTTTGGCTTAGCCCGCATAGATGATCATGAGACGAATTGGTGGAATGAAGAAAGTAGGAGGGAACGAGAGAACCCCAAGAAAACTCATGCACACGGTGTTTATCCAGCACAAAATCCACATGGCACGAACCGAGATTGAACCGAAGACCCCACGCACTAGAGATGAGCGCTCGACTACTGAGCAACCGTTGCCTCTCGGTATTTCATATTGTTTTAATATCTGGGAGTATTTCAGTATTTCGGTTCTATATTTTTGGTTTCATATTTCGATATTTAGTTCGACATTTCGATTCGATATTGAGTTCGATATTTTTGGTTCGATATTTTGCTTTGATTTTAAGTTCGAATTTTCGAAATCTAAATTCGATATTTTAGTTCGATATTTCGATCGATATTGGAAAATCTGGATCTTCGATATTCAATTTCAAATATCCAACACCCCTATCTTCTAGCTAATTCTACTACTGTAAGGCAATTAGAATTAAATTAACATATCAATGTGTTACCTCTCGGTTGACTTATGAATCATCCTATTATATCTACCAATCCCCTTTCCACTACTTTTTTTTCAGAAAGAGAAGTCGTTGAGTCATTAGAGCTAGATTTTTGTAAAAATTGATTTCTTGACCAATTTCGGGTCACTAATTGGCGTGGTGATTGTCACTTGTTTCGGAAATGGGTTGTTTACCCGCTATATTTTGTTAAACTTCTCACGCCGAGACTGAAATTGAGTGTAGACTTTTATCTGACGCGTGACTGTGCACCCAACAATTGTCGTTCTGCTTTGATATATATCTCATTTGAGAGGTAATAGAACATGCATTCAGAATATGTAACATTTTGCCCATCAATTTTAGGTTCACCGTGACAAGTTTCTCAAAGCGAAGCGAGCAAACAACGCATTTTCGAAACGAGTGACTTCACCACGCTTATTAGCGATCCGAAATTAATCAGGCAAAACAATTTTCACAAGAATCCAGCTCTCATGACTTAGGGACTTCTCTTGTAAGTGATTTATTTTATGATTTTCGAGGCAAATGCAGAGACCACAAACCTTAGCTTAGTAATGTGTCTAGCTATGGCCGATGTTATTAAAGCTACTTTCTCCAGATATGACATATTTCTTTGGATCTTTCATCAAGCTCTCTAGCGCTTTATACGACACACATGACTGTATCAAACACACACGGCTTTAATCATCGACGCTACTTCATAGCAATTACTAACAGTATATAAATACGTTTTAAAATCTAAGTATATTTCTTTCATGCTTTATCCTGATTCCTCACGTTCCTTTTCCTGTTAGGTTTTTCATTACTCGCTATCCACAACTCCACCTAATTTTTGTGACAGATGCATAACAAATTTTGTCTAGTTCACAACATTCGTCGCGATATAAGGATTAAAAAAAATATTTATTGTTGTTAGTTTTTTAATTTCACACACGCGTTTGTTTATGGTCATTGTTCAACCTTTTTTACATTCGCTGGTAATTGGAAATTGTGTTTGTAGTGTTTTTCATAGGTACCACACTATTTGGTACCACATTATAAAATAAAATAGACGGTTGGCAGCAAAAATCTGCTCTGCAAAGTTGGGATGTCAATTCGCATTTCCAGATTTGTGCTCCAGAGTACTCACTAACCCAGACTAAAATAGTTTCTAATGTGTTAATCCAAGTGTATCCAATCTAACTTGATACGATTCATGACTGGACTTGTCTTAAACTGCTTGAATGTGTTTTACTTGCATTCGTTTCATTACATCGGAAAAGATTGTCTTTCTGTTCTTTTATAGGATTTCCACATTTCCTGCCAGGAGCTATATATCCATTGTATAGTTCTGCAGCAGTTTGTTTATCTTGTTCCAATTATTAGTTTCGCGTTTCCTATTTTCTCCGTTAAATCACCACTCTTATTTGAACTATTTGATGCAATGGACAGGGTAGTTCATCCGCTCATATCTCCTTCTTTGCGTTGTTTAATCTGCATGACCAGGAGCTCTCACCACATGTTCTGATACTACCAGGTGTATGCATAAGTTTTGCCGTTTTTTTTGGTAAAGATAACACCCAATTTTCAAGGAAAATTAATTTTGTTTTATTCAAAATATTGGCCATCGGCTTCTACACATTTCGCCCATCTTTCAGGTAATTGATGCATACCATGCCAGAAAAACTACTTGTCTTTTGCGGCAAACCAATCGTCGAGACATTTTCCAACGTCTTCGAAATTGCTGAAGTGCTGCTTTGCGAGCGCGTGCCCCATTGATGCGAAGAGGTGATAGTCAGATGGCGCCAGGTCTGGGGAGTCCGGCGGGTGCGGAAGGATGTCCCATCCAAGCGATTTCAAGGTGTCTTCCACTGGTTTTGCTGTGTGAGACGGCGCATTGTCGTGTAACACAATCACTTTGCCATGTCTTCGGGCCCATTCCGGTCGTCTTTCGATCAATGCTTGATTTAAATTAATCATTTGTGGCGATACCGTTGCGCATTAACGGTTTCGCCGGGCTTCAAGAGTTCATAATACACAATACCGCTCTGGTCCCACCAGACACAAAGCATGATCTTCTTGGTGATTTGGCCTTGGTGTTGAAGGACCGGCTTCGCCAGGTGAAAGCCACGATTTTTTCCGCTTCGGGTTTTCAAAATAATCCATGTTTCGTCACCCGTCACAATTCGATACAAAAAGGATTTTCTTTCGTGGCGTTGAAGCAGCATTTCACAAGTGGCTTTGCGATTTTCCATTTGACGTTCATTCAAATCGTGTGGGACCCATTTACCGAGTTTATTGATCTTCCCCATTGCTCGTAAACGTCTGCTGATTGTTTCTTGTGACACATTTAATGCTTTTGCCAATTGCTGTTGAGTTTGAGTTGGGTCATCCTCCAATAACACCTGCAATTGCTCGTTTTCGCACTTTTGTGCGCGCGCACTGTCTTTCACATTGAAATGACACTTTTAAATTGTCGAAACCATGTCTCACATGTTCTAATCGATGGAGCGTGTTCACCATATGTTTCTACCAGCACACGATGACTTTCAACAGCCCTTTTCTTTTGATTAAATAAGAAAAGCAATGCGTGCCGCAAATGTTCTTTTTCAGGCACAAACTTCGACATGATCACTGAACGATAAAACAAAGACGCTAGTGTTTGGCTGACTCAACTTGTGTGTGTTTGTAGTTTAATGTCAGACGAACAAAATGACGTATGTGTCAAATGAATACGCTGGGTACTTTTTGCTGGCGCCATCTCTTAGGTAAACCGGAAACTACTTATGCATACACCTGGTATTGCATTGCAATACAAGTGTTGCTCTTAATGGAAGTTGGAGTCTTTATTTTCTAACAAACATAAATAAATTGATTTGCTTCTTTAGTAACTTTATCACGAATTAACTTTAAATGTTCAGTAAAGTTTATTTTCTCATCTGTCACTACGCCGAAGCGTGTCTGACTTTTCTGCTATTCTTCGCTTGACTTTTATGATAACGTTTTGTTGTCAAATTTCCGTTACTAGCGATCTTGTCTGTTGATATTTTTAATTTTGATTTTTCACACCATTTATTGTAGTTTCTGTAATACAATTCGAATGCACGGTTGGAGTTTATTCCTAGTCTTTCAATATCCCCAATAATAAAATATTTCTGTCCCATGTACCGCTGTCATTTTCTCCAGTTTCATCAGGCAACCAAGTCAATGTAGTATTTCTTTTTTATGTAGTGCTTCCCACGCCTTCATCTTTCTATAGGAAAAAATGGGATAATGCCAACACTTATATCTTAGAATTGTGTTACATGTGATAAGTATGCCCGAAATTCATGTGAGTCGAACGGTTTGTATACATGAAGAGGTCTTCTGTCACATCTGGAAGGTGATTTAAAAAAAAATCACTTAAACTATGGTAAATACGCTGAAAAGTTTAATTTTAGATTGTGCTTTGGGATACCACAAAATCTTGACATTGATTCAAATTTTGAAGTTAAAATGTTATTTAGGAAATATGGTAATGAGAACTTTTCTTTTTCTTTTAGAAACTAGACATTAATAGAAAGGACAAACTGAGAAACTGATGAGGATCCAAAATAAGAAACAACTTGTGCAGTACACCATTAAATTCTAAATGTTGTTGTAATGCCAATAGTTACACTTTAAAAGGAAATGTTTATTGTAAAAAAAATACTGATGAAGTTTTCAGCATTTCCAACGTTAGGAAAACGTTGAAGATCGTTTTAAGTTGACGTCCTAATCAAGAAATCATTATACATATAATATTCCCCTTTGCCCCAGAATATTCTTTTCTTTAGCTCTATGATCATTTTATTAGACCTACTTTATGTTTCATTGCAACTTATCAGTGTTCTCTCCAAGTGCTGGTAGACGCTTCCTATCCATGATAGAGACACAGAGCCAAAAATGGTGCTAAAAACATTAGGGTTTCTGCAGCAAGTGTCAAACTATCTTTTTAAAAAGATTTTTCCTTATTTTACGGGCTTCTTTTGTGCATTTATCTTGTAGTTCCAAACTTTTTACTTTTTGTGCGTTTTTTCACTCAATACATTTCTTGAGGGGCTAAGTCTGAAACAACTGACCAATTGACTGTTTCAGATTGGAATGTCAAATTTTAACGTGCGTTCGAAAAAAAACATTCAGGCTTCGAAAGCAAGTGCTGTGAAGCCATATACAAACGCCCTGACCGTCTATCGACAACTAACAACTCACGAACTACTAGTGTTAGGAAGATGTTGAGGTGTAGTTGGAAAGGTCTCGACGAGACAGATTCAAACCCTTATAAATCATACAGATCGTAGAGGCGATTCCAGAAATAGAAAGTGAATTTATAACTCATGATTCACTAGGGCTAGCAAGGTATATGAGATGTCGCTGGAAAGGTCTTGGCGAGACGAGTTGAAACCTGTATCATTTATCAAGATTGCATGAGCAGGTCCCGAGTTTCGAGGTGCAACTTTCTACTCAGATACTAGTAAGGCTAGGTGCTTCAAGTGTTATTGAAAATGTCTTCGCGAGATTAGTTGAAACCCAGGTCACAGGGGTCGGTCCAGAGATACGGGAGCAAGCGATTTTCAACTCAGTAACTGTTAGGCCTAGGAAGGTGATTGAAGTGTCGTTGGAAAGGTCTAGCCACATTTTCCAACGGAACATTGATCATTCAAATAGGATGCTCACTGCTGAAGTGTGACGGTAGTCTATGCACATTTCCCTGACTGGACTCCACCTAACTTGCTCTTTTACCATAACTCCAGTTCTACCGAAGACATCAAGGCCACAATATTATCAGTATAAAGTTCATTGTGCTGATTTTTTAACTGAAGGGGTATCACCAATACTTAAGGAACTGAAGAGGAAAAAGTTACTAGTGTTGCCATTACCACATTGAGGGGTAATGCCAACGTTTACACCTTCCTCTGGTTTTACTTTTTTCAGGCAATATGTGCTCACATTGGGCATTTACTCCTACACACATATTCCTAAGTAAAATCTAGTTTTTATCAGGATATTTTACTTAATAAAAAATCGTGTACACAACAGAGACAATAAGCAAAGCTTTGATATAGTGTTGGCATTACCCTATGCCAACACTACCTCTAATGATAGTAATTTACTAACACGGATACTGCACTAAGTGTTAGAGCCCGATTTGCATGAACTTGGTATACATATAATGGGCAGCAGTGTATTAACATGTTTGTATATTCCAGCTGCTATTAAAGCGTCTGCTACTTATTGTGATCCGACGAAAAAGTGAATCAATGCAGAATGTGATGCACAGGTAAAGCGGACAATGTGCCTCTGAGTCATCTGCTGTATATTCCAAGCGGTCAAATATAACCTGAACATGTCGCCAATTAATCTCTATCATGTGTTATTGTGTATTAGTGACCAACTAGAAGCGGTTGTTGTACAAATGAGTGCACGTGGTAGGGCAAGAGCTGAAGATCAGAAACTGACAAACTTGATTGACGACTGGAAATTCTATTTGAATATATCTGCAATAATGTTTTGGGCGGGTTTCATATGAAGTAGATGAGTCACTGGAAACTGTAAAACAGATTTTGTGGCCCTACATATGGAAGGTGACCTCGAAGACAGTGACGACGCTGACAACAAACACAACAATGGTGTTTACACCAGTGCTTGAGATGGTTTTGAAAAGGTATCGAAAAGCTTGTAGAAGTGGTTAGAAAAAGGAAGGGTATGCTTGCACCTAGTGGCGGCGATTGCCTATTGAAAGTAAAGGCATTGAACACCAATTAATAATAATATAGGGTACGCCAAATCCAAAATGAAAAAGGTAGTGGCACGGCGTACCCCCACTTCGAGTACTGGGTTACACACCACAAGTAAAACAGCGAAAGGAGGAGAAAATAATTTCATTGGAAGACAAATTGAACGCTGTCGGATTCCGACATGCCGTAAAGAAAGATGCACGCATGTTATTGTCTACAGTACAAAAACAATATCGGCATGGTGATAGTGAAAAGTATATGTACAAGAGGGAACAGGAGATTCGCCCTGTAGTGATCGAGGTGCACTTGAAATGCACTTTCACGCATTAAACCTCTTCAAATCAAGCGGCCATATGTGTCCTGCGGTTCCTTTCCTTATTGCTAAATTGTGAATGGTTTGATAAGACCACACATTTGTAGTTCTTACACGAATCCTCTGATAAGAAGATAATGCTTCAGATTCGATGTTCCGAATCTTTCCAACATATTCGTCAATGATATTTCTCTGCATATGTGGCTATCAGCCTGCCCAACCTGGAAGAATCTACATATACCGTGTCTTGAACTCTTGGGGCGAAAGCTGTTCCTGTAATCACTTGGAGACATATGCAGATTATTGGGAATAACTTGCCATTGCGCGCAAGAATTGTCATGGAGGTATATGAACGCTTGGTGGCCCCAGTGGCATCTTCGAATGCAATATTCATCTATTTACATTTCGTTGAGTACATGAACAAGGAGTGCATTTCGTACTGCATCGCCGAATGGTTGTAATTAACGATGCGCGAATCCGGTATTTGTAGAGTGGTACTCTTATGAAGTAAGCCGCTACGAAGACGTTCCGCAGGTGACGCTTTGCTCTATTGATTTATAGTACACTTCTTCGCCACAATGACGTTAATCTTCCTGTAAGATCATGTGTTAGCTTGAAAAAACTTGTAAAACTAGCTATCCGACTCTGTGCAGCTCTTTTGGCCCGCCGGATTATACCCTATCATATTTATCGCACAATACTCTTACGCATTCGACGTTCTGTAAAACATCTTCGTATATTCTTCGCAATTTCTGCACTCGATGACCACTGTTCGAATCTGTTATTCCCACTTGTACAATTGCTTTTCACTGTTAACATGCTGATACCGTTTTTGTACTGTAAACCATGACATGTGTGCATCTTTCTTTACGTCATGTCAGAATTCGACAGTGTTAAATTTGTTTTCCAATGAAATTCTTTCTTCTCCTTTCACTGTTTTGCTGGTGGTGTGTAACCCAACGCTCGAAGTGAGGGCACGCCATGCTCCTGCCTTTTTCATTTTGGATTAAGCGTACCAACAGCTTTTATTAATTGGTGCTCAATGCCTTTACTTTCAATAGACAATCGCCGCCACTAGGTGCAAGCATACCCTTACCTTTTCTAGTCACTTCTACAAGCGTTCCCATACCTTTTCAAAACCATCTTCGAGCACTGGTGTAACCACCATTGTTGTGTTCGTCGTCAGCGCCGTCACTGTCTTCGAGGTCACCTTCCATATGTAGGGCCACAAAATCTGCTTTACAGGTTCCAGTGACTCATCTACTTCATATGAAACCCGTCCAAAACATTATTGCAGATATATTCAAATAGAATTTCCAGTCGTCAATCAAGTTTGTCAGTTTCTGATCTTCAGCTCTTGCCCTACCACGTGCACTCATTTGTACACCAACCGCTTCTAGTTGGTCTCTAATACACAGTAACATATGATATAGATTAATTGGCGACATGTTCAGGTTATATTTGACCGTTTATAATATACAGTAGATGACTCATAGGCACATTGTCC
Source organism: Lepisma saccharinum (assembly GCA_022664845.1). Taxonomy (NCBI): domain Eukaryota; kingdom Metazoa; phylum Arthropoda; class Insecta; order Zygentoma; family Lepismatidae; genus Lepisma; species Lepisma saccharinum. Next base: position 152,873 of record JAGDQP010000011.1, read on the forward strand.
GCTTTACCCGTACATCACATTCTGCATTGCCTCACTTTTTCGCCGGATCACAAAACGTAGCAGACGCTTTAATAGTAGCTGTTATATACACACATCTTAATACACTGCTACCTCCTATATGTGTACGAAATTTCATGCAAATCGAGCTCTGACACTTAGTGCAATCTCCGTGTAAGTTATTAGACAAATTCGCTCGGTATTTCTGATCTTTTATCCTTTCTAGTACTAGTGGACACTATGGTACAGTGGGCTTGTTCACAAGAGCTAGAACCAGGTAAGAAGCAGTGTGGAATTACATGCTAAATTTGTTATGGTTGGATTACATTAGGGTTTAGCCTTAAGCCCGTACCTCTTCAATGTATGCATAGATGTCATAAAGGAGGATCTGAGAGATGTTTGCCGATGATATTGTACTATGCAATACTAATAGGTCAAAACTTGGATGGAAAGTAGAGTTGGAGGAATCTGTGGAAGATAGAGGCCTAAAGATTAGTAGAAAGAAAACTGAGTATCTTGAGCTTAACGGAGAAGGAAATGGAGAAGTGATGTTGAAAGAAGAACGATGGAATAAAGTGAAAAGTTTAAAATATTTAGGCTCATCTGTTACTAGGAATGACGAGGAAATAACACACAGAATGCAAGAGGGATGAGGAAATTGGAAGAAAGTATGTGGCATTCTCTGCGACCGCAGAATCACGATGAATAATAAAGGGATCATTTACAAAACAGTGGTTAGACCAGCAATGATGTACGGAGCAGAAACATGGCCAATAAAGAAAGCACGAAAAATGGGATTAAATGTTAAGAAAATGAAAATGTTACGCTGAATTTGTGAGGTCACAAGAAGAGACAGAGTGAGAAATGTGAGGCAACTTGTTTCATATTCAAATCTTACGTTTGAGGCAATTGAGGAACCACCTTGCCAGCAACATGCACTGGGTTTTCCAAACAGGGTCATGGAAAACATAATGAGTTAAGTTTAAGAATTACCAGTTTATACTGGAGGGACAAGCCAACAAAACATCTGCACAGCATTTCCATACAATTGTAACTTAATGAACTAAATTCGTCATCACTTCAAGCGTCAACTTCTCCAATCTTAACGTTAAACCAATGACGGCAGAAAACTCAACTCACCTATGCTTCTCTGGAGGGCTGGTCTGTAATATTGGCACTGATGGAATGCTCATTGATCTCGATGTGATTAAATAGAGTTCCACACGTCACCAATGTCATGATTGACTACAGATGTCCTAGTGTTTCTGAATGTTCATGTGTCAGAATGAACTAACTCAAATCACCTGATCACTTGAGAAATGTCACTAGGTTTGAAACTTCATGTCGACATTTAACTTAGAAAACCTTTTCGCTATGAAGTCCCAAAAAGAACAAAGTTCGCATAGTTCTGGACTTAAACTTTTATCGTCACTTCGAAATAAGTGACGTGAGCGCAGCCTTACTGAGCTCTTGACATTCAGAGATTCAGTCTAAAACTGCTTCCACGAAGAAGGATGAAGGTAAGTTTTATTAACTGTTAATCTTCGCGTTGAAGCTTTCCTTTGAGTAATGTCATTGTCTGATCGATGGAAAAGAGGCCTTCATTTCATTCTCATAGCAAGATAATACTCCATTGATTCACTCTTAGATTACACTGACATTTGGGGTGGAATGGAAGGAAAAATTCTAGTAACAAAAGATGTTAATGATAAAGGTTTCAAATTGACTTGGGATCATTCTCAAATACTTTTTCTCTGACTCCATGACTAATATTTAATTAACGTAACGTCAATACGTGACATCGTGGTGCTATTTCCAACTGAGCGTTGGTTTACCACATCCTGATGTTCGATAACTATAAATTTACGATTGAGAATAGATTCTTATTTCCATTCTTACCCACGTTATGTAAGTGAAGAGTATCTGTAACTTCTGAGAATCGACCGATGTAATGATCGTAGCAACAGCCATTGTCTTCCATTCATGATCGTTTTAAACAATGTCTCAATCACTGCGTGTGAATTTGGAGTGTGTGATGACCATGATTCTAAACCTATTGTTTTCTGCATGATGCTTTTCAGCACGTCTGCACCTGTATAACATACGTAATTCATTTATTTATCCATTTCTTACCTGCTAATACAATTAATAAAGGTTTCACGCAAAAATGATATAAAAATCCTAAAATCTGAATTTCTTAATGTCTCAATTGCAACGTTCCTTTCACAAGAGGAACAACCAACGTTGTACATATATCTAAGAAGATACAAGAAAGAAGACTGCAGTCGTGTGGATATGTAACGTGGAGAAGAAATGATTATGTAGCCAGAAGAGTGATGGTAATGGAAGTGGATGGCAAGGGAGATAGACGGAGGCCAAGGAGCAGAAGGATGGATAGAGTTATGGATGATCTCAGGAAGAAATGTCTGCCACGGGAAAAAGTTCAGAACAGGACTTTGTGGAGAAGACTCATCAGAAACGTCGACCCCAAGTAAATGGGAAAAGACGGAGAGAAAGAAGAAGTACTAGTGGACACTAGAAATTGTCTGGAGCTCCAGCAATGTGCAAAGATGGCCTCTTATTTATTTGGTAAATAATGCTCCTATTTTATCTCTTGTGCTGTTAATTGGTCCAGTGTCGCCTTGAGATCCATACAACTGGCAGTCAATAAAGACGCTTCAGAAGAACCTTGTGCAATAGAAATTCCTTTAACGGATACATCTTAAAAGTGGACAACGCAAATAACGGACAATTTTAAATTGCCCGGGAGAATAATATTGAATCTTATGGAAAGAATATCTCTTAATAACGGACACAGACATCTTGATGATGTTTTCTTTTAAAGCAGAAACGGGCCGTGTGGCTAAATGGTATAGTGGTCACCTCTGGTGATAGGGGACTTCGGTTCGATCCCTGCTCATGCCACGTGACCTTTGTGGAGGACAAACACCTCGTGCGTGGTTTCTCTCGGAGTTCTCCCTATCTTCCCACTTTCTTCATTCCACCAATTCATCCCATCATCATCCATTCGGCCTGAGCCAAAGTTGACTACACGTCTTACAAATTAAATAAAAATTAATGTTCTGCTACTGTCGGTCTGAGCCATAGTTGCCTAAAGGCCTTAAATAAAAGTCAATTCAATTGTTCTGCTACTGTATACGTAATAACTGTATGTTGATTGCACTATTTTAAAGGACTAATACAGTTATTTATTGATAAAAACAGTACATTAATTTAGTTTATAGGTCAATTTCTAATTTCAAGTTCGTATCGCCGTTTGAGGGCCCCATGTGTATTTATAATACCGGACAGATTTTTTTAGACCCTAACTGGGTTCGCTATTCGCAAGTTTCCCTGTAGTTATTCCTTTAGAATACGCTTATTCTGGTAACACTAACCGCCTTGGAATGAATGTGGTCGTCTGGCAAAACTTCTCCGTTATGCAAGGCCATTTGAGGTGTGTGGTATCAAAACCTTTGCAAATTTTACAGGAGATTAAAAAGGAAAATTTTTGTTATACCGCGCTGTGATGTAACAAGTTAATTTTGAAGCCATTCTTAGCACAGATGTAGTGGGTTCTGATTCCCAATCTTTTACTCATAGTTAGGAAACAACTCCGAGTATATATATATATACCAGAGCGGCGCGATGAGGACTGGTGGAGCCAAGAGGTCCAGCACGATATTACTTACGTCATACGAACCAGCCAATCCGGAGTAGTATGACGCAATCCCCTACGTAGAGATGCAGTTGTGTATGGCGTCACTGGAAGAAGAAAGTGGTCTGTTTATGACAGAAGAAAGAAAAATCGTGTTCTCGAGGAAAGTAAGTTTAAATTTTGTTACTACGTTACTAAATATAATCTGTAATGTACAGGCATTAAGTTGTTTGAGCAACTACATATTGTAGTAATAATAAGCAGCTCCCAGTGTACTTAGAAAGCAAATGGAGTAATGAGGTAAAACGAATAGTAGAAAGGACCACGCATGGAGTGTGGACGTTTTTCTGTAGAACAGTTGCCTCCAAACTTTATTTGTCAGCGGGCCAAATTGGCTAAGCAAGAAGAGGGTTAAGGCCACGTTAGAAAGGATCAACTCAAAAGTAATATAGGATTTTTAATATATTAACTTCCTTGCAGAGCGTATTAGTAATGAGAAATTTAATAATTATCTATACTCTGTTGAATACGTAAAAATAATGACCAATTACTTGCGTTTCAAATTATTTTCTTTTAGATCCAATGTAGAGGTTACTGTAATTGTGGATTTGCTTCGGGTCAGTCAGTCAGCGGACCATAAGTTGGAGACTTCTGCTATAGAGCAATCGGTACTGCAATTTCCCATTATACCATAGACATGGACCCTTTTATCCCTCACCTATGGTTTAGAAAGGACCACTCTTTACTTTTTCATTCTTTTTATCAGTGTTCCAATATTGCTTTGATGTCCAAATTGTAGTTATTTGTGGCTGAACAGTTGTGCTTTATATTGCAATCTTTTTGTTCTTATCCTGTCGTTAGACCAAGTATTAAGGCTCAACATACGCTTAAGGTGCGCTCTTCGCCCCGCTCACCCCTATTATATTGAATCAAAAAGTACACCACAGCATTTAGAAGTATGTAAATATAAATGTTATTCAGACGGACGAAGCGGGTGGGATTATAAGGTTCGTTCCTATAGTTTCGCTATCAAGGGACGTAAAAGAATGTCGTATGTGTGATGACCGCTGCAATGACGCCATCTGACTAGCGAATAGTGAAATAGACGGTACGTGCCATAGCTGAGTCATATAGGGCAATTGATTGTGCAGCAGTGTGTAAAAGGAGAAAGGTCCACTCCAAGTTTTCCAAGTGTAGCTTGTGATTGATCATGGAAGTGTCGGAAGACCACATATATCATGTCATGCTGTATGAATTTCACCAAGGACATCCAGCCAGCGCAGCGGCACGAAATATCAACGTGAGCCATTTCTGGACAGAATGAAAAGTGGGCCCTCTACCATAACATTACACGCAAACGGCAGCGGGTTCCTAAAGGGAGGGAGGAGGAACTGTGCCAAAACAAAATCTTCACCCCTGCAAAGTGATGTTGAGTGTTTGGTGGGATAATGGATTTTGAGCTCTTGCCACGTAACTAGACCATCAATGCAGTGATGTTTACTGTCAGCAGCTTGAACGCCTATGGACTACATTGTTGGAGAAATGTCCTGCTCTGGTTAATCGCAAGTGTGTGCTTATAAATGGCGATAACGCGCGCTCACACACGGCAAGAAGGATCTGTACTAAGATCGAGGCATGTAGCTGGGAGAAACTCCCCCTCCCGGCGTTTGCACCAGATCTTGCACCAACAAACTACTGTCGTTTTCGCAGCCTGTAAAACCACTTTTCCGGGAAAACACTTCAAAATGAGGATGACGTGCGACAAACAGTGATCCAGTTGTTTGCTTCCAAAACCGATTACTTCTTTCAGCGGAGAATTCAATAATTGGTTGACAGGTGGCAGAGTGTTGTGTACTCTGACGGAGACTATTTTCCCAACTAACGGTAGTGTTCCAGGTAAGTTATCGTTTTTTTCCCTCACGCTGGAAAAATACGACATTACGTATGGGATAAGCTGATATATCAAGCTTCAATTTTCATGCCCTATTTAACTCACTACTTCTTTATGGAAACCAACAACATTTGATATTAAAATTAGATAAAAGCAGAAACGCAGGGAATTTTGAATATTACTGGAAGGGGTAGAACCTACAACACTTAGGAACTTCCAAACCGGCCAGAGAAACGATTCGAATAAAGTGAAGAAGCAGAATATAAAATGCCATCGTGCAACAATTTGACCTCTATCCAACATTAATCAACCAAGAGTTTGCTAAGTAAAACAAGTTCGAGCTGTGATTCAATTTTTAATCACGAAGGCTTCGGTCCCTTGACAGCATTTTAGCCACGCAAGCATTATTTCCTTTTCATAAAATAGGCTGGCCACACTGACAATTGCAGTGGTTAGGTAAGGGAAAACTCCCAGTACTTTTCTATTGTGTTGAATCATTTCTATCCCAAATTTGGCGCTGCTAGGTATAACTAAATGAAAACAATTTGAATAATTGATTATTTTTAAAAAATGGTGTTGGCAACACTGAATTACTGCACCAATTAAGACGTACCGGTGGGTGTGAGATAGTCTAATTAAAGCCGTTTCAATGACACTTTGCCTACGTCTCCACACCTTGTGATCCATGAGATATATTTTGGCACGGGTTGGCAACACTGACGACGAGGTTCCTGGGAATGGGAACACCCACAGTATATTGCTATTGTGTCAAGTAATGTTTATGCCAAGTTTAATACTGCTATGTCTTAACTAACGGAACTAATTAGAATAAATAATTTAAAAGAAAATAGGTTTTGGACAAAGAACTAACACCGACAAGTCGGCTGCTTAGGAACGTAAACCCCATACCCAATAATATGTATGCCAAGTTTGGCGCATATATGTTAAACTGAATGGAAACAATTTATACAATTGTTTTATAATGGGTTGGCAACACTAAAATATTGCACCTGGCAAGCAATCAAGACGGGTCTGGTGTCCATGAGCTAGTCTAGTCAAGACCTTTACAACAACACCTCAAGCATCTCTGTACATCTTGTAGTTCTTGGGATTTAATTTCTGGACATGGACGGCCATCATGAGCGGGGATAGAAGGTCCCTTTTGCTATAGCTTTGCTATCAAGGGACCTAAAACAAAGGCACATCATCCGATGGAACTACTCCAATGAAGAAACCTTTAAGTTCCGACCGAAACGTCAATACGTTACAAATACGCTACAAAGGTTAAAAAAAACATAGAAAAGAGTTGAAGGATAAGTTCAAGATTATATCTCTCTTCCAAGGAACAATCGCCAGGTGACAGAGCCCGATTTTGATGAAAATTCCTATGTAGGTAACTATTCACTACCAAAATTATAGGTGGTGTCGTCAACAAATAACGACAAGGGGAAACAAGAAAGATGGACCGTAGAGAGCAAGTAAATCGAATACAGAGAACGGAAAACGCTTTTTCTTTTACAAACTCTTACATATATTGAAAGCAAATGGTTATTAATGGATATTGGACAGGAGGTGATACGTGCTGGAGGGTATGACGACAATGACTGCCATCGTGAAAGCAGCCATCTTGACTATGCTTCAAAACTTTTAAATAGTAAGTGGGTCATGTGATATATCAATCTGTGCTGGAATGTTCCAAGAAACCCAATGGTGAAGTCAATTTTGGGGTAACTCTAATCCTGTACGACAAAATGAAACGTTAAATTGACCTGGGGAAGATCATATTCACCTAGCATTACGTCTTCTTGAATCGAGAATTCATGTTCCGTTAGTGTATTTAAATCTTTATAGTGTTTTTCATATTGCGGCCAAGATAATCATATTTTCCAACGTAACTGTGCCTCATACCTGGCCGTTTTGATTTCCGTTTCTTCAACTGTTTCAACAAAAAACGTTTTTTTATCATTCGGCTCACACATTCTCCAGGTCAATCTCACGTGTCATTTTGTCGTACAGGATTAAAGTTATGACAAAATTGACTTCGTCATTTGGTTTCTTGGAACATTCCAGCACAGATTGATATGTCACATGACCCACTTACTATTTAAAATGTTGAAGCATAGTCAAGATGGCCGCTTTCAAGACAGCGGTCATTGTCGACATACCATCCAGTATGTATCATCTCCTGTCCAGTTATCATTAATAGTCATTTGCTTCAATATGTAACACTTTATAAAATAAAAGGCGTTTCCCGTGCTCTGTATTCGATTTACACAGTTGAACACAATTCGGTGTCCCACCGTGACTACCACTTTTTGCGTTAAATCAACACAACACACGGTGTTGTGTTTCGGCACTAAAAATAGATACAGCTGCAACAAGATTTGAACATATTGTTGAGTTAGAAGTCCAGTGTCTTACCGTCTGGGCTAAATCGCCTGACAGAAAAAAAAACTAGATTCAAACAGTATAGAGAATAAAAATTGTTGATGAACTCCAAACACAACCAAAATTACTCTCACAAGTTATTCCATAATTTAATCACTTTTCCATTTGTCAATTAGGGATCAGAATTCCCATTCATTGAGAATGTGTGCCATTTCTAAGAAAATAATCACACCATTTGAAATATTGTTACGATAAGAAAGCCGGTCAAGCGTTTGGCTGTGGTCATCTTGCTTGCTTTCATAGAAATGGAATATTCTCAATGAATGGGAATTCTGGTTCCCAATTAACAAATAGGAAGTGATTAAATCATGGGATAAGTCGTTCAAGTAACTTTGTTTGTTTTGGGGGTTCATCAACATATATTTGATCCCTACACTGTTTAAATATATAGTGTAGTCGTTTAATTCAAATGTTGTTCAATAAATATCGTTTGCATCTAGTCCTTTTTCTGTCAGACTATGTGACCAAGTTGATAAGACGTTCGACTTCTAACTGAGCAACCCATATTCAAATCTCGCTACAGCCATAAAAATCTTATTTTCCTCCCAGTACCGAAACCAACACCGTGTGTTATGTTGCTTTAACACACAAAAAGTGGTAGTTATGCTGGGACACCGCATTGTGTTGAGTTAACACAGTTATTTTTTACTGTGTATTTGCTCTCTATGTTCCATCTTTCTCTGGTTAGCCTGTTGTTATTTATTGACGACAGCACCTACAATTTTGGCTGTGAAGGTTTACCTAGGTACAGTACCTACATTCGAATTTTCATCAAAACGGGCTCTGACACCTGGCGAGTGTTCCTAGGCATACACTAGCAACATTAACTGGGTGATTGTTTGAATATGAAAATGAAACACATAGTTCTATATGCCAGCGCCCGCCCTGGCAGTTTTAAAATCACCGTGATAAAAAGAAAAATGAAACATGCTCTATTTCCAAGGTGATGGAACTATCGCTTGTAGAAATATGACATATGCGTTTAAACCTCTCCTAAGGCAATAGCCACTGAATTGCTCAATCCGGTGGTAGCAAGAAGTAATTACAAATAATTACACAATAAGAAGTTATTTTTTTATTAATATTGTATTTTGCAACAAAAGTATGTAATTATTCGTTGCTGTATTATTTATATTTGAAGTAAAGGAGACCAAAAAGTAAGTAGACAAAATGTAGAAGCGCGGAAGTGATATTTTCAAACACGAAATGTATATTTTGTGCTCAAACATAAAATTATGGAAGTATTGGGTTGGTGCGAATGACCGCCCCAGGTGCGTCATGTCCAAAGTAAAAAAAAATGAAAGTTACATTACCTGGTTAGTCACCGTCTGCTGTCCCACACTGTTGCCATCGCTCAGCCAACGATTAGATTTTGTGGTGAAAGAAGTCTGGAGTCTGAGATGCGAAGAAATCCTTAACTGCATGTTGTACCGCCTGATCATCAGGGAATATCTTCCCTGCCAAGAAGTGATCGAGATGCCGAAAGAAGTGGTAGTCAGTGGGAGAGAGATCGTGGGAGTACGGCAGGTGAGGAAGGGTTTCATACTGTAACGCATGGAGAGCCTGCACCGTTCTTTGCGCGGCGTGTAAGCGAGCATTGCCATGCAACATGAAAACACCATGTCTGTTGACCATTGCTTAGTTGCTTGAGGACAAATTGGCGGTGCATTTCATGCAGCTTAGCACTGTAACGATCTGCAGTGATGGTTTCACCTCGCCCCAGAAAGATGATGGATATAGACCATCATACCAGCAACAGCGCCTTACGTGGGTGGTGAGGTGGTTCAGAACACCGTTCTGGACGTTGATTACGATCCAACCATCGTCCTGACCGTTTACGATAGTCATAGCAGATCCATTTTTCATCTGAAGTGACAATCCGATGCAGGAAACCTTCCCGCTTATTCCTTACACACAGAGAACCGCACACCTACAGACGGCGATTCTTGTTGGCCCGTGTCGACTAATATGGCTGCCATGTGTCCAATTTTTTCACCTTAGCGCTCGCACGGAGAAGCCGACTGACAGTGCTATCGTGTATGGCACGAACACTTTTCCGAGGTTCACTTCCACGGTGTTGATGAGCAGCTCATCCGAGCATGATGTTGGTCGTTGCCCACGGGGCTCATTTTGCAATGTTGCGTCACAGGAACGAAATTTGACAAACGAACGGAGAATGGTGCGTTCAATCGCCATTTCTGTCTCAAATGCATGTAAATGTTTTTTTTGTCATGCTGTGCAGAATGCTCTAGTTTAAATTCATAAAGAAAAATCCCTCGGAATTCTGTATTCTCATGATGTACTTTCATTCGACACTATTCAACAACACATTGCCTCCTGACTGTCTGGGTACTCCAGCCTGTTTGTGTTGTTAGACGTGTGACTTCAGTCGATTCCTGTGTTGTGTTTCCCACCAGACATCAAAGCAGTCATTTCGTTCGCACCAACCCAATAAAGAATTGATATTTTCGGTTACAACTTCAGAGTTATGTTTTATCATAGTAAAATTGTCTCAAAATTATTTCATGCAGTAAATATTTGTCTTAAGTCAGCAATATCCTAGTGTAAGGGTCTTCTAATGCAGAACTCCGTTCCGGATTAGGTCACCAAAGCTTCTTCTTCTGGACCTTCACGGTTTAATACAAATTCGAATTTATTTATTGTCATTTGGAATCTTTGGCTCACACCGGATTTGCTACGATGTTAAGAGAAATATGTGAATGTGTTGTATTGTATATCCTTCAGCAGTTGCAATCAATATGAAGCAGGGGAGCGTAATGTAAATTCATGCAAATTTATGACGCGTTTACTCTTTAATTTTATTGTAACTGTTCCGAAAAATATACGAAGTAGCCAACAAACGTGCAATGTGGTGCATTTTGTTAACGTTAAGTAAGAAGACAAAATATGAGATTCGATTGGTAAAGTTTAAAATGGTAATTTTTACGCGATGGAACTCATATTTATAAGAAAAGATAACCGCGTTTTACTTGAAATACAAAAGAAGAATGGTTGAAAAGAAACGTCTGTTTAGGGGTTCTACATGTGTCTTATATTTGCTGGGTTTTACTGTAATTGCTACTAAATATGGGAAATATGTTTACTGTGGTCTACTGTATGTGTTCCGAACCTACAGCCGATGTTGAATTAATTTGAGGAAGTTTTTCGAGATAATCAAATTGCGTTTTTGAAGGTAAAATATACTACTGTGTCATTGCTTATCTGATCTTTGTTGGAATGTTAATATGGATGGAGTTTAGATACCCCCCCCCCCCAGCTTTCATAGATGAGTAAAGTTACTTTTGGGGAAGTTTATAGACAACTCGACCACGACGATTGGTAATGCTCTTTTAAAGATTACAGATTAAAGATTATATTCGTCCCCGGAGTCTAATATATAAATGTTCGACAATTATTACGTGGCATATAACATAAGACAAAAAGGTTAACCTTTTCTTAGCAAACTTAAGCCACGAGATGCACGCACAGTTGAGAGATTTATTCCAACGTACACTCAAAAAAATTGTTGGTGTTTATTGACACCCCAAAAGGTGTAATAGAACACCTCTACACCAATTCCAGTGCTGGGTAACACCAATTCTAGTGTCGGTTAACACCATCCGGGGTGTGCAACACCGTTTCTGGTGTTAACAAACACCTCTACCGATATTCAGAAACACCGTTAGGAGTGTTAATAAACACCATTGAAGGTGTTCCCTAACACTTCTAGCGGTGCATTTTAACACTTCTAACGGTGTTTCTGAATATCGGTAGAGGTGTTTGTTAACACCAGAAACGGTGTTGGACACCCCGGATGGTGTTAACCGACACTAGAACTGGTGTTACCCAGCACTGGAATTGGTGTCGAGGTTGAGGTGTTCTATTACACCTTTTGGGGTGGCAATAAACACCAATACTTTTTTCAATGTACAGATGTAGCAGAACAGCCAGCCATTCAAAGTAATCAAACAGGCCTTAATTGAGCACTTTCATTCAAAATCAAATGTCATGGTAGAAAGATTCCGCTTTCCACTCGGATCGTCAATTCCAAACGTAATCTATTCAAGAATAGACCTATGTTTTACTATTTAGACGTTTAGCAATGAAGTGGAAATTCGGGTATGTTCTAGAAGACATGATTAGAGGCCAAATTATGATTGTTATTTATCGTGATAACACCCGCAGGCGTCTCCTGGCAAATGTGAAACTTACTTTACATAAAGCTATGGAAATGCTCATTATAAAGAAACAGGTGGATAGAGACTTATCTTCTTTCAAGGCAATGAATCACGAACGATCAATTGTACTCAAAGTGGCAAAACCTATTAGTAATCCTCCACCAAGGAGCACTAAAGTAACGCGTCAGTTGACCTGTTATCGTTGTGGTAAGTCACATTCTGACTTTAAAAACTGTTTTACGAAAGATCTAATCTGTTTTGTGTGCCCGAAGAAAGGTTATTTGTCGGTGGTGTGTCGCGCGCCTAAGTCTAAGCAAGTACAATAGTTGACGGAGCCGTTAGATGTTGAAACCTTACCTGATGGGACTCAAGAGATATCCCGGTTGTTACATTTTGATACGTTAAATGGAATTCACGATCAGGATTAATACGTACCTGCTAAATACAATTTCTTAAGTACCTGATGCTGATATCATTTTGCATTATGAAAATAAACCTGTAAAGATGTTTGTGAATTCAGGATTTAACGAAAACATAATGTCGTTTTCACAATTGCGACAGTTCAATGACTGTCAGAAGCTACAACCAGCACATACGCAGTTAACCTTTTGGGATAATACCAGGTGTATGCATAAGTGGTTTCCTGTTTAACTAAGAGATGGCGCCAGTGAAAAGTACGCAGCGTATTCATTGGACACATACGTCATTTTGTTTGTCTGACATTAAACTACAAACACACAAGTTGAGTCCGCCAAACACTAGCGTCTTTGTTTTATCGTTCAGTGATCATGTCAAAGTTTGTGCCTGAAAAAGAACATATGCGGCACGCATTGCTTTTCTTATTTATTCAAAAGAAAAAGGTTGTTGAAAGTCATCGTGTGCTGGTAGAAACATATGGTGAACACGCTCCATCGATTAGAACATGTGAGACATGGTTTCGACAATTTAAAAGTGTCATTTCAATGTGAAAGACAGTGCGCGCGCACAAAAGTGCGAAAACGAGCAATTGCAGGTGTTATTGGAGGATGACCCAACTCAACCTCAACAGCAATTGGCAAAAGCATTAAATGTGTCACAAGAAACAATCAGGAGACGTTTATGAGCAATGGGGAAGATCAATAAACTGGGTAAATGGGTCCCACACGATTTGAATGAACGTCAAATAGAAAATCGCAAAGTTACTTGTGAAATGCTGCTCCAACGCCACGAAAGAAAATCCTTTTTGTATCGAATTGTGACGGGTGACGAAAAATGGATTTATTTTGAAAACCCGAAGCGGAAAAAATCGTGGCTTTCACCTGGCGAAGTCGGTCCTTCAACATCAAGGCCAAATCGCTTCGGCAAGAAGACCACGCTTTGTGTCTGGTGGGACCAGAGCGGTATTGTGTATTATGAACTCTTGAAGCCCAGCGAAACCGTTAATGCACAACGCTATCGCCAACAAATGATTAATTTAAATCACGCATTGATCGAAAGACGACCGGAATGGCCCCGAAGACATGGCAAAGTGATTGTGTTACACAACAATGCGCCGTCTCACACAGCAAAACCAGTGAAAGACACCTTGAAATCGCTTGGATGGGACATCCTTCCGCACCGGACGTACTCCCTAGACCTGGCGGCATCTGACTATCACCTCTTCGCATCAATGGGGCACGCGCTCGCAGAGCAGGACTTCAGCAATTTCGAAGACGTTGGAAAATGGCTCGACGAATGGTTTGCCGCAAAAGACAAGCAGTTTTTCTGGCATTGTATGCATCAATTACCTGAAAGATGGGCGAAATGTGTAGAAGCCGATGGCCAATATTTTGAATAAAACAAAATTAATTTCCCTTGAAAATTACGTGTTTTCTTTACCACAAAAACCGGCAAAAACTTATGCATACACCTGGTAAACCTATTGAAACGATTGGTTCACTGAAACTCAACTTTCAATGGTGAAATAAAATAGTCACACTTATTTTGTTTTCAACACATGGCTAGAGTTTCCGAACGTAATGTTGGGTCGTGATAGATTAAAATCCTTAGATCCAGATTGGAAGTTTCTCACCGATCATGTGTGAGACGAAAGTTTAGCGACTGACGCCATTACTTCATCTACTACAGACAAAATATCAGTGGAAAAGATTGAACACGTTATGTTGTTTGTGTCAACATCATTTACTCAGTTATGTGATAGTCTTACTAACTTAACGAATATGTTTTCAACTGAAGTAATCTAAGCAGTTATCGGTGCAATTTGCCAAATATGTAACGACAGAGCTACAGAAAATAAGGAATACTTGTTCAGATATTAAAGACGGAGAATCTGCTATAAGCTGTTGAGAACCTAATTGATGTCACAGAAAATTCACCTAAAATATAGGACTTTACTGTTCAATTGAACCCTTCCGAATCTGTACCAGTCTTATTAAAAGAAGAACAACACGTGCTTCTCAAATCACAGCGGTTAAGTAAAAAGGCTAGATTATATGTGATTCATCTAATAAAATACTTCAAGATGATGGTAAAAGTAAACCGGATTCTAATAAATCTATGACAGAAGTTGAATGATTAAATTACAGGAGTTTGGCACACAAACTACTCTCTCCTTACTTGGAAGAGCAACTTGCGAATCTTCAAAATTTCTTAGATTTAGGACAACGGAAACTAGCCTTAGATTTGATTTTTCGGTATGAGCAATTTAGTAGCACAGAATGGTGAATTTTCTGAATAACACTGTTTATGAGATACTAAGAAAACTCTGTTCTATTTAATTAGCTAACTTATAATTGATTCGATGTAATGTGATGAATCGTGACTCATGGACTTTTCTTTCAACAAAAAAACATGATGTGATTTCAAGTCTTTTGTATATTGCTCATGATCGTTTTGCAATCTCAGTTGAATATGTAGTTTCATTATAGTTTGAATATGTAATTCTTACAAAGAAGCTATCTATAATGTCCAAAGTTGAAATGAGACGAACTTCAGATTTTTTTCTGTAAATCAAGCCTCTGTAGG
Organism: Lepisma saccharinum; assembly: GCA_022664845.1. Taxonomy (NCBI): domain Eukaryota; kingdom Metazoa; phylum Arthropoda; class Insecta; order Zygentoma; family Lepismatidae; genus Lepisma; species Lepisma saccharinum. The sequence continues at coordinate 168,048 of JAGDQP010000011.1, forward strand.
TACAGATACAATTGATATTAAAGAGTGAAAAGTATGTGACTGGACTGGTGATTGAACCCGGGATCTTTAGGTTCGATCACTGGTCCAGTCGCATACTTTTCACTCTTTAATATCTATAATATCGTTTCATTAGATTATATGACTTCACATTAATTATTCTGATTTTGCAACTTGAAATTTTCGATTTGTTTCTTTCTGTTCCCCTCATGCTCTCCTATCTTAATGAAAGTGACCTATAGGGGAGGTGAGTGCAAGTTGGTAAAGTTGAAAATGGTAGTTTTTACTCGATGGAACTCATATTTATAAGAAAGGATAACCGCGTTTTACTTGAAATAAAAAAGAAGAATGGTTGAAAAGAAACGTCTGTTTAGGGGTTCTACATGTGTCTTATATTTGCTGGGTTTTTTCTGTAATTGCTACTAAATATGGGAATTATATTTACTGTGGTCTACTGCATGTGTTCCGAACCTACAGCCGATGTTGAGTTAATTTGAGGAAGTTATTCGAGATAATCAAATTGCGTTTTGAGGGTAAAAAATACTACTTGTGTCATTGCTTATCTGATCTTTGTTGGAATGTTAATATGGATGGAATTTAGATACTCCCCCAGCTTTCATAGATGAGTAAAGCTACTTTTGGGAAATTTTATAGACAACTCGACCACGACGATTGGTAATGTTCTTTTAAAGATTATAGGTGGTCTTCACATCCAGATAATTTCCCAAGTTACATTTGCGAATTCATATAGTTTTCACAGTATAGCAAAACGTACTGTCTTACGGTTCTGTTTCAATTTATTTACGGCTTTTCGCTATCTATGACTTAAGCGTTATAGGTTAGTAGGGAAAGGAGTAAATTGGGGCCTGAGTTGGAGGTACCATCCTAGAATTTGCATGGTGTGGCTAAAGAAAAACCACATTCGGGATGGTCGGCCGCTGGTATAGAACCGGGGACATCCCGAATGTGATGCCAACGTTCTATCAACTGAACTACGGCCTTTCGGTCTTACTGCTCTGTCTTACTAAGTATCAACTAAGCCATTTTTATTGCCATGTTATCATCAATCCGAACCCCAGGACAAAATAATTGAAGACCTAGCCCTGACCGTCCTAGAATGTGAATGTTACAGTCAATATCTTTTGAAGGGGTGTGCAGCCAGTCGAAAAGTAGTATTTTTTAAAGGTACGTTATGATTGAGGGTTCGAACTCCACGGCCGACTATCCTCACAAGTTTTCCAAGGTCTTCCTCGCTTTCACCAAGCAAATTCTAGGGATGGTACCTTATGTGAGATTCTGGATGATAACCTCTCCGTCCCGACGTGTGATAAAGATACCAAAAGGCCATAAATAAATTCAAATTCAAACATGCAACGAGTTTGTAACATTGCCCCTTTAAAAATTTCTGGCTTGCAATTGGATGAACCTAATCACTTTTCTTTTTCGCGTTTTCTCCTTCATCTTAAATTGTGATCTCAGTCGCCAGGCCAGCGTCTCCAAGGTTCTGGGTTCGAATACCGATTGTGATATGGATATTTGTGGATATTATAGAGACTTGACATCTAATGGAATCGAGATGTGCCGAAGTTATTAGTTACTAAAATAGCCCAAAATTCAAAGTTTACAAAGTCATTTTACAAACTCAGACCACAACATGCAGCTATTTATTTAAAATAGATTTCGATGCTGAGCAACTAAACTCTCCCAGTGCGCGGGGACTAAAAATGTTAGTGATTTTACCCTTAGAGCCATCGAATTTTGAATTTAGATTTTAAGGCCTTTAGGCAACTTTGGCTCAGGCCGGATGGATCATGGTGGGATGAATTAAGTAGGAGGAAACGGGAGAACCCCGAGAAAAAGCACGCACAGCAAAGCTCACATGGCATGAGCAGGGATCGAACCGACGATCCCTAGCGCCACAGGTGAGCACTCGACCAATCCACCGTGACCCTTAGAGCCATGGGTATTCTACATAAGACAAATCTACTTAAAAAAAGAGGAGAAAATGAAAGTGAAGTTTGCTACTAAATTAGTTGATCTGGTGTATTTATCAAGATGCAAATCAACTGAAAATCAATTTAAGTAAATATAGATTCCCTTTGTTTAACAAAAGTGGACGATAACAACACGTTAAGTCCAAAAAAAAACAAAAAACGAGACGATATTCTATCCTTTGAACTAATTCTGCTCTCTTCACGTCCTAGTTCACTCTTCTGCCGCAGAAGCAGCACAAATCAGCACGTTTCATCTGTCTGCCAATAGAGATCGCATTGCAGTTCAGCAAGTGAGCAAATCAATTTCTAAGCATTTCATTTACGACAGATGACACTAGTTTGAGCGTTAACAAACTAACTATTTACTAGTAATTATAGTTACTACACTAGCAGTACGTTAGTCCTAACTAATACTAAGTAAATAGGAAACTAGGAAATAAGTCCTACAGTCGAATAAAATAGGAAAAGAAATATAAAAAATAGTGAATCAACTCTACTTTAGGGGATCTGAAATAAACTATATTTTCTATTTATCAGTTCGATACTCACACAGGCAGGGTTACCATAGTATAAAATAAAAAAACGGGGGGAAATTGAAACGAAAGTATGGATATTTTAAAGAGAACTTCCAACTCACGGTGATTCCACAAGACAGTGCAGTGCACAGTACATGATGCTTTTGCCATTTCGCGCCACAAACAGCATTGCAGTGACTCCTACTCAGACTGAAAATCGGTAGATGGCAGCATTACATTCGTTACGAAAAGTGCAAGTAGCTTCCGTCCTCTGGCCTAGCGGATAAAATGGGAAAGTTCCAACAGACAGCTACAATGTACGTACAAAGCGGGTAATTGTAATGAGACGAAACAGTGAAAAATATCACAGTAGCGTGAGGGGAAATGCTACAGGGGAAAAAATTGGATGAATTTAGCGATTTTTTAAAAAATGTTAACCGGGAGAGGAAAACAAGGGTTGGAAATTGGGTGGCGGTACCTGGGTAAACCAGGTGGTATGGTAACCCTCCCCATACAGTGGCGAACAAAAGTATTGGAACAAAGGATTTTGGGCTTAAACATTACTACAATTTTTTATATAATGAATTTAACAAAACATTAATTGTAACACAAATTTATTCACTCAATAGTAATTATAGCTGGAAAACAAAACCGAAATGTAATTTATAATGATTTGCTTACTTACTTACTCCAGGCGACGGAACCCAAAAGTTCATCGCCGCAGTAACGATTGTTCTCCATAGGATTCTTATCATGAGCAAGATTAAGCCAGTTTTCATTACAAAAACCTACTTCTCGAAGATCCCTTCTAATATCCTCCCAATGTCGTCTCGGTCTTCCCAACTATCTCTCTCCCTCCGGCTTGTCAACCAAGATGGAATATTATCTTCGTTTTTCCCCCATCCGAGCTACATGTCCTGCCCACCTTAGACGTTGCGATTTCATTATTTTTACAGCATCTGATAGATCGTATAGTCCGTGGAGTTCTTCATTATGCAGTCTCCTCCACTCTCCAGTTATCTCGTCCCGTTTCGGTCCGTATAACTTTCTCAAAACCTTATTTTCAAATACACGTAATTTATGTTATTACCTTTTTCTTTACAAATAACCTTGTGTGTGGTAAATGTTGAAATTGACACAGAGAAATCGCGGTGGCTATCAATTTTTCTGTGTTAATTTAAACTCGTAATTAGGGAAGGTATCGAGACGAGACGAGACGAGACTGGCATCAGTCTCGTTCTCGTCTCGAATTTTTTGGACAGTCTCGTCTCGATCTGAAAATGCCGGTCTTGGTCTTGGTCTCGGTCTCGATTGTAAACAGTCTCGAGTCTCGACACGTTAGTCTCGGTCTTGTCTCGAGAGTCTCGAAAGACGATAGTCTTTAAAAGGTTGCCGTCCCGTGACTTATTTGAAATGGGTATGCAGGCTTTCCGATCTCAGTACAAGAACAAGAATGTTAATATGACACTAACATAGTTTGTTACATATAATTTCGGGTTTAGATTAGAAATAATATTCTGAAATAGAGAGAAAAACAGTACAGCTTTAAAGTAATATTATATAGCTCTAGTTAGGATATATAGAATACCAATAAGTGAGACACACAAATATTTATATTATGGGAACGGATCCATGTTATACCATAAATTGCAAAATTGGTATACGTATCATTTAAGTTGTGCTACTTCTAAATTATATTTAAACTGACTAAATAACTGTTACGTTAAAAATGAAAAAATTACGTTTCAGTCGATTTTTTTACCAGATTCATAGAAATAAATGAACATACTATGTTAAAGATTTTCCGAAACATTCCTGGGGAAAGCTAGGCAACTGTCCCTACCTGGGAATTTTCAGTAATTTGGCTAATAAAGGCATCCGTCATACAGTTCTCAGGAAGGTTGAGAGCAAAAAAAATCTAAAGGAGATTTGACATGCGTTCTTTAGTGAAAAATCTAGCGCCGTACTGACAGCTCTAAATTTCCAGTTGAAAGAAAACAGTATAGAGTAAAGAATTATGTTGGCTGAATCCCGAAGATATCAACAAAGTTAATCCCACGACTTATGCCACATTTTAATAATTTATGTAATTGTTATTTGAGTTCGGAATTCCCATTCACTCAAAATTTTTCAATTTCTACCAAAATAAGAACTGACAAAATGGCGGCAGCAAACTCTTGATCAACACTGCATGTACAGCACGATAAGAAATAGTTTTCTCATTCTGAGCAGGTGCAGAACTGAAAACGAAAAATATCGATACGAAAAGTCTCAGAGTTTTCCTCCATTACAGTGAAACAATATGAAATACTAAAATTCTTAGAAACCTCCCTGAAGATTCCTAGCAACATTAACAAAATTTTTAACATTATGCAGTACGTGACAAGAATTTTGCTTATTTTGAACTTTTGTGCAAGGAAATAATCAAATACAAAGAAATTGAAAATAGTATTTACGGAACTCCGCAGCTACACGAATCAAATAGTTTACAATACTGCTCTTGAGTGATTGAAAGAACCAATTCATAAGTATGGATTACAGCTGCACACCCATACATTAAAGCAAAAAGAAACGAGTGGTGTTCTCGGTAGGCGCTACTTTCAAATAGCGTATTGCGAATCTTATAAACTGAAATAATCACATTGGTATTTCAAATAAGCCGTGTTATCAGATCAAAATGCCATTCCAACAATCCTAGCAAAGCATATATTACGATGTAAAAAAATTGCTGTGTCGAAGGCATTACTAGGCACTTACAATCTTATATCCCCTCTACGTCTGTCTGTCGACAACTTTTAAATCAGGAACTACCAGGGCTAAGAAGATAGTTGAGGTGTCCCTCCACTGAGCTCCGGCTTACTTGTTTCCATATACAGTAGGCGCTCTTTTATCCGGCATTCTATAAACCGGCACGCTCTATTATCCTGCATCGGTTGAACCACTTGCATTCGACTTTTTCCGGTTATGCTCAGGCGCTCACTGAGGTTGTCCGCAACGTCGCGCCACTGCGCTTGGCTGTAAATGCCATTTTCTTTGTCATCTGCTGTTCATCTGTGTCGCACGCTTTATACACTGATGTTTACGACCCTTGTAACCAGTCTTGGGCACGTTACTTTCGCAAAATTCAAATTTTTAGAGAGGTTAGAAAATTTGAAAATTGAATTTAAAAGAAACTAAGACTACAGTTGGTTCGAAAAAAATATATGTTATGTATTTTTTGTGGTTCTATAACCATGAATGTTTTTCGCATCCTGCTTCCTTGCACACCTCGCTCGTGAGCGTCCAGACACATCCTAGCTTTCAGTAGAAATTAGTTATTTATATACATCCTAGCAGTTATTAAATAATAAATATGAACGTATAAAAATATATTTTGAAAGAACAAAATGTGTTGTCCCGGGCGAACATCGAACCCGGGACCTTTCAGTGGAGAAGCCGACATCTTAACTAATCGTCCACAAATGCGACCTGGCAAAATTCGCTTTCGAACTTGTATTTACAGTGCATGTGTTACGTAAGAAGCCCGGTCATGTGCCTTATTTTATTGGTCATGTTCTACCACTTTAAAAAGCATGAAAAATTCCGGGGTTATGGATCCACTAAAAACATAACATATTTTTTTTTTCGAGCCAACTGTTGTCTTAGTTTTTTAAATCAATTTTCAAATTTTCTAACCTCTCTAAAAATTTGAATTTTGCGCTAATATAAAAAAACAATTACCGTCCTGTACAGCTTGAAAAAATCTTCAATTTAAAAAAAAAGAAGGTGCAAATCCGACCGAGATATCGCTAAATTACCAAAAACACACTTTAATTTATTTTGAGGGTAGGATAGCATCTTTTCAGCTGAAATTTTGTGGAGAGCCATCATTTTTTATGCTGAACCTGGTAGTATTTTTTTTTTGTATCAAGATTTCTTCCAAGGCAATTTTCAGCATCTTATCCTGCTAGGATCTTTTAACATTTGACGGTTTGTATTGTAAGTATAAAAAGTCATCACTTGCAGGTGATTCGAACCTACAACCATCAGGTTTCCTACTCCAGCAAGTGCCTCAGGATTGAATTCGATTCGTCATCATATGTCTATATTACGCGAAAGTGCAACTTTTTGTAAATTTTCGGAACGGACTTACTGACTGAAGTCGTCTATCATCAAAATAATCTCGACATTTTCAACTTCTGTGGAAAAAAAATGAAGAAGAAAACTACATAAACTTGCTATGATGTTAGTGATATAGGACTTGCCTACATTGAATACTGTCCAGCGTAGCCCTCATGGCCGAAATCTTTCAGACTATTGGTTATTGTACTTTTGATGTTCATGAGTATGATATCAAACCCCATTAGTACGGTGCAATTAGGTTTTAACCCGCAATTTTAAAATAACAAGCTGAAAATTGGTGAAAATGTTCAGAATGTTGTCCTAAATAACATACTCAAAGTGCTAAAAAATCCCGCTTGGGGAAACTGAGATATGACGTCATCAACATGGCCGCCGACCGAATTTAACTTTAAAATTTTAAAGCTATGTATCTTCTCGACATTTTAACATAGAGACTTCGTTCTTGTTTCATTTTCCATAGAATATATTACCAAATGCTATTCATAGCTAGTGTCCGTCATATACAACCGCCATCTTTAAAAATGGCACCTAAAATTGAAAGGAAAGTATATTCTTAATGTTTGTTGTCACATTTAACTGTGAATAACTTTGAAACGAATACGAATATGTGAAAACGTCCCGAAATAACCGTTATTTGCCTTTTTAAGAGCTTTCCAACGAGCCCAATATCATTCTTGTATCTCTAAAACTAATGGAGCTAGTCGATTTTATGCGCACCAAGCAGTGATTGACACCTTTAAAAATGAGTTCGCCATATTCACTTCTGACGCTATTAATGATATAGTTGTAAAGTAGATATGTTTTGCAAGTAATAAATACAATTTTCTGGATAGGTTTTACTATCATTCTTCCATAAATAAGAGCGAAACATACAACTTGGAAAATATGTTTAAGAGATGTGACGTCATCAATATGGCGGCCGACCGACTTTATCATTTTATTTTTGAAAGGTTGTATCTTTTAGACATATCAAAATAGAACATTTGCTCTTTTTTATTTTTCACAAAATGCATAATTTAAGAAATTGTTATTCAGAACGAGCAATTGCCATATACATCCGCCATGTTTAAATATGGCGTCATGTTTTGGAAACGGTTTACTTTTAAATATTAAAAAATATTTTCATATTTAGCATATGTTAACTGTAGAAAACATTACGATACACCAAATGGAATTTTATCTACAATTATACACATTATAAGAAAGAAACGACCCGTAACTATTAATAAAGATATAAAAAACAACGTATTTCTGTAAATATAACTCGTTTTACTTTAACAGTTCAGGCTAAGGAAAAACAGGTACCTTTATCAAATCTTCGTTCGTCTCTCTTTAATGCCACTGCTTATGGTTGAAACTCCTCCGCGTCATAGTCCTCATCTAGAATCTTTGAACGGTTTTCACAACCATGACCAACACAATAGCCACACATCGTCGAGCAGTTTAAGCCACTTCTTCGACACTCGCAATTTGGTTCGCAACCAGACTTACAATCACAAGAAATTACATGCAGGATGTTTTCTGGTGCGGGATCATTTTCGTTGAGAATATGTTTGTGACTACCATCTATCAGGATCCATGCCCAATCCATTGGTGGTAAATTCACACCGTTCCATTGTTGAATCTGGTGGTAAACGCGGTATGAATGCTGCCTTGCTGCGGATGATGTTGGTGGAAGTGTAGATAAGTCAAATGTTGATGTAACGGCCTGCGTCGCCACAGTTCTCATGTATTGACGGTATCTTACTTCCTCTACGGTACCGTCAATATCGTAGCCGTATAAATCGAGAAGAAATGATGCTCCAGCACTTGCAATTTCTTCGTGAGTTGCGTCTGACCTGTTAAACATACTTACAATTTCCCTTAAAATAAAGTTTTTTCGAAATTGTTTGAAGGCTACCTTTTCCCCTTCTTAAACAGCGCGGAAGCTGTATCACACCCTGTTGCGGCATGAAAGAAAAGAATATTAGGAAGAACTTCTCCGAGACCACCTTGAAGTTTTTTACTACTATACACTTTGAGAGGATTTTGTTTTTTCCCAGGAATTAGCATCCAAACATCAGTGTCTACATCAGCTTGTGGAGCCAAAAAGACCAACAAATCCGTATCCTCTCCCACAAGAACTGACGCTACTCCTGTTCTTGCTGCGTTCACTGTTGTTGAAACCGCCAAGAAGTCTGCGTCGGAGGAAGATTGAAGAACGTTAATACTCGCAGACTGAAGATGTTTCGTTAGAAGGTTTATAAATCTTTTTTTGTTGGAGCGTTCTCCAAAACAAAAAGTCCTTGGGACACAACAGGTGCCTTGAGATTGTCGATTAATGTCTCCGTCGCTGATCCCTTAGTCCTTCTCCTCTCATGCTCTGCATCTTTCGTAGTTGGACCTGAGTATCCACCGAAAACGACATTAACTCGGTGCCGTAGTGTTGCTGAATGTATTTGACGTACTGGAGACAAATCTGACGAAAGTTAACCGGACGCATCCAAATCACACGATGCAATAAGAAAACTCCTTCGATTGTAAATACGGGATCTGTTGGTAATGTGCTGTCGCAAGGTGCAAGTTCCTCTAAAACAGCAGTCAATGCTGATTTTTTTGCCTTTCCGCATCGAAACACCATCGAAAAGGGCAGGTGGTCTTGCAGCCAATTCGTATTTCAAATATTCGGCCAGTTCTTCCTCGCTTCGCACGACACACAGGATACGATGAAAAAGTTGGTTTGGGTTCACTTCTACATCCCTTCCTTTAAATTTTATAGTTTTTGCCACACTTGCAGGTGATCGGACTTTGTCTTTTCGCCTAAGATGCACGTCACTGAAACGTTGACCCACAACTGATTTCATCGCAGCTACACCTCGATCTTGGGCTTCATCACAGTTCACACTATCGTCACCAACTAATCCCGTACCAATGGGCACTAGAAGATTGGACGAGGTTTTGAAGGGATTGTGCGAGTGCAACCAGGCCATCATCTCTCGAAGATTCTTATGATCCCTTACTTTACGAGATTCTCTCAGTTCCACGTGTTGTTCGGATGTTCTAGAGAAAGCACCACTGAAGTTTTCGACTGCGTCTACAACCTGGGCTGAAGTAGGCATGGCACTCACCCAGCGCGCAACCACATTTTCAGTCATTCCTCGTCCGTGCGTTAATCCACCTGCAGTTTTCATTGTACGCATTAGCACTTGTTCAAGTGTCATGTCCATCCATATGCCTGACCAAAATTTTTTGGTTCTTCGAATTGTGAAGTAACCATGATTCACAAATTTGTGAAATTCCTCAGGGGTCATGATTGTTTCTAATTGCAGCATTTGCTGCAAGTACATGTTGGTGGACTTCGCATAATTGAAGTGGCCAGCAGCGTGCAAGAAGGGGATCATACACTGGACACTATAAATGTGAAGATACCAATCGCCAGGAGCGTTCTGCTCTTATGAAAAAACGCATAATGTTAACTAATTCGAAGTATTGCACCCATAGTTTGCCGGTTCGATTCGTTAAAGATACTTTGTGTAAAGTTTCATTTAACATGCTTTGAATGTCCAGTAGACATTGAGATGTGCTTATATTTTCAAGTGACAGCTCACCTCGAAGTACATCTGAGTGCACACTTTTAAGCCTTTAAGTAAGATCTGCATCTTCTTCCACATCATTTGTTAGTAATAAGTTTGCAATCGAAACCTGCGTCAGAAAATGCGCACGCATGGCTCGAGCATATGCCTTCCCGGTCATCATGTGGAGTACTGTGTTCTTCGCGTAGATGGTCTCCCATAGCTCTTCCAAACCGCTACCGGCCATAATGGTTCCAACGGCACCAAGAAATGACATAAGTAAGTGAAAGCCACCAAGACGCACAATCACATACGAGAGGGGGCTGTCTTCTCCTACGGCTAGAACTATGTCTATGGCTTTAGTGTAGAGTGGCTGATAGAATGTCACCACACAAGATTTTTTATTTCTTTCTATGCATTGCTTCGCTGCGTTCATGAAGCAAGTGTAAATTGTACTTGGATTTCCTGGGGAAAGATTTACAAAAGGTAAAAGGCAACACAGCAGATGTGTCGTATTCCTTAGTACTAGCTGTAGTCATAGCATCCATATATACACTCCAACTAGGACTTGATGTTTCTTGCAGTATGTATCCCAACATCCAGGACAGATCAACCAATCGAGCATCTTTGGCACATTGTGGTTGTGGTAGAGCTGCGCTGATATCCTCCACCTGAAAAATATACGATCCTGCCTTCAAAGGTCGCTGATAACTCATTACCGTCCAGAAGCCTAATGATTCCAAATTGGAGTCTGCAGAAGAATCAATCTTCGGTACAAAACTGCTCGTATGTACGGATCCTGCTGGTGTGATGCATCTGATGCCCCCCATAGCGTGGAAAGTTCCATGTCCATTCAAAGTGTTGATGTTGTGATCAGCATTGTCAAACACAAACTGAACGTATCCATTGTTATCTACTGAGGGCGGGGCGTTTATAGCAACTGAATTCTCAAATTTGATAGTCTCCTTGTAAGTTGCACATAATCCTAGTTTTGACAACACATCTACAAGAACTTTAGAGCCATGACGTCGGTGAAGGTATACGCTTAGGCCGAGCTGCAAAGGTGAGATAAACGAACGTGGACGAATGGAAGCAATAATTGCATGTGCTATAGTAACACCTTTTCTTTTGTTTGTTTTATCCTCGTCAACGGGTTTGCGAGTTCGGATAAGAACGTTTATGAAGGCTGTAAGCGTCTCCGGAATTAATTCTTCATTTCCAGAAGCAATTTGCTCTACTGTTGGATAACTGTCAAATTCGTACACTCGAGTACGAATATCCCGACGAATAACTTTGGCTGCCATTTCTACAATCCTCATGCTTTCCTCCCTTTCGTTGGTTTCTTTTGCAGTGTACCAATTATCAGTCAGAAGTTTATGAGCTAACCCAGAAAACATACAACACTACTCTTCCCTACCCGTTCGGCAATGACAATGTTTTCACCAAAGTGTCTCTGAAGCTTCTTCTTTAACTGCTTCTTCGTGTAGAGCTCGTCTGTCGGACATAAAGATTTTCATTATTTCGCACAGTTGCTGGAGGGAATACTGACATTCATCAGTACTGTCCAACTATTCACATAATTTCTTAAATGCGTGCGATTTATTGGAGTCTTCAGGTCGCCCTGAGTGTGATGTTTGCCCTGGTAAAGAAGAACCTGGACGATTGAAATATGAGTAGCACTATCTATGGTAGCGGGCTTCTGCAGCGACAAAGTCAACCTCGGTATTAATTCTAACTAATACGTTCCCCCTCCCCATTCTCGGCACGTCTTAATGCCATCGAACGCACCGACTCGATTACATGTAACGTTGCAATAACACTATAAGATGTTTATCGGTCCGGGTGCCTGACTTCGTCTGTTGTACAAATATCTTTCTCACAAAACAGACATTGCCGTTTGAAGTCGAAGTTTGGAAGAGATGAGCGTGCACTTCCTCTCACAGGTAGTTCACCTTCGTCCGTGGTCGGTACAGGAACACGGCGAGTATACTCTTTTCGACAGTTCACATGAACTTGAACACTCTCACTGTTACCGATTAGCGCACGAATATTGTCCTCTCTTGCATCACTAAATCGACGTAACGTGTCAATACATCTTTTTACTACCACCGTATCACCACATTTAGTTCCATTGCATAAAATGTACTGCTGCACGGACTCCATCTCAATTCATATCAGTAGGATAATTCAAATTCACAACAACGAAATTAATCATTCACTTCTTACCTGAAGCTACACCAATGCAAATAAATGTACAACACGTAACACAATTTCTCTTGATATGAGAGGTACAATTACGACTGTTTTTAGATTTCTGGCCACATCTTCCTTCAAACATTCTTAAAGACATTACTTCATTTTTTACTTTCTTGAATTTCCTATTTTATTTTCTAAAAAGAACGCCTTAAGCTGGTTTGCTGTTATTATTAGTTAACAAGAGTTTACCCTGTGGCGCCATCTACTGACCAAAAGGTAGAGTGTTGCAATAAATTATGGATGCTGATCACTGCTTGGTGGGCATAAAATCGACTATCTCCATTAGTTTTAGAGATATAAGAATGATATTGGGCTCGTTGGATAGCTCTTGGAAAGGCAAATAACGATTATTTCGGGACGTTTTCACATATTCGTATTCGTTTCAAAGTTATTCACAGTTAAATGTGACAACAAACATTAAGAATATACTTTCCTTTCAATTCAAGGCGCCATTTTTAAAGATGGCGGTTGTATATGACGGACACTAGCTATGAATAACATTTGGTAATATATTCTATGGAAAATGAAACAAGAACGAAGTCTCTATGTTAAAATGTCGAGAAGATACATAGCTTTAAAATTTAAAAGTTAAACTCGGTCGGCGGCCATGTTGATGACGTCATATCAAGGTTTCCCCAAGCGGGATTTTTTGGACTTTGAGTATGTTATTTAGGACAACATTCTGAACATTTTCACTAATTTTCAGCTTATTATAAAATTCCAGGTTAGGGCCATATTTGGTCTAATTGCACCGGACTACATATCTTCCAACATTTTTTTTTTTACTTTTTCCAGCTACGTCGGATCCCTGCTCATACCATGTGTGCTTTGTGGTGGACAAACACCGAGTTCACATGGGCGGATTTAATAGAGAGACCCTCGGGGCGCAATACAATTTATTTTATTGATAACAAATTTCAAAGCTATCGTTTAAAATGAAACATTTAAAGTCATTGAGAAATGTTGGGGGCAATGCCCCCCATAAATCCGCTCATGCCTGTGCGTGCGTTTTCTTGGACTTCTCCCGTTTTCTTCCACTTTCTTCATTCCATCAAGTAATCACATCATCATTCATCCGGCCTGAGCCAAAGTTGTCTAAAAGGCCTTAAAACTAATTTCAAAATTCAATTTTATGTATGCACGCACTGTCCTTTATTCTGGAAAGGGAAGAGAAAATGGGATACGAGCCTCATATCTAAAGAATGGTTAGCGAGATTGGCGCTGTGTAAAATTGTGGAGCTTATTATCAAAATGTCCCTTGTCCACAAAAATGTAAAATTGAGATATTGGCATGATTTAATTCATTTCATTATTTTCGAATATATTAGCAAGGTTTAATGAATCCAGAACGCCTGTAAAATCAATTATATCAAAAGAAATAAGCATAGAAACAGTAATTAACAGTAAAAATTGAAGATATTTTATCTTTGCCAATTCTTTAATTTACAAAATTGGAAAATCTTGATAAACTAAAACTTTTAGTACTACTTCTACGATATTCATTGTTGCAAAATTTCCATGACATTGAAAAATAAGAAGTGAATAATAATAAGAATGAATATTTATTTCATTTTCCTGGATTTTTGTTATTTTGGATATAAGTGGACACCAATTTGTCTATAAGTAATTGAATAAAGGAATTTTATCGTGCACCTTGGTTTAAAAAACTTACAGGACGAAGTTGGTTATTTCCAAAGATTAGCTCTGAACTTAGTAAATCCTCGCTTTTGTCCTTTGTTGGCAAGATGGAGTACAGAAAACGTACTGGACTTTTCAGTACTCAAGCAAACCAACATAGGTTCAAACCCTGTTGAAGCCAAAGTTTTTTTTACAAAGCGACCGTAAAGAATCTAATCATAACTTCTCACACAGAACGGAGAATCCTTCAGACAGTGGAATCAAATACCTGAGTCACTATACAGAGGAAGATCATTTACGAATGTTGGTTGGAAGAGTCCAAATCAAGCCTCTGGGGGTTACCAAGACAGTAAAGAACACGTCATTGATCTGAATTATCCACTTTTCATGTTATTATTCTTAGAAAGAAACACTATACGATTTGTTAAACACGTTTTGGGTAGAGACACGTATATTCCGTGTTCTGGGGGTAACATCTCCAGTCCTGATCACTCCTAAAGCAAACACTGTTCAATCGCAATGAAACGATTAAAATATCTCCTTTAATTTCCGGGTTATCAGATCTAAATCGAATCACCGGGTCAGAATGGGTTCGAATCCTAAACCCCATGACACAGTGCATAACCTGACCGGCATCCTCCGACAGCCGGTGACCCGTTTCATCGATGCCGTGTTCATTCCATCTGTGCGAATTGTTATACACACTAGTTCATTAGTGTTGTAATTATTAGAAAGTGGTATTCACAATAGGTGGAATATAGAGTGGCATGTCCAGAACAGCTAAATTTTAAGACATGAGTAGAAATGGACTCTTGTTTTGGCTATTTCTAGAGAATAACTCTTTTTATATTAGTTTGACACAAAAATTCGTTTCCATCCTATAATTTATCAATATACTATTAAATGTGTTCCTTTTTTTCACGTTTGAAATGTAAACATATAATGCCTATAGGGAACATGCGAATTTTACTTTCGAACATTTGTAACTTTTCATTTTGATACAGTTTGGATATATAATCTTGGCTCTTTCTGATCGAAATTAAGCTGATATATTATCGTTCATTCATTTTTTTTATATGTTCAATTTACATTAGTAGTCTGGAATAGAAGGTATAGTCTACGGTATCTACTGTGTTTGTTACAACCAGTGATTACGCCAGACCCCGGCCCCTGTGGAGGGTGTCAGCCCCAATTACCCGAGACTACACTAACTTTAACTTTTTTGTCGTCAAAAGTTGACAGAAACATTGCAAAATTACTTACATTCTCCCGATTTTGACTTTACCCCTTCCCGAATCTGAAAATCCTGACGGAATCCCTGATTACAAAATATTCCAAACCATTACGATCAATAAGTCCGACAGAATTTTTAACGGAACTCCGCTCAAACAAAGCATGTGTGTTACAATTTTGACATTATCCTAGATGTGTATCTAAAGTCTGCAGTTTCACTGGAAATCATGAGTATTTAACCTGACAAACAAGTTTGGTCTCCATTCTGAAATTGACTTAATGAATGTTTCAAGTACCCGCTATATTGGACTAGCTCTGAAAAGATATAAAATCCAGAAGTCACTTCTATCTTGCTGTTAGATTTGAAGGAACTGAAGTATTTAATGTTAGGATCTTTTTTACTACGTTTAAATTGCACATTTTTGTCTGTACTCCCTCTTCTTCTTCTTCTTTTTCTTCTCTCCCCTTTTCTCTCTCTCTCTCTCTCTCTTCTCTGCCTGTGTCTAACAGACATCCATCGTTTATAATTTTTCATTGTATGTGTTTAAAATTCTCATTCCATCAACTTATATCTATATATTTAGAAAAAAAATAAATGTGCTCATGATATTTACTGATTTTAGTATGGGAGAGACGAAGGAAGGAGACAAAGGGGGTCTGTTTGCCAGACACGATTATGGGATAAGAAGGTGCCATTTGGATGGCCGAGCTGCACGGCGTTCTCTGTCACAATTTTTTTTTATGCGAAGTGTACCAGGATATTGTAAAGTCTTTTTCTTTGGTTAGAGTCATATGCTTGCTTAAAATCAATGAATAACTGGTGAACGGTCCCATTTGTTATTATTTATAATGATTTACAAACGAAAACATAATTTTATAACAACCGGACAAAAGTATTGGATCGCCGTCAACTCAGGTAGTTCAAAACCAGTAAGAGTCCTTTTTCTTGAAATAACCCTTGAAAGTTTCTGTGGTATTCAATGAACATATTTCTTAGTCAATGCTGAACCGATTTAAGCTCATTATTCCATAAGGTTCTCCTCCTTCAGTTATGTTTTGGTTTTGATTTCATTTTATCTGCATGACCCTGTTTTCGGGTTCATTTCATCTATTCTCAACGGAATTTAAATGTCAACTCTGCGGTAGGGAGCTTAAAGTGTGAGTTTTATTTCATAGAATCCACTCTGCGTTGGGCCATTGTTTCGTTAGAAATCAAAATCATATTTCCTAAGACCAATTTTTGATCATTTTCTTTAAGATTTACCTGCAAACTGCATTAAAAACCAAACTTATCCATTGTGTATTCTATATAAATACAAGTTCCATATACCATTAGAGGTCATATAACCTCATACGTACCATTACACTTGTCCCCCCATGTTCTAAATTTCCTACCATATTTTGAGGGTTCCATTCTGTGTTGCGTCTTCATCACATCAATATTCGGTCATCAAAAATAATCGTTCAACTTGTTCTGATCTCATCATGAAACTTTGCCCTAGAAGTTATTGTTTCTTTTACACGGTGAAGATATACGGTGAAGCTATACACTTTATCCAGTCTGACTTTCTGTATCCCTTTTAGATCTCAGGATAGAGATGAGTGATACACCGTTGAATTCACTGTGGTCTGAAAGAGTGGGAAAACTATTACTTTGACTCTAAATGTGGCATGTCTTTTTAAATCGCTTCGCTTTCTTAGTCTGTAACCAGTGTTGAATTCAGGAATACCCAAGGGGAAGCAGAGTCCACCTCCGCGCCCCCCTAGAGATTTTTTTCCCTTCCATAAATGAGAGTTTACGAGGAGAGGCTTTTACCTGGAAAGTACCCTTGCACGCTATGTATTTATTCCTCGGTTCATAACAGTTCTATATTTCTCACATACTTTAAAAAAAAATATTTTATTCCCTTGGACACCTATAAAGATGTCTTTAAAATTAAATTTTGAAGACGACGGATATAATCCCAACGTACAGTGTACATTTTATCAAAATCTTCAAGATAATAGGTAATGAAAAGAGAAAATTGAAAACACAAAAGAGAAAAAAAGCATCAAATGAGAAGATTCCTAAATTCCTACATTGAAAATCAAAGTACACTTAAAGTGCACAATATGTCTCGAAATATGTTCACAGTATGTTTCAGTTCTAGCACGCTTTTAGCGCATAATATATGAACTTTTCGTGAAATGAATATGAACTACACCGCATGTTTAGTTCACAACATATGAAGTTTTGGTGTGTTGATACCCAATTTATTAACAAATGTTCACTTATCCCTAATAATGGCAAATATACTAAAAGTGACGGCAAGTTAGCCATTGTATATTTAATCAGTATAAAGTATGTTTGATGGACGTCTTAGACAACTTATCAAAAGTGCGATTGCATTAATAGCAGGATATTCTTGACATCACTTATAACAATTATACGTTATTATTCTGCGTTGCTAAAATGAACACAGGAATAATGGGACTTCTTTATTATTAGAACCTGGCGGCAAGTGAAACTAAAGCGTGACTTAGATTGGAAATTTACATTAAATACGTTTTTCGGTATCGCGAATAGTTTTTAAGATAATTGATTTTAAAACAAAACAAACTAACCTAAATACCACCCTCAGAAATGAAGTAGTCAAATGTGCTAAGCTCCTGGCAGCCTCGCAGGTAGCGTCGTCAGTCTTTCACAAACGTCAATGACATATGTGAAAATGAAGTAATTTACGTTAATTGGGTTTACATCTTAGCACTCTCGACACTAGCAAACTCGGCAATTTTATATTCAAACGTTTTGTGAATAATCATTCATACAAAATTGCAATGCCCGTTAGTGTTGAGAGTTGTACGATGTAAGTATATTAACACAATTAATATAAATTCCCATATTTTCAAATATTTTCTTGTATTTAGACAATGTGAACAACCATTGAAATTTACCATTAAAAAAACACATATTTCATATTCCATTAGCGTTTGTGAAAGCCTGAAGACGCCATCTGTGGATATGGTTGCCAAGTTTCTAGAATATCGTTACGGGACAGAACACGGTACTTAAATGACGGAAATACTGACAAGGAAGGGTCACGGTTCTCAAATACACAAATCCTATTCACACCTAATACATCGCAAGGACACATAACAAGATATGTAGATTACCAAAATTTAAAGTGCCATGGTTCAGGGGGAGGGGAGCTAGGGGCTCCGGAACTTCGAACGTCACAAAAATGTTTATGAAGGTAGTAGTGAGGTTGTAATGGAATATCTTAAAAACGGGAAAAGTAATCAAAATAAAACTTGCACAACATATAACTGTCTACCAGTAGTAAGAAAAAACATATGCAGTGTTGCCATCTAGGAAGTAGTGTTGCCAACGCAGAACAAAGTTTACAACGCACCGCGTAATTCATTCTTATGGGAAGAAAATTTCTTGATAAAAATCATCCAAATTAAAAGCTGAACAAATATTGGTAAATTTCAAAGAATTAATCATTTCCTCTAAGAAATAAACTTCAGGTATTATATTTCGAATGTAAAGCTACTAGTTTGCAAAAAATATTAACATAACTGAAGTCATAAAATGATTGTGTGTTGATGGAAGCATGTAACGCAACCAGCTAAGGAAGTGAAAATTCACAGAATCGAGTGAAGTGCAGAATCTGTAAATGCATAGGTGTAATTCTTACAGAAGCGAAATGTTTAAATAGACAGGAAAGATGTCCCATATACTCTTAAAACGGGATAGCACTTCCTACTATAAAACACGTCAAATTCCGTATAAAACAGCACACCTGGCAACCTGTGGGGTTGCGAAAAACTTAGCATTTTCTCAGGACAATTTAGGCTTATTAAGTTAATAGGCCGTCTGTCGTAATACCATGTCTTTAATCTATTTTAAACTCGAAATTTTCATAAAATTTCAGTCCTGCATCTGAAGAACGATACATGGTAGAGAGATGCAGTGAATACAGTGAACAGAAGAAGGAATGGTCAACAAATGGAAACTTAGAGCATTGACTTCGGATTCTGGAGGTTCTAGAATCGCTCCCAGCAGCCGACCATTCTGACTCAGGTTTTTCCAGGGTTTCTCCTCAGTGCTAATTTGTGATAGTTCTCAATTTATAGAATTTTGCTACCTGAACATGAATGAAAAGATTAAATTTTTAACATCCTATAATAATCGAGAAAATAAGTCAGTAGCGCACTGACACGAAATCCGAATAAATGATTTTTTAAAAATATTTTATATGCCTGGTTGGCGACAAATTACTCGAGAATGAGGAAGCAATTTTCCTAATTCCTTTACTGTTTGCAATCCACAATTTCTGCATCTTATTTTCACCAGCCGAATGTTCGAGAAAAAGTGGGGCATCTGTTCCTTTCGCCCTTCCCCCCTAATCGCCACCCATGCCCCTAGATATCAGGAAGTCCAAGACCCAAGTCAGACAGAGATGAGCGATACACCGTTGGCCTCGCCGTGGTCTGAAACAGTGAGGAAAGCTATGACGTTGACACTATTCCTTTGCGTTAGTTGTTAAAGGAATATTTGATATTATAATACGGGAACGCTTTGGTTTCATCCATAAAACCATTACTTAGACTGTTTAATAATATCTACAGTTTTTAAATCATACATAAAACAAATTTATATCAATTATATACTAATGATATAGTAATGTCCACCTCTTTCAAAAGATGTCCAAATTGCATTATAAAAAACCTTATACATATTTCAGGTGTCAAATGCCTATAAAATGTATACATTTCTTTTCTCTTAATTCAGTTAACAAAACAAGGCATCTTATTTGAATCTACACTATAAACATCTCGACAGTTACAGTTAAAAAAAGGAATATTATCTGAATCCTTTTACAAACGTTAAAACAGAATGCATAAATACAACGGGTAGTGAAATATTATCAATCTCAAATCAGTCTCAATTAATTTATTATAAAAGAAAACATATCGATCCTATCGACGTTGAATCTACGTCGAAAGTGGAGGTAGAATTAACGCAAAAAGAACGTCGAAAAGTAATGAAATGACGTCATTTCTACAAAAATGTCACGACTTGCAGAATATCATTTTAAACGGGAAAATAATGCATACTACAACTTTTAAAACACAAAAGCTTTATTTGACACTTCTGTAACATATTGCAACTGTTATACACCATGATTGAAATTTGGTTGCAATGACGTTGTATCTACGTCTTTTCGCCTTCGTCGATTGCACGTCGACAATTTCGACGTTGAAAAATTCGACGAACGACGTCGTTTTTACGCAAATGACCAATTTTCGACGGAAAAAATTTCGACCTTCAACATCAGTTCGATGAAAATGACCAATTGTCCACGTCGAATCGACGTACCTGTGCCGGATGAGATCCCGAATATGCAACGTCGATGACGTCTCTCAAATGTCCTACGGGTTTTAACCTCTAGATCGGGGTAGCCTGTCCACGATCCTGAATGCTGGATTCTTTCCATGATATATAGCTCTTTATACAGAATTTATTTCAACGTGTTACTTTCAATGAAGAATTGCATG
This sequence comes from Lepisma saccharinum, assembly GCA_022664845.1. Classification (NCBI taxonomy): domain Eukaryota; kingdom Metazoa; phylum Arthropoda; class Insecta; order Zygentoma; family Lepismatidae; genus Lepisma; species Lepisma saccharinum. The sequence goes on from JAGDQP010000011.1 coordinate 188,898, forward strand.
GCTGACGATTTCTTTGAGAATTATCATTTAGGCAGTTCACAGCCATATTTAATCCAGTACTGGATGAGATATCTCCCGGAGTGACGAGTTGGTTAACTGCTCCCACGCTGACAAGACGTGTTGAGAGAGTCGAAGCTCTTAACTATGATCGCCACTATCTTTTATTCACAGCAGCCTCACAGTTGCATCACGATGCTGAGTGAGCACCATTCCAGACCCTCTTGTTTTGGAAAGACAGAGCCAGGAATCAAACCCGGGACCCCACGATCAGCAGTCAACGACGGTGTCTGCTAAACGAGTTTCCATGAGACCAATTATTACAGTTATAAGAGTTAATATTTCATTTTGCCATCAAGCTTTAAAAACAAAATTCGTTCTTCTTTTTTCTGCATTGTTTGTGTTTGCTGATGTTCTCTGCCCATCCATGATATTTTAATACTTTTTCAGTACTTCTTTTTCATTTGAGTTGCAAAATGTAATAAAAATTGTTACTAAAGATAACTATTGAGGCGTAACATTAGTGGATTTCGTCCTCAAATGAGTTCTAGCGGACGTCATTCACCTAATGTTACACTCGGGGTTGACTTGGCTTCAAGGTACCAAGCCGGAAGAATTGTCCAAAGACAATTCCTCACCTTTTCTTGAACTCCCCTTAGAATTTCATCCCTGGAACTCCATCCTGAAAAGGAATAAAAGAGGAACTTACTGTTACTACGGGAAGAGACTGTGTGTCCATCTCAAACTCAGTGTTGGAAGTTAAGGAAAACCTGGAGAACCTCAGTCAGCAATTTTCCTGGAGAAGAATTAGCACACAAGACTTACCCTTATTTTATCTTACAACCTAAGATGTAAACGGACTTCTGGATCATCCTTCTGTTGGAGCCTGCTAGAACCCAAATGCAGGGAATTCGGGAAACGCTTATTTCGACAATTACCGAACTACTTTCATTTTACAAAAGAAGTTTAATGAATAACAGCAAAAAATATTGAAATGATGAATGAAAGAATTAATTAATAAATTACCTATTTAATTAATATTACGAGAGCAGGCCTACGGAACAATTCTTATTTCCCTTACTTCAACAAAAATGTATTAACGTTCAATAACTTAGTAATGTGTTATTTCTTGAAATGCTGTGTTAACATGACAGTTGAAATGTCAATATTACGACTTGGCAAATCAATTAAGATTTTCTTAGTAATTAAGAGACACCTAGGAGATCTTGTAGAACTTACTTTACATTTTTTGTGGGAAAGAAAAGAAATTGGGAACCAAAACCGAAACATATTTAAAGTAACGTAGACTAAAATTACTAGAAAATTTTCAAAATAAATTATAATACTCAGAATGAATCAGAAATGCTCAAAATATAACTTAGGTTAAGAACCTAGTCACTAACCAGCCGGTAGCAATGAGCACCACATGTTGTGTGCGTCGCTGAGGTTCTGTCCACAGAGGACGAGACAGCTTGTAAATATTATTTAAGCAAACAAAACAGACAACGCCTAGTCGTATGATTATGACGTAGTGGTTTGGTACTCAGAGATCATGTGCCCGTAACACACACACACACACTCAAATGCTTTCCATATATGGAGCTGAATCCTGCAAACAAACGCATAAACCGTTTCTATTCCACGAAGTCAGCTTCGTCACTTCCTGTATTTTTAGTCTATCCGTTACACCGCTTGACTATTGGTTCTTTATTAAACGATGTTCAAATAAATTCTTACAACCTACAAGCGCTAACAGGATGAACCAATTTCCTTGATAAAAACAATAAAATGTAGACAGAAAGTCAGAGGAGGGGAAATTATAGACCTGTGTTCGAATCTCGAACCCGGTTACGCCACACTATATTCAATATGGAATAACTCTTGATTTATTCAAGGTGATTTAATAAAATAATTTAGGTTCCAAATTTTCAACATCGATTTTGCACAAGTTGGAACTTCGAAGAAGTGTCCTTCTTGCACTCAACCTTTCAATTATTAACGGAAGAACTATGTTCATGGTCACTTGTCAGCAGCAAATACTTAATAATAAGGCAGTCAAGTGAGAAGTGCTGTGTCTAAGGAGCTTGCACTGGCCCGCCGGACCATCGGCCCGACCACCTTTCGTTTATACCTCACATGATACGTTATTTTCCCTATTAATTTTCTGCTAATGGTACTTTTATTTTGCAGGAATAGCTGATATGAAAATTCCTTGCACACTTTATTTGTGGTTATTTTTTATGAATATGGTTCTACTGTGCTCTTATAATTATTTCCCGTCCGTTTGAGCGAGGTCCTGAGGTTTTTCGCCCCCTGCGGGGTGTCGAATCTAAAATCTAAGATAGACGTTGTTAATAATTAATTGATAGTCATCCCAATTTTGCCCCCCGCCTTGGAGGTAGTCAACCCGGTAAACTACTTTGTGGTGTGGGTTGCTCAACCTGTAAGGATATATCTGACTATCATGATCTATTAACTGATTTTACATGTCACCCCGTTTCCCCCTAAAGCTGCTAGGGGTGTCCTACCCCCACAGTATTTCTTTCCAGGTTGTAAGTGATACGTGTACCAACTTTGGTTGAAATTTCTCCAGGCGTTTCACAGTTATACTGGAATATACACACACATATACATCCTTACATATTTATTTGTATGTAGATAAGCTTACGTAGATTTATGTCGTATTCTACTTCAATGGTCATTTAAATGGCAATGATAATAAATAAAATTAAATACGTTGTTTGTATTTATTTCATTATCTACCCTCAGAAAGTCAGCTCTGCGTCCTTTTGAAGGATCTAGTTCGATCCTGGTGTCTGATAAAGACAGCCATTACGCCAGCGAAACCAATTTTTTATTCTTATTGTCTGTTCACACTTTGTTTTCATTGTGTTCTGTGTGCATATCTTATCACAACATGGAGCCAGGACCTGAATGTAATTATAATATGCAAATAAAAAGTTACTAACATCCTTTAACAAATAATTTATCTCAAAACTCAGCTTCCGGGCAATTAAAATATTTTCATTTGCCAGTAATATGCTTTAACACGTGGACAACAGAACAGGATGTATAAACGAATCCGTTTAGTTTGAAACTAAAAGCTGAGCATAGTGTAAGTATAAAGCAATTAAATATTTAATAAAACAGCTCTCAACTGCACTGAAAACACAGCACAATCTACTGGGAACAACATCATTAATAAATAACCTTTTTTTTGTTTTCGTTTTACAAAAACCTGACTAGTAAAAGGCAAATTTCCACGATTCCAGTGACAGTTAATTAAAACTTTTTATTCGATACGATTCATTGCTCTCTTTTGTGACCATTTTAATTAGAGAGTTTTAAAAATTATCTATTAATCTGCTGATAATGTGTTGAAATGGTAATTGTCTTCAAAAATTCTTGTTTTAACTACAAACTAAATCAACAAACGAAATTCCGCTCGATTTAAGCGGGAAAAGGGATCACGTTTTTTTAGAGTAAATTTTCATCGGTGAAAAGATGAAAAATTTTCCGCTCCAAAGAAAACGGAATCTATGATCGTGGGCTTATTTTTTTAGGTGAATTTCTATCTATTCAAATAAAGATTTCATCTTTTGATTACGAAAACAGTGCAATAAAATGTTGAAAGTTTAAAAAGATGCAAAAGGCAGCACTTATGAATGAAAAAAAAAAGTAAAACAAACTTAAAACTTCGGTAGATTTGAACCCGGTACCTTCCCATACTATATGGGTTTTACAACAAAATCTTAATTTCGGGTGCTCCAGACCCACTAACTACATCCCTGGCGAGGATTGCTGTGGTATGGGAGGTGACGCTACAACTCAGAAGTGTTTTCATTCCAGGACGAAAGTAAAGCAGAAGTGACTTCTGTTGATTGAATTATAAACAATACACTTTTTTTTTACGCTTCGTCCAATCTCAGTAGCTTTCTTTTAGGATAGGCAGCTAATATTTCGTATATTACCTCTGTATAGGACGTAGATTCTCGAAGCAAAATTTCAGGATATGACGGTCTCCTTGTGAGTTCGATTCTCAAATCATAAATTCTTACTTCAGAAATCTCATATGTGTTTGCAGTCATGATTTTCTTTCTATTTTATATTTGAGGATTATGATGTCACTGAGTTCAATGCTACAATTAAAAAAAAAATCCAAAATGCAAGATGGCCTCTGACCAAAACATCTTACTTTCAAAAATTCATTTGAGTTTCGCAAAACCTTACCTGGGGCCCCATACGCAGACTCGTTTGCGAGCTCAAAATGTTTGAGAACCACTGCGTTAGATATGTAACCAGTCTTTCCATCACACCGATTGCATGAAATCTTTAAAATAAACAGAAAGTTTTCTCATTATCTTCTCGCAAATTTTTCAAAACAGTCCATTTTGTTTTCTAAAATGTTTTATTTTTATTTGGAAAATATGGCCTCAATCTCTTACAAGTAGAAGGGATGGCGTCCCTAAGTGGTGGTCAAATGGAGTGGAAAGATGGCGTTCTGAACCTGAATTTCGGCGTTCGAGTGCGGAAAGCTAAAAAAAATTGGATAGCCTGTAAGGATTGTTAGTTGCAGGACTCGATTTTCCGTACCTCATTATTGTCGACGTGAAGTATGCGATGTTAATATTTGAAAAAGGGATCTGTGGTTGTGTATTCGATTGTCAGTACCTACACTACTCTAAATGGCAGACGACCCAATCTTTCATATAAGAGATAATGAACAGCCGTTTAAATTGAGGTGATTAAAATGCGATGATATTTTTGTCTCCCTATCCACAAATCGCAAACAACACATATTATTTCTTCATATTTCAACACGTTATTAATTGTATGATTACATTTCGATTACAGTTTAATGGCAAAGGGAAACTCATGACCGAAAGATATATAAGCTCATAAGATTACACTTGAAACGTCAAGGCGCGGCGTGTCTAACTTGTATAGAAGATTGACGATTCTCCTGTCGCAGGGAGATTCAATAGAATATACACAGGAGGTACGAAATAGTACTTTACAAACACTGGAAAATGCAGACAGCTAAAGTGTAACTTCTGTAATTTGTTCTTTGAAAAGGAAGGACACCTTTGCCAGAGAAATAAGAATATAGTAATTAAACTACTAAAGCTATATTACTGCCATCTATCAACATTTATGTGAGACTATTCATGTTTGTTCACATTTAGGTAACTTGACAGAGCTTTGATATTGTTGTCCATCCGTCTGAAGATTGATTTATTATTCACAAAATAAATATCCAACTCTCCGTCTCTGTTGTGAGCAGTGCCGGATCTAGAAATTTTCCTATGGGGGCCAAAGTTAAATTTTGCCGCCCTTTCCATCGTTTTTTAGTCAAACAACACGACCGGCCGATGCGACGGTCACAACATTGTCTCGCATCACGTAGTGAACTTTTGTTATCATGTCTGGAGGACTAACTCCAGCAAGGCAGTAGAATCTGACTTGAATCGCGGTTTTGAATTTGAAAGATGATTGTAGGTTGTATGGAATAACATAACGCTCCGGTATTGAAATTTTGAACACGTTTAGATCAATTTCCATTCAAAATGCGGTTTTACTTCCTCTTTTACCAGTATTTATTTTTAGCTGTTTGCCGCCCCCTAAATGTGCCCCCTAAGGGGCAGGGCGCTTGCCCCCTTTTGTCCCCGTAAATCCGGCACTGGTCCGGGGGAGTATCCAAAGAGGGTATTAATTTAAGTTACGTCGGGCGTGATTTTTCCGACGAAATGCTACAGGTTCATGAATCGGAATCACGGTAATGTTACGTCAGTGACTTGTTTATTTCCCATATCACCATTGATGTCACTGACAATAATAATTGACAATATGTCGAGTGAGCGATAGTGAACGACGACGGGTTAGAAAAGGTCAGGTTCGATATTTTTTTTTTTTTTGTTTTTTTTTCATTATACGCGATGCAAATCACATTCAACAGATATCACCTGTGACTGCTCCATTTATGGTTCCAAATGGAACACCCGACGTATACAAAAGAGACGCTCCCAAAGAGCATTCTGCAAACGGTCTTCACGGATTCGTCGATATAATTGACCAGCAATGCATTCCTCATGCCGGGAAATACAAAGCAGATTACACAGTTTTCACATGAAGGGAACGCCCTCTGTGTATATCCGTGTATAAGAGAGCTTTGACACTAGATGTACACCATGCACGTATTGTACAATACACGATAAGCCAAAGGTGTGGAGAAAAGAATAGAAAAATAGCAATACGTGATATTTATTGAAACCCTTTTCTGTGCTTCTATTATTACTTAAACAGTTCAATAATTCTATTTCATTAAATGCTTTAACATCACCCATATTGATACAACAACTGAAATCACTACAAACGCTATATGAAAAGCATTTTCATCAGAGTCGTCAACATATTTGATCACGAATGCATGTCTCATATCGGAAAATACCCTCGGTAGTTGACGTATGATATTTGGATCCGTTTCTATTTCATATTTGCATAAGGGAAAATACTCTCTATAGACAATTGTATACCATGCCGCGTAATATGCACAAGAAAAAGCACACAGGAGAGACGTATACATTTCATTTGTACAGCACCCATACACAGCATACTTAAAGCCATGGAAGATTGCTTCGCTGTGAAGAAGTTGTCCCACTTCGATGTTGAGCAGAACTTCCTCTTGTACAGTCCGAGACTTGATGACAATACAATCAACTTTAAAACGTGCAGCCGTCTTTACTTTCCACATCTGCAACTCTAATTCTAGCACACGGTTTAAAATGACCAGGGCCTGGAATAATCGCCATATCAGTAATTCCCAAATCAGAATCATTATCCATTATCTTTTGTATACGAGTAGGAGCTGTTTCCTAGCAGCCATTATTTAGCGAGTTTTTCATTTATTCTTTTTCTTTTTTTTTTTAATTAGAACTCTAAATGCATTGTTTTCACATTGTCATTAAACAATATTATTTATAATTTGTTATTAAAAGCAAGTTGATGCGATTTGGAATTCCGAAAAAAATTGGTTCAACTAGTGAAGATGTGTCTCAGCGACCCCATAAGCAGAGTACGGATAGCTAATATATCAGATAGTTTCAAGATTCACAACGGATTGAAACAAGGCGATGCCTTGTCACCACTACTGTTTAACTTCGCGTTAGAATATGCGATTTTAAAAATTAAAGGGGACAAAAAGGGACTATCATTGAATGGTTTGAATCAACTGTTTGTATACGCGGATGATGTAGATTTAATAGGGGACGATATAGATGCACTACAAAGCAACACCGATGTCTTAGTAGAAGCGTGCGATGAGATAGGTCTACAGGTAAACATAGAGAAAACAAAATACATGATAACAAGCCGAAACACAGGGAATGAAGGAAATAAAAACATAAGAATTAGGGATGAGGTCATAGAGAAAGTAAACAAATTTAAATACTTGGGAGCATACGTAACAAGCGAAAATGAGGTTACGGAAGGAATAAAAAGTCGCTTAATATCGGGGAACGCATGTTTCTACTCAGTCCAAAAACTTCTAACATCGCGATTAATATCAAGGAAATTGAAATTGAAAATATACAGAACGGTTATTCTGTCGGTAATACTTTACGGTTGTGAAAGTTGGAGTACGACCCTAGCAGATGAACATCAATTACGTGTATTTAAAAATAAGGTTTTGAGGAAGATATACGGGCCGAAACGCGACGAGATGACTGGAGATTTGAGGAGACTGCACAATGAGAAACTCCACGGACTGTACGATTCACCAGATGTTGTAAAAATAATGAAATCGCGACGACTAAGGTGGGCAGGCCATGTAGCTCGGATGGGGTAAAACGAAGATTATATCCTGGTTGGAAGACCGGATGGAAAGAGGCCATTGGGAAGACCGAGACGTCGTTGGGAGGACAATATTAGAAGAGATCTTCGAGAAGTAGGCGTTCGTGATGAAAACTGGCTTGATATTGCCCAGGATAGAATCAAATGGCGAACGTTTGTTACTGCGGCGATGAACTTGCGAGTTCCATAAGAAATAGAGTTAGTTAGTCAGTTTGTTATTAAAACCAAGTTTGACAATCTGGGACTAAAGTGTGAACAGTGTATAGAAAGAATCAAAGAACCGTAATTAATGGTGACTAATAGAGAATGGACTGTTATGAAATTTCATTGTATATATCTGTGTGACTCGACAGATGCAAAAGCAACAAATCTTTACATCGATAGGCGTAGAATCCTACGGGAATGTTTAAAAAAAAGCATATTTCACAACATTATACAAAATCTTTATATTTGACATAATTTTTTGTGTTCATTTGTATTTTAATGTTTTATGCCAAAATTGTTGTTTTAAGTATTGTAGAAATCTTTACAAGAATTCTACCTTGGTTGAAACATTTCAGTCATAGAAGTGAAAAACAATTGCTTGACTGTTCTTTGGAGTTTCATGTGTATTTGTGGAGCAAAATACAATGAGGGAAGATGTTGCCTTACGCTATAATCTTTATTTATCTCCGCGTGTCTCTTGCGGCCATCTAAAGGACTTCTGCTAACATGGAATACTTGTTACAACACAGATGGAGTACGTCAAGTGGTTCACGTGCTAAGTATGGATCACCCCCGACCTTATGTGACGCACTTTTCACCCACTATTCGCCATGACCCAACGCTCACCGCGACCATAGACCTCATAACAGATAGACTTAGCACGCTTCCTCATTTCTGGCTGCGCTAAAACTAACTAGTTTTTTTTTCAGAGCACGTGATTTTGAATTCATCCGCTAGATAGCTCTGGCATAGACGTCATATTATATTATGACATTTAGAACTTGTACTTTAAATTTCAGGGTTGCTAGGTGCAATAAATTTGTTAATTTTTTTTTCTGGACATTTTGGACACGGTGGCTCAGTTGGTAGAGCGCTTACCTCTGGTACTAGGGGTCGTCGGATCGATCCCTCCTCATGCCATGTGGGTTTTGTGGTGGACAAACACCGTGTGCGTGGGTTTTCTCGGGGTACTCCCGTTTCCTCCCACTTTCTTCATTGCACCGATTCATCCCATCATCATCCATATGGCCTGAGCTATAGTTGCCTAAAAGCCTTAAAATAAATTCAGATTGATCTAACTTGAATTTCTGCTGATAACGCAAATGCCTTTTCCCCCTTTACCGCAAATTATTATATAAATTGTACAGCGTTATTGCATAATTTGATTATATCAAAGTGTCATTCTTTAATAGAGCCTAGTATTATAATAACATTTCTTATTTTGTATTCGAAACTGAAGTATCTGTCCCAACTGTTTCACTGTATAATGAATATTCCCAAGTTTACCGCCAGTTCGCTTTGAGAATGAGTTTTTCTTCAATGTTTACAAATTATCTTGGTGTAGTTTGCACCGACATGTCATAACTAAATTTGTAGAACATTGACTTCGCATTTTGAAGGACCTGCGTTTGTTACCAGCGGCTGATGATCCTGGCAGCTTTTTTTTTTAGGGATTTCCTCAATCCAACGAGGAAAATGTTGGGTTTGTACCTTCAACTTCGACCCTGGCTGACACCTTACCGCATCCTTTTCTCTACGATATTTATGCCTGAGTCGTAGATGCCTAACTCCTCTGGGCAGAACGCGTACTATCCACTAATAAATTAAGAACAACTTGGCTGTACCATTCTTTATCTTGACTTCATTGCAAACTTCTTTCACAAAACAAGGTTCGTCTAATATTCTTCTGTCTGAGCCAAAGTTGCCTAAAGGCCTTAAAATTAATTTCAAATTCAAATTTTGTTTAACACTTAATAATTTTAATTTTATTTTGTGGGTTTTGGCCTATGATCAGAAATCTTGGGCCTAAGCCGTCACATCAGAGATGGTATCTCTCGCCGTTGATTGTCCTGAAGTGAGAGATGGTGAAGGTAACATCCCGACATTCGCCTAGTGGAACTGACGAATATTCAGGAGAACCTCACTGAGGACTACCAAGATCGGAACCTAGAACCCGCATGTTTCCTTAGTGAAAATTTTAACTAATTATTGATAAGGTAAATAGACTCACTCAGATTAGCGTTTAAGGGAAAGTAGTGAAGGCTACCATACGCTGACGATGTAACAAAAAACCCTTAAAGCTTGACGTTGCGAAAAGAACCTATGTCCTTACCCAAAGGTCACTGGGAAAGGTGAACCTATGGTGATTTACCATTGCCCTGTATCGGTTGAAGATGAAATACTAAGGATGGAACTTACAGTTTAACGTGGGCTCAGAACCACTTGTGTCCCCACTGAGAATCAAATCCAGAACTACTTGATTATAAGGCAGGGAGCATTACCACTCACATACAGGGGATAAAAACTTTAAAAGGATTGATAAAAAACGATTTATTTAGATTTCGCCATAGAAGAAGTGTTTAATTGTTTATTAAATTTATTTCTGTGAAACTTCACACCACGGGAAGAAAGACACATTACGAATTTGAAAATAACATGGCCGAGAGGTTAGCACGTTCGCTTTGTGTGAACGTAGCCACGCGTTCATGTGCCGTGGAGGCAGTAGCGCGTAACTAATAGCCTCTTCTCAACCCCCCCCCCCCGTAACATTCACATGTGCGTCCCAGCTCGGTATTCACAACCTTTGAGCAAGAATGTTCTAATAGAGGATATGTTATTTCGCCAGGAACATGAAGCCAAACGTCACAGCTTAGTCCCGCCCAGTTAGCGCAATAGCTCCAATCAAAAACATTTTTTTTTTCGGTTAACAAAGATGACAGCGAGCTCTGTAGTTGTCTGCTAACCAATCAGGTGCGTCGCCTTGGCCGATGTTCAGTTGTTTTTTGGCTTCACTCTTTCGCTGGGTAAGCATTATCCTCTTATTAGAACATCCTTGCCTCAGAGCCACTAAAGCTCCGCACGGTGGTGGTTGCGGAAGTGTATACGTCCCTGCGTGAAAGTTCATTGAGAGGAGTGGTTCGAAGCCCACTTTAACGGGAAGAACTGTAGGTCCTATCCTTAAAAACTTAAGAAAATTATTAACCATTCAATCACGCAAAAATGGGAGAAGTTATGGGAACAAATAGATTGAAAATAAATACAATTTTGCCTTCAAATTATAGCAAACGTCCATTATTACTAGCAAGGCGATTTTAAAGAAATTCCATCAATATCATTAGAACTATTCGTAGATGGTCCTATTTCAAATTATACAAAGAAGTGAAATTTGAAATTTGTTAAACTTTATGTAAAAAAATAACATTAATAAATAAATGAAGACAAAATTATGTACTGTAACATTTGCTCCCCGATTTTATTAAAAGTGGTGCACAGTCACAGAAAAAAAAAACAACTGAACATCGACTTCCGTAATGTCCAACTGAATATCGAACAGGCTTTTCGTCCGCGAGCGTACTGCATTGCGTCATAGGGTTCCTCGACTGAAGTCAACAGGAGGATATTTACCCGCCAAATGCGCGAACGACCTACCAACCCCGAAACTGGAACTCACATGAGAGTTCCTATGAACTGAGAGGGGGCAGTCAGAATGCAAGTTCCTCCCCACCTTAAAAGAAACGTTTCATAGGATTAAAAAAAAAAAGCAATCGACGATCGAGAGCAAAATTATCAAACTACTAAACTAAGCAACGTATAAACCAACCCTCCCTCCTCACACACACACACACATTCACACTCGCAGAAATGCAGTGACACACGGTACACACAGCGGCGCGGCGGCACAGGTTTTTGGTGGGAAGTAATGCACGCATCTGTCTGCAGAGCGCTCTCGCCTACAATTTGGTGATGGCAGCCATATTGCCTCTAAGGTGCAACAGCGCAAGGCTGTTTTCCACAAACGTGATTGCTAACCTCAGTAAAATGTTACGAAATCCGAGAGTTACTTTCCCGGAGAGAGTTGCAATAAGTTTCAGCTTTTAGCGGTAAATTATATAGGGTTGGCAACGCTGTAATTTTGCCGTCAACATGACAGGATTGACGAAACGTTAGCGATGGTTGAAAGAGTGACTGTACGTGCTGCATATTTATGAGCGGCCGCAGAAACAAAGTCACAGAAAGTGAATTAGAATATGTTCGTTAATAGCTTCTCTTCCTTTTTCATATAACCTACCATTATTTTTACAGATTTTACTTTAGTTCACAACGATTCGTGATGTCCTCAAATTTTGCAACGTTAATTTAACTCATTTTCCCGACGTCATACAATGGTGAAATTTTGCACAACGACGTAAGTCAATGACAATACAATATTCCATTGTCACTTTCATATATTTCTATATATTTTAAAATCTTTTTTTTTTTTTTTTTTTTTAATGTAGACTTCTTCATCCTAAAATAAATTCTAGCCTGCAACGATGTTGCGTTTGACTGGTTGCAGAACACTTTAGGATTTGGGTCACAAAACATTAGCTTGAGCAAAAAGTATCCGAATACCGAAATAACTAAAAAAAATAATAATAAAAATTACTTTCTAAAGACATACTTCTCTTAAACTATTCATACTAAAAAGTAAAAAAAAAATTGTTTATGCATGACTAAAAAGAAAACGCATGGAGTGTGCCAATTGAAGATGACTGTATATGAGAGCGTACCCCATGAATTTTCTTTTTAGTCATGCAAAAAAAAAGATTTTTTTACTTTTTAGTATGAATTGTTTAATAAAAGTATGTTTTTCAAAAGGGTTTTATTATTTTTATGCTTCCATTTAAATATGATTTTTTTTTTTTCCGTAAAACTAATCTTTTTGTAACCTATCTGGTTATCCTACACAATATTTATCCTCATATAAAATATTTCAGTATGACCAAGATTCTTTGTTAAGGCTCCTCGCTACTCCCTCCCCTACTTTTTAACATTTTTTAAAGTATTTCAAAATCTAATAGCATTATCAAAATTTTAAGAAGATACATCTCTAGTACTTACGAATTACTATGAAATACAACGGACAGCGATCTCGAGATCTTGTCCATTGATGAGTGATACGTTGTTAATTAAATAATGACGTGATAATCTTTGACAACGAATCATTCATTAATGGACAAGATCTCGAGATCACTGTCCATTGTATTTCATAGTAATATGTACCAGTACTAGAGATGTATCTTCTTAAAATCTTAATAATGCTATTAGATGTTCAAATATTTTGAAAAATGTTAAAACGTAGGGGAGGGAGTAGCGAGGAGCCTTAAGGGTTTTACAATTTTTTCTTCAAGCTTTTTGAAACAGAAAAACTAATAGCCTTTCACATTTAAATTGAAACTTTCTATTTTTAAATTTTGAGTATCTTAGTTTACAGCACATGGCTTCATCAGGAAAAGGTGAGAGGCTTTATAACGACGCTCTGTCCGTCAACGACCTTCAACTCAGAAACTGCTAGGGCTACGAAGATAATTGAGGTGTCGTTGGAAAGTCTCTGTGAAATGGGCTCAAATTCGTATGGATAGTTCAGATCGAATAGTTGATTCGTAGCTTAATTGGTAGAGCATCTGATCGGCAGTCACGACGAGGTTTAGCTTCCCACTAAAATGGCGACAATTTTTAAGTGCTTTTTCAACTTGCAGAAAACTTGGAAAATAAGGCAAATACAAGGTTAGCCTTATAATAGGTATAAAAAGTAAGCCTGCGGCAAGCTTGCAGAAGACTTGCAATAGGTCTATTTAATCTTGCGGCAAGCTTATAAAATAAGGCAAATTAAAGGCTACCCTTACCTTAGGTATAGATAGTAAGTCTACACCAGGCTTGCTGTAGACCTACAGCCTTCCAATGCAAGCTTAAATCAAGCTTATGAAATAAGGCAAATGCAAGGCTAGCCTTACATTAGGTATAGATAGTAAGCTTGCAGCAAGTTTATGAAATAAGGCAAATTCAAGGCTAGTCTTACGCTAGACGTAGATGGTAAGCTTGCAGCAAACTTGCAAAGTAAGAACTGGCAAGCTTGCATCAAGCTTGCTGTAGGTGTACAGCCTTGCAGTGCAAGCTTGTGAAAGCCTGCTGCAAGCTTGGATTGCTATTAGGGAATGAGCGGGTCCTGAGTCAGTGGTAGAATTCCATTTCCCCGTAGTAAGTAATTGGAACAATCGATAAGTTTCAACTCAGGAATTATTAGGGTTCCAAAGCTTGTTTGGGCGTCTTTGGAAAGCTCTCGGCGAGAAGATTCATAGCCGCACATATGTACGTCCGTCAACAACTTTCAACTCAGTTGCTACTAGGGCTATACGAAGGTGGTTGAGATGTTGTTCGAAGGATTTAGGCGCAACTTTTCCAGCGACAAGGAGCTCATTCAAATAGACGCTCGCTACTGAAGTCTTGCGAAGTACACCTTTTGTAACATCACTTCACAGATAATAGAATAAGGCAAGAAGATTTATTTGAACTGATGATAGCGATGACTTTTCGTCCCTGATTTTCGGGGAAAATCCCCGAAATAACACTTCCGTTCCCGGTTGTTCTGGTACCTCATATTCCAGAAAATGTAAAATGACTCTAATGATGCCTGAACATTTTTTTTTTAAGTTTCACGGAGACAGGGTTCCCGCCACGATGTTCAGTTTGGAGGGGAGTGTAAGTCAAAATCGGGAGGGTGTAAGTGGAGTTTTGCAAGTTCTATATCGATTTTTACAACAAAAATCTTATAAAGTTGGGGGGTGGGGTGTTGTAGACATTTTTCAGAGGATGACACTCCCCCAGAATAACCCAAAAATGGTTATTGAACGATTTTCATCTCTCCCGGTCAGTGCGGTGCCTCTATGAGGATATTTTCTCTGATGAACTGTATACTATGAGTGGAGGAAACGTTGCAAATGAAAATTGAGTTCATTCAGAAAAAATTAGTGATGAAGTTTTAATATCTCTGTAAACTTTTTAGCGACAAACTTGAAGAGAAAGAAACCTGAGCTACTAAAATATATTCATTTAAACGACCGAGAAACATCATCAAATGATTTCAGCATCTCCTAACATTAAATGTGTTTTAAAATTACGTTCTCCTTATGTATATTATAAATGATGAAATAAGAAAGAAAAAAAAGGTTACTTACAATTTTGAAGATACAGACTACACAGACATAGCCTTACAATTTAGAAGGAGTACGTGAACTTCAGACGTACACAGAAGAAAGACACGCAATGTTTTGCCGAAGGTGTGCTCACAGAATAGGATAAGAGACAGACAGGGAGGACTGGCGGTAGAGTGGACATGAAAAAAATTTACGTGTCCCATAAAGGAGCAAGGAAAAAGTGGTCACCTTATTTTAGGTCCATAAGTCCTCTTTTCCCGGCCACCAATTCGATTACAAAGGACACCGTTCGTAAACCATAATTTAAAAAGAAAAAGGACACAATTTCGAATAGAATAAAAATTAAGTTATTCGTTTGTGTAGTACATACAGATCGTGACCTGTGATACTTAAAACTCGTCAGTGTCTCAATCAGGGATTCTGCTAAGATTTTCAGTTTGTGGGGGTGTAAAGTAAAAAAAAATTGCGAGGGTGTAACTGAAGTTTTGCATGGTTTATATCTATTTTTAACCGTAAAACTTTTAAAGTTAAGGGGTGCGCTCTAGAATTTGGTGTCTGTGACATCCCCAACACAAGGAGATCTGCCGGAATCACGGGTCCCTATTCAGGAGAGACGATATAATTAATTTTAAAACTGTATACAATTAACATCACAATAAATTATTGCTTAATAAATCATCATTCAAATGATCATTGATAGCATAATAGACTAGAATCATTGACTAGAATGAATAGTTGCAAAATTTTGTCTTTCTATAATCCCTCTATAGGAATTAATTTGGACATTATCACCGTTCGTTTTGCGTGAAAATCAGTGACGTATTCTGGATACACAGTTTGGACTACCACTAGCCAAAGTAATAAGTAGGAAGAGGGTACGGAGATCACATATAGTATTAAAGATGATAGGTGTACTGGCCTCCCTTTCATGTAAATTAATGTTACTTGTGCAGATCAAAATATTTGTTCACAAGCTTAGACTGTGATGGTAGCGTAGATAGTCCACAGGATACGCTCCTGGTGATAATAGATGCAAATACCTATCTCTTTTGTAACTAGACAGATTTACCCATTTTTCTCATCGAATTGCATAAAATTCCATTTTTTGTCTATAAAAGGGAACACTTTTACGAATCCTATAGGAGACATGAATTATTGGCTAAGAAAGTGCCTCGTTTTTTGACTGTACAACTTATTGTCACCCTAGGTGCTACTCCCGAAAATTTCCAACAACCCCCAACTTAAATATATTTACGACTAGTCAAATTACCCGCCCTTTGGTGCGAGGTGAGTCAAATACGTTGGCAACACTAATAGTCCTAATACTACTACTACTACAAACACTACAACAGCTACTACTGCTACTACTATAACAATTACTACTGCTACTGCAACGACTACTAATGCTATAATAACTACAACTACTATTACTACTATTACTACTGCTACAAATACTATTACTACTACTAATATTACAACAACAAATACTGTTAATACTAATACAACTACTTTTACAACATAAAATTATTAATAACATCATATTTAATCCACTTGAAATCTTTAAGTATAAATATTGTTGGTTTACAACAATGGAATGACTTAAAATAAAAAAAAAATATTTATTGCATTCAAATAAACAATGAAATTATGTTTTTTTTTAAATAAGGTAACGGAACAGGCACTTCCAGTGTCTTAAAATACCTGAAGTTCCAAAATGTCTAAAATATCTTAAGCGTCTAGACCAGTGTTGCCAGATGGTCAGTATTGAATTTCCCTAGTGAACCATCAGAAATTACCTTTTTCTTCTCAAGAAATTTCCCTACGCTTTAATTTTCTACTACTCCTCTTTCTTTTTACTACAACTACTATATCTATTATTAGTGCTACTACTACTACTACTGCGGCTGCTTTTCCTGTTTTAAGAAAGGCTCTTCAAATATCATTCCATTGACTGTCTTACAAACATACATTGTTGACTTTAGACTGCACAAGAACATTATTTGTAAAGAAAATAGAAGTATCGAAATGATAACTCACCCTGATAGTTAAAATTTCCTTGTTCTTCCCATCACTAATTTTGAAAGAATGCTTTTTCTTCCAAAATGTATTTTATCATGTTTTAACACCACAATCTTGCCTCGCATAACGCAAAAATAAATGAAACTGTCAGTGCAAAGTCTTACACAAAAACTGCAAGTGAATTTGAAAAAAAAAATTAAAAACAAAGACAACCCGCTGTAGTCTGATCGTATAGTAAACTTTAGTTTCGTTTTCTAAATCCAGAACCCAGTTTCTTTTCTTTAATATATACACTCCCTCAGCCTTCGTTTAAAAAAGGAAACCTAGATCGCAATATTGGAACGTTCATTTGTTTCCCTTTGCTGTAATTTGCCGCTCTGCTAGATGGCGATATTGTGATTGTTGCTGATGTGATCTTTTTTTTTAAAGCGCCAGATGCCTCCAATTCAAAGGTAAACTACGATTATATTATTGTTGTATTTTTTACCTTCTAATAACATATATCCCGCCTTGTGTATTATTGCGACTTTTGTTTTTCATGTAGTCAGTTTAAGTAAAAATATTCTAAAGCAATATTTCCCTACATTTGAAGGCATTTTAAGAAAATTTCCCATTTTTCACTTTCGGAAAATTTTGAGCACTTTTTCTCTACGCCGAGGGAAAATTCCCTCCATCTGGCAACACTGGTCTAGACCCTCAGCAACACGTATGCAAAAATTCGTTGGTATCAAAGTCAATGCACACATGTAGATTTAAATTGTGTTCAAACTTCAAAACTTCAACCAGACAGAGACGGAGAGAGATTAGAAATCGATACAAACCCTTAAAACCTCTCCTTACGTACCTAATTTGGGCTTTATACTCTTCGAAATAGAAAATCCAGCAGAGTCCTTGAAAGAAAATAAAGGGATAATCTTTCTTAATGTATTATTTTTCGCAAAAATGAAATTTTCGAAATTTTTATTGAAAAAAAAACTGAACTTGACTTTACCCTCTGTTAACATATGCAAGAATTTCCCCTTTAAAACATTCACATTAGAAACACAATGTTAACAAAACGATAAAAATAAAATAAGAATAAAAGTGTTACAAAATCAAAAACTTTTAATACTTTCAAGGATTTGTAAAACTCTCCTAATACACATTCCCACCACGAGATGGGACTGACATAGTAAATTCTAGTATTTTGAAGACTCTCTACATACACAATCAAACTTTGCAGACAGTGTAATGTATTTGTTTGCTACTTCAAAAACTAATAATAGTCTCTCTAATTGTGTTAGCGTACGAGTTTCCCACGACAAAACTGTTCAAGTTTTGCAAGACTTTCTCGCCAATACTTTATCAGGGACAAATTTCTTGCATAGAAGAAAAAGTTAGTTCAAACTTCCATTTGCAAATTACAAGCAGTAAAAAAAGAATCTTTTTTTAATAGAAAAGAAAAAAATGATACGATAGTTTAAGAGCATGTTACGAACTACTGCGATCGTAATATCTTAGTTTCTTTCTTATAAAAACAAAATCATGCTGTGAAAATTCTCTTTCGTGTGAAACGCAAACTTCTTGAAATTGCCAACCGAAAGTCACAGAACTTTTTTTCGTCAGAAATCAAGGTTAAAATAAAAAAAAACTTCCAATAGTTGTTTGCAAACAATGTTTTCCCCCAAACTCTCCGTAACTTCTGCAATGACACTAACAAGTGACCAAGTAATAGCAATGATAAGTATATAAGAAAAAAATAAATATTATGTCCATTGCATTTATCATATTTTCGTCAAGTTGCTAGCAACCGAATTTATTAATTTTGTCTAAGAACCGTTTAGTAACACAAGTTTATCTTGTTTCATGTCTTCAGTTAATCTTGGTATGCACTTATTTTTAACTGTTGTCAGAATACTCAGTAGATTGTAAATTGTAAATAGTTTGACTTTTACGCATTGCAATAATTATATTTCTTGGATAAACTTTAATTTATGGTCGCCAGCTATTGAGCCATTTGTACGCTTTATATAAATTATTTCCTTGCAATTAACTATCACAGACACTTCTATAAACACCTAGAGACAGCCAGAAATCGAAAAAGTGTTACAATAAAACATGTATCATTCTTATTTGGTTAAATACTAACTCGAGTTGATCGCGTTGTTTTCAAGTACTTGAAACGCCGTCCATCCTGACTGAGGTTCTTTACAGGGATTTTCTTCAGTGATAATAGAAAAATGCCGGGATGATGCCAACTAACTAGGTTATAGCCGTAACCTTTCTCTTACCCTATTCCAGCCTAAGTCACAGATCTTTAAGGACATTCAATCCAATTTACAAATCCGAACGTAGTAAAACTCTAGCAACTCGGGTTTGTAAAGAAACTAGGAAGAGATTTCTCGAATATTGATATCCTTGAAATCTGTCTGTCTGTCTGTTTGTCTGTCTATCTATCTATCTATCTATCTATCTATCTATCTATCTATCTATGGCCCTGTTTTCCTCAATATTGTAACTTGTATATATTTGCCTATCATTATGCTAATGTGTATTTAATTAATTTGATTGTTTGTAAATTTGTATTGGTATGTGATATTTTCTTTTCTCATTTCTCACCCCCTCCCCTTTTAATATGGTCGACCATACATTTAATTAATCATTCTCATAAGCTATCATTTCCCCTACTATCTTGTATTCCATTTTTACTATAATCTAAGGTATTAATTTCATAAGGGTTTGATATTAAAATGCATATGTATATTGGCTGAGAAATTAATTTACATGTATGTATGTGAGATAATAACTGTCGTACCTCGCTATTTCGGAGTGTTTTTGGATTTGATGAGTAAGTTTGTGAATAATTTTCATTTATTAAGTTGGATTATTTCAGCATTTCGATTTCTATGTTAAAAGTTTAGTTGGCTGGAATATTGCTACTTTCTTGTATTTTCTGTTCACCAGCAACGGTTGCAGCAGTTAAAGATTCCATATGTAACGGGATTCAGCCGGTTTCTTTTGTAACTATATGTGTGTGTGTCCTTTTCTTTTCAGCTAGTCAGAGGGGCCGAATTTGGAATCGAGGACAAGAGTGTGCACGAGTCCAAGATTCGGAGGTAAAGTACATTTCTGGAAGGGGCCGTTTTCGTTTTCCTTTTTTCTATTTTCGGTTTAATCTTCTTTTATTTCGTCTGCTCGGGGGTCGGTTTTAAATATCGCGGGTCTGGGTCAGCGGGACACAGAACGACTCAGCCTTTGGAGGCAGCAACATCTCTCCGAAAACCTCTCCATCATGCAGCAACTACTTCGGGAATAATTGAGAAAAGTTACTGTTACTTAGTTACTGAAATTGAAAACTGGAAGATAGAATTTGGCAGGACATGGTATGAGAGTTGTTGAGAGGGCAACAGGCTGTACTGCAGAGAAGATGTGTGTGAGTACTGTTTCTTGTTATCCATATTATTTCGAAGTTCAATCGACGTTATCAACACCTGTCCAGCGTTCATAAATTTGTGTAAGGGGATTTTAAGTGCCAATTTACATGTCTTTCTTTTTTTTAGCAATTGCACACAAGAAGAAGAAGCCAAAGTATGCGTTCCTCGTATGGTAATAATTCTGATATATCAAGGAGTCAAGTTAGCTAGCAGTAAACCTGGTCTCGCCTGCAATTATTTGCTAGTAAACAAGATTTCCTCCCAACTCAGTACTGTGCACCCCCATGTGTTTGAAACTTGAACAAGCGGGTCCGTAGATTTTGTCCAAAGAAGGTGTGCAATCCTTGGTTGTAAGTCCAAAAGTGTATTAGGGCTAACATTAAGCGTTTAACATTCAAGGGATACGTTCCTGATTTCTATAGTTGAACCGTGAAAGGGTTTGGGTTCGATACCCGCGTCAATTTGTTCTTCTTAAACTTTTCTAAGCGTTTCAAACTAATATGTAGGCCAAATCAGCATCGTCCTTTGCCTCCACGTCACAACGAAGATAAGAAGATCCAATTTTTTGTGTATATATAATGGCAATGAAATATATTATTTCTTCTATATTCAAATCTCAGTGTTATATTTTGCATACGAATAGCACCTTACTTGACCAGATCAATGTTCATTATGGTAATTTGCGTGTCCCATTGACTTACGTTATATATAGAAGATGTAAAATGGCGTGGAGTTCTTTTGCAAGACTACACTTTATTTTCAACAGCAAACTTCCAATGTGTCTGAAGCGTAAAGTTTATAATCAATGTGTCTTACCTGTAATGATGTACGGCTGCGAAACTTGGACATTGAATGCGCAAACGACTCAAAGATTGAGAGTCACACAAAAAGCAATGGAGAGGTGCATGCTAGGAATAACCAGGAGGTACAGGAAGAGAAATGAATGGATTCGCGCACAAACAAAGGTAGAGGATGTAATCAAGACTGCGAAGAAGATGAAGTGGAGATGGGCCGGTCACATAGCTAGACGAACAGATGGAAGGTGGACGACAAATGTACTACAGTGGATTCCTAGAGAAAAGAAACGACCGAGACGACGTCCAAATGTAAGATGGGTAGATGAAATCAAGCGTTTTTCAGGAGCTACATGGATGAGGATATCAGCAGACCGAGCTATGTGGAAAGAAAAGGGGGAGGCCTTCATCCAGCAGTGGATAGAAA